>OZ023313.1:28465377-28595377 GCA_964007375.1 Ophion obscuratus
AACACCATATAATTCGAGACGACAATTCTCCGAATTAAAAAAATGGCGATGGTTCACAATGCAGAAAATCGTTAAAGCGAACGGCCGAAAAGTCGAGTGGTTGAAATCGCGGAGGGTCAAAATGTAGAACAACCCGAATGGCGAATCGAGCAATACGTCACTTGCGCCTCAGAGTGAAGCTGCGAGATGGCGCTGGCGGTCTGTAGGCTAAAATATCGTAAGACAGTCATCCCACGTGACGGGCCCCACCACGTTTGCCATTTTGGCCGTTCGACCTTTCGGCGTTCGACATTTCGGGCCATCGACATTTTGCGTTTCGATATATTGCTTTTCGCCATAGACGGTATTACGCATATTAGGCACTCGCTATTTTCTGTTTCGGAGATATGGGTGTTCTACATTTTTCGATTCTGTATTTTTATGTTCCGAATTGCAGACAATCTGAATATTCGTTTTCGAATAAATTACCTCTCCAATAAATAATGATTCGCTTTATAGTCATTCGATGTTTTTATTAGTCGAAAGATAAAATTTCGAATGATTTAACCTTCGTTATTTTGAGAGTTCATAATTCTGTCGTTTCGAAATCTTTGTCGTTCTATATTTGGTCATTCGACATTTTTACCCCCACCCGGTGGGCTATACTTAAGAAAAGTATAAATCCGCCACTGCCTATGTACGGTATCCCTAACAAATCCCGATAAAGCTTTGGGTTCATCTTGGGATTCCTCAACAAATTTGTGCACGGGATCACAAAAGGATATTTTCTTTCAGGAGATTCGACAAACTCCGGTTGAGAATTTCCAACAAAAAATTCTCAAACGATGTCAATCGGCATATAGCGCGGAATCCACTTGGATTCCAATGTGGACTCCCACATACGGCTTCCCTATCAAATCCCTATATGGATACAGTAGGATCTTGGGACTTTCCAACAAATTTCTGCACGGGACTCGACTTGATGAAAGTACATAAACGTACACAACATTTTTTTCGTTGTAGTGTACGCAGGTTTCCATTCTTTAATTGCGTTTTTTGTATAGCTCTCGCTCGGCGTTTTTCTCGTCGTAAATTTGCACAACGGGAAAGTATAGCTGGGCGACACATAACAGGGAATTATATTACCCGGAGAACCGTAGTCCTTAGAAGAGAATAGAGAGTGGCGCGACATTCAGTCGCGAAGATTATTGCTTGGAAAAATATGGACACGCGTGTTTTGGTTATACATCCCATTCACGAAGTACGGCAACGGTATGCGCATCAAATTTGCACTTTTCTTGTCAACTCATTTTGTTATTCGGTGTGAAACTTTGATCATCACCGATAATCTTTATATTTGAGCAAAACATTAAAGTTGGGACAAGGTTTTGGCAAGAAATCTAAAGCTTTAACGGTGGTGGCTTGGAACATCCCCGTGTGGAGGATTAAGGTTGTCGACGTGGTTCGAAACATCTGTAAGCAGCTTAAGAATCGGTCGCACGTCAATCACGACAAAAGCTGAAAGCCGGATAGGTGACTACTTCCAGCTACTTTGCAACATGATGAAAATCCGAAAACGATTCAACCATATGGAAGCTACTAAACCCACACTGAAAGAAAAGGCCATGGGATTTACCAAAAATGCCCATGGTAAAAGAGGGAACAGTGAAATGCCCTATATTTTATTGACACCGCAATCACAATATGGTTAACACAACTATACGTTGTGAAAAAATAATCAATAGATCCAATATCATTGATGTTATTGAATGACATTTTGTTGATTCAATTGTAAAATTGTCGGTGTAAATAATCGAATTTATTAGTCCAAAAAAACGCTATTGACTTTAATAACATGGATAAAATTAAAAGTTTTTAATCATTCAAAAGATATATTGTTAGCCGAGAACAATATATTATTGAAATAATCTAAAAAATGATCGCGAACAAATTGTATAGTTTTGAATGCATTTTGTGCAACGAACAAAAAAAACGTTTCAATTCATAACATGATTATTGTTGATTCGAATACACAAGAAAAATTGAATTTCTCTCGTTTGATTCAGATAAAATTTCTATTGAGTAAATATGTTATTTTATTTTTTCACCATATCCGATATTGATTTTCAAGCACATTATTCGTTGAAATATTAATATTTTATTTTGATTGAAAAATATTAAGCAAATGTTTGAATTGGTTAAAAAATTATGCGAAAATAAAATTTGTTTCCTGCGCATTTGGTTGAAAAAATTCAACCGAATCGTGGCCGAGCGCCACCGAGTTTATAAGTGTGAGGAAACTCGTAGTTCTCGGCGTAACCGTTAGAAGCCGCACACGCGCTCGTTTCTTAGGAGCGTAGCGCGAACCGAAAATCTACTTAAACGCCGGAGAAACTCTAAAGAGTATCGCTTCTTGACCTGTGGCTAAGATCAAAGTATAGTATCTGTTCTTATCAGTTGAATATCTGATATTCTCTCCATGGATATTTTATTGGATATCTGATATTCTCTCCACTATTATGGTGGATGATCATTCCAATGCTCTTTTTTTATTTAAGATTCAAAACAAATTGAAAAACTTACGTCTCATGGCATATTCGTTTCGATGTTGTAAAGAAATAATTCGTCGTATTGATTATATTTTTGTACGAAATAGAAAAATGTTGTAGCAACCGCTTAATTATTTCATCCGTACATCTACCGACTGTATATAGAATGATTTCAATAGAATATAATTTTATTTTAAAGATAATGAAGATATTCAGAGAACAGAAGAGATTTTCAAATGAAATAATATGTTATTTGGATCAATCACATTTTTCAATATTTTATAGTATTGTAACAATCTCATATCTCGGTGGCACTCCGCGATCAGACATTTATTTGAATCAACTGATATATTTTTTTTATTCAATTGGTTTTTTTTCGTGTAGGCGAAAAGTGTACTTAGACATGCGGTTTGGGTGGCATGTTTGACTATGCATTATCCTCGAAATAATTATTAACTATTGTGACAGGCTTGACAATATAGTTAATTCAGTGCTATCACAAAATCGGCGAACAAATATTAATGTTGTATATCGTACGTTAGGTTTATTCAGGTCAAACTTCTACTATTCCATTCTAGTTTTTACAATTCATGTGGTTAACATTTACGTTTGTGGAATACAATTTGTAAGATCTTACGAAAAGTTACTATTCGAAAAAAAAGTATGGTCATGCTTACTTATAGTGAAGACTGAAATCATTTGCAGTTGGAGAAACTGTGGTTTAATAGTTTTAAGAACAATGCATATCTTTCAAACTGTCACATAGTATTTTTTTTGCATTGCAAAAATAAGATATCGATTCAGCACTTCTTCTTGTAGTTCACCTTCTGTTCTTATAGGACTCACATTACTGTGCACATAGCAGGATGTATTATATAATATCGTACAAATCACCATAAACTTCGTCGCAAATCACAAGCAATATCTTCAATCAATGCATATATATTTTGGTCCTGTTCACTATAATTATCTTGTCGGAGTACATTTTTGATAGTGTCAGGGAATATCCATTTTATGAAAATCTATTTTATTAGTCAGGGTGGACCATTTAATGTGACCACCCCAAGTATCTCCGTTGGCTTTAGAGTGACGCAAAAAATGTTACGAGATAATTTGATTGATTTCGAAGGGCTGATACAGTGGTGAAAAATTAATTTTTGTCGAGGTCATAGTTTTTGCGTTCTCAAGGTCATCAATGGTTTTTCGAACGGAAACATGTTTTTTTTTTATTAAGTCGTTGTAGCTGATATTCAGGTAAATCCAACGACCTATGATATGATGACCTTGAAATGATTTTTCACCAAAATACACGTGTAAAAACGGAAAATCGTGATGGTATTAACAATAAAAATATCCGAATAATGTAATTGCATTTTTTGTGCAGAGAATTTATTGTAACAAATGTTAGAAGGGATGGCCATTAACCTCGACACATTCTCAAAAACGTCGAATGAATGATTCTCTTGACCTTCGTATAGTTTCTGGTGTGATAGCGGCGCAGGCGCTTGTAACTCGTTCTCGCACGTTCGCCGGCGTCGTCGGAACATCATTGTAAACACGATCCTTTATAACTCCCCATAGGAAGAAATCAAGTGGCGTTAAATCCGGCGAACGAGCAGGTCAAGGGATTTCTGCATCTCCGACTATTGACATTATTGTATCCGTTGGATAACCTGCGCCGCTATCACACCAGAAACTACTTGAAAGTCCAGAGAATCATTCATTCGACGTTTTAAAAAATGTGTCGAGGTTAATGTGTCGCTTCGAACATTTGTTACAATAAATTTTCTGTACAAAAAATTCAATTACATCATTCGGATATTCTTATTGTCAATACCATCACGATTTCCCGTTTTTTACATGTGTATTTTGGTGAAAAATAGTTTCAAGGTCATGATATTATAGGTCGTTAGATTCGTCTGAATATCAGCGACAACGTCTTAATTTAAAAAAAAAAAACATGTTCCCATTTGAAAAACCATTGATGACCTTGAGAACGCAAAAACGATGACCTTGACAAAAATGAATTTTTCACCACTGTATCAGCCCTTCGAAATCAATCAAATTACCTTCTGAAATTTTTTTCGTCACGCTATAGACAACTGAGATATTTGGGGTGGTCACGTTAAATGGTCCGCCCTGTATAGCATTGAACAATCAACTTATGCTTGTAAGATTAATATTTGAGGATCACATAAGTGCAGAATTTACGCAACTCCTGAAATATCAATAAGCAATATTATACTTTTGGCAGCAGCTATGGCTTTAAAATATTATTGTCCTCTCAAATTAAATAAATAGTTAATATATGGTTTAAAACACCATACATTGCTCTCTGTATATTGGTTTCCAATAAGAATTGTATAAGAAGTCCTAACATTGTTTTTCAAAAAGCAGGGTAACAAATATTTCGAAAACTTTTATTCCTAAATCCGAAATCAATTGATTACTTTTTTATATTGACACGATTCTTTTAAGCGTTGTCAGAATATTTTTTAGTTACTGTTTCTGTTTTCATTTCCTCCAAGGCAGTATTTAGAGAATGGTTCGATCGACGATTTTGTAATTAAAGCGGGTAATAGAACTTATTCACCAAAACACACAAAATTTTCTTGCTTGTTTACAAATTTCAATATACAAGAAAGGAACGATCATACGAAAACCTTATGTAATCGGAAACATCAACAACTCCCTTGCGCATCATCAAAGAAACATTTTTCCGTCGCATAGCTGACTAGTGCACAGTGAATAATCGAATCTGTGGTTTGAAAATCGCAGGAATCTCCAGAACTAATCGAACGATCTGCTGCATACCGTGGCTCCTCATTGTCGAGGTTGATAACTATGCAACGAGTTTGAAGCTTTTGAGTTAGGTCTTGAAGTAGGTTTGTTCCTACGAATGTTGTATAGGTTTAAGCAAACGTCAAGGCAGTCACGTGAAGTGCATCTGGATAGACTTGACTGTGTCCCGAGATACCGTTGATTCGTTCCTTTAAATGACAATCAGTCAGTTTGGAATAAGGTTACAGACAATCTTGGACAACTTGATGTTAAATGTAACAGCAGTCACGAGAAGTGTATCTGGATTGAGTTGATTGTTTTCTCAGACACCCTTGGCTATCCCTTCAAATAAAATTTACCCAGTTCTGAATTAGTTTACAGGACATCTTGGACAAGTTAATTTATACATATAAAAAACAGTTCCGTGACTCTATGACATATGGGCAACCCACAGTCTAAACAACTGAAGATAGAAACGTGAAATTTGGAAGATATGTTCCTTAGAACGTGCAGAGGTGCACGAAGAAAGGATTTCCCAAAACTCAACTCTTAAGGGGGTGAAACGGGGTGTGCAAGTTTGTATGGAAAATTGTATTGAGTCAACGGGCTAAAGCAAGTGGTAAATACGTATACTCTGCACGTGGGCACCCCATTTTTGAGTTATCACGGCCGACATGCCAAGATTTTGTGGAAAGTCCCCATTCCTCATATCCTAAGAGGTTTGAGGCAAAGTAGTACCTCTACTCATACAAAAATACTTTACACGCGAGTTATCGCTTTTGTGATAATGGGCGCAAACGTGGAGTCGCAAGTTCCAACCTTTTTTTTTCTTCTCCCCTCTATTCCCCTTGGTTTTATTATTGTAACCTCGTACGTTTCCACTGCCGCTACATCCGCAAAGCTTCGTGAAATTAAATGGCTTGACCCTCTTCCCTATTGATACAATCATCAGTGACAGTCGACTTCCGGTAGACCGAAAAACTTGTCTTCCATTATTTTATTTATCGATTGCTATGGAAAGCAAATGGCGTCGGCCACGGAGCATTACGTGTTTTATCGTTCGGGTCGCCCTCTTGTTTGCTCACGCTCCATATATCAGGACTGACATCGACTACCGTTCGACGAAAGCCTCCAACCCCGGGCGATCTGGTGCTTGAATTTACGCGAGTTGCGACCTTCTAGCTGTTGGCATCACGTATCAATAGAGCATCAGCGAGCTCTCTTTAATCTCACGGATCCTTGACTTTGCGCTCAGAGCTCGGTGGTCGTTGACACTCCGAATTTTCCATTGAATGCTCACTCGACTAATCTCGACGTAGCTGGCAGTCTCGAGTTGCGCGGAACGTGCGCAACAAAGTTGGAGTTTCGTCGGTTGGGGGGCCCCGAAAAAAAAAACGTAAATTAACGTCAGCTTCCGAGCACACAGTGCCTGGTCCTCGTGCAAATATTGTTTCGCCGGATTAAAGCCGTTCATTGATTCTCAGCGTTTCGACTACTCCTATACGGCAGTCAGTACAAATACCGCGATATCACTGCAAAACGTGCCCAGATATACGTACGCGAGGTGCATGCTCCGTGTCACGTATGTCTCGTGTCGTTTTATTGGAGGCTGGCGATGATTTATCCGCATCTGCGCTTCGACGATTTTTCGTTTGACGGCCAACTGCGCTTTTTCCGAAATTCCAAATATTCAATCAACTCTGGGTAACTTGTACAATGATACGTTCGAATATTTTGTGTACGAAGTTACGGAGGTACGGTGATGACCATGCTAGTAAACTTAGAGTCTATTTCACGCCGCACTATCGCCACGTTTTAGATATATGTATATGGCCGATTTTTCGAGAAATATTTTTTGAGTATTGAATTTCGAGTTTCCTATTATTTTTATAATATGGAAACATCCTTAATAATCTGCTACTCGATTTCGGTAGTACGCCATATCGTTGACGTTTAGCATCGTCGCATTTTCGGTGGCTGCCATCGGTTCGACGCGCCCGGCTTGTTATTTTTTGTGGCCGGTTAACATGGAGAATGAAAATACTGTGGGAGTTTATCAAAAGAGTAACGGGATTGTACCTGAAGTCCAGTTTAGAGACAAATGTAGATTCTGACGGACAAGAATTAGAAAATGAAAAGATAATATTGCGATTGCAAATAAAAAAAACGTTGCGTTGAACTTAACCTCAATGTCCAATATCCAATCTGTCCAAAGTCAACACATATTTCATCGATTGTTATGTTATTTTTCCCTTTCCCAATTTTCACAATATTTGCAGGTATAAAAAGGAACGTTTATTTTATATGACGATTCTCCCATGCTGGATTTATATATAGATGCGTTGTATAGGTACATGTCGCCAGAAAAATTGAGATGCCTTTGCTGTACGTTAAAGAACTTCAAGTAAATATCGACGAAAGGCCCTTTATAACCCATTAAAAAATGTACGGCTTCGCACAATCATATTTTCAATTCGCGTTGAAAATATCCGATAGACGAATCAAATTTGCGCGGGTATCCGGCGTTGCCACACGTCAAGCAAGATGGCTGCTGTTACGTCACGAGACGTCTCGCTCTCCGAAAACTTAGGTTTTTGCGACTTTATTTCTAAATTCATTGCTTATTTCTGCGGTGAGCTTTCCAATTCGAGGTGCCTTATCGATCACAAAGATTCAACGAACGCAACCATAAGTTTCTTTTACGTGTTTCTTGGCTTTAAGTAGCACAAAAAAATCGATATATGAGAGGACAGGCACATTTTGTCGTCTACGTGTGACTAATTCACCAACTTTAACAATTAATAACTCGGAAAGTGTACGGTAAATCTCGTGGAAACTCCGCATATGCATGGACGAAGGTCTCGACAATGCTATACAAAAAAATCGGGCTTTTATCTTGAACTCGCTCCAATCATCGTACCTCCTTAAGGCGTATTCTCATTGTAGATGCTAAAAAAGGCTATTTTCATAAATTTTTCTTAATAGGTTTATATTATAGATATTGATATAAAAGTTGTTACACTTAATAAATACACTTTCGAAATAATTTTTTTTTTAAATTGTATATTTAAGTCACTTTTTATAGATGAAAATGGTCGTTAAAAAATGTTCTAAAGAAATTGCGCGCTGTTGATGAAATCTCGAAGATGGATCATTCGAAACGAAAAATCGAACGGTTTTAGATTCAATATTTTAATGGCTACAGCGCATATCATACGATTTCTGATGTATGCAAAAATAACAAAATAACGGACATTTTTCGAAAAAACAAAATAAAACGGGTTTTATCACCGTTTTTGGTAAAAAATAGAAAATATCAAAATTTAAAAAAAATCCTCGATATGCGCTGTACCTATAGTTGTAAATAAGATGTGGTTAAAATTTTATAAGGATCGGTTCAGTAGTGTCTCAGATGTTACCAACAAACCGTCGAAAAACCTTGTTTCGAGAAAAACGTGGTTAAAGTTTTTAACGAGCAGACGAACGTGCGCAGGTAGTAAAGTAAAGGTCACACAAAAATACAGTTAGACTCCTCCGATCTTCATAAAATTTTAGTATGAAACTTTTGAATATGTATGCTTACGAAAAATGTAATTAAAAAAAATCGTTTTTTTTTTTGAAAATTGTAAAGTGAGAAGATGCCTTAAAAAAAGGCCTTTATTCTTGAGGGCCTACGGTATAGGGGCCCCGCTTACGCGAGCAAAATAAAATGTAGACAAAAAATGTTCAATTTCATTTGGATACTCGACAAGTATTGAAAACAGTAATTGACTGGAAATCTGTTGAAGAGAATCAGTGACTTATGAAAAAAGATATCGATTCGAGATGACGATAACTCGACATTTGACTTGGCCATGATATGGAATTCTTGGGAAATTCATCAAGAAGACTAGAACCAATGCGCCTGTATACACGAATCATTTTTCCAGTAAAATAGTGTATATTTCACTTCTAATATCAGTTGTATAGGCTGTCTCAAAATTACCTGACATTTAAATTCATTAATAAAACGTAATATTTATTTAAAAAGTAAGGATATTTTTATTTTAAGACCTTAGGCCCTCCAGAGGTAAAAAAAGAGCATATTTGTGATTTTTTTTCAGCCAAACCATAAAATAAATCGTAATTGTAAAATAGGGGTTTGAATTGCAAAATAGGGGTTTAAAATAAATCGAAGTTGCAAAATACACGTAATTGAATATACAAAATTATTTTTTCACGGCGATACATGTCACAATAGCGACTGTGCAGCATTTTTCCGATGACGCCTTCATTTCTGGAAGGTCAACGGCCGGACCTACAGCTCCTATAATTTTTGAGTTATGATGAGAAACTAAAGTTCTTTCGATTATCTATAAGAATAGCTATAGACGTACGTAGGATTTTTTTGATATATTGTTTTTTGTCAAAATGCGCATTTCTAAAACAAAACGCATAAAATGCCATAAGAAAATCGTCAGAAAATTGTTCACAAAACAGGAGCTATGCAATATAATTTAAAAATCCTACGTAGTGCCTCAAAAAATGTTATTTTAAATATACAGTTAAAATTTCAAGTGAATCAGTTGAAATTTGTTTGAGTTACGAGTCGTGCCGACTTGAAAAATGTCGTTTTGAGATAAACGCGTTTAAAGTTAGCAGAAAGTCACGACATGAATAATATTTCGATACCTTTAATCTGCTATGCCTGTAGATGAATTCGAAAATCGAGTACTTAGAGATTTTTCACACCCATAATCTTTTGGAATATCATTTTATAGGTACAAGGTTAAAAGGTCCCTTTTGAACAAAACAAAAAAAAATAGATTTTTCGAAAATCCTAGAGTGGCCTAAGACATAGAGGTTATGTGTGGAACACAATATCCGATAAATTGCCACCTCGTCCATGTTTGCAAATGTTCACTCTTTTGACGAAATTTTCAATAACATTTTGGCATAATTGCGGACACATTTCATTGATAGTGCGTACAATTGCTTCCTTGAGCTCCGGAATGGTCCATGGATCCTTGGCATACACTTTTCCTTTTAGAAAACCCCAAAGAAAGAAGTCCAATGGCGTCACGAAACACGACCATGAAACTTCGTCTCGAATAACTATGCAGTTAGAATGCAGCAAATAACAATTTCTACGCGTTGTTCTATCATGTAATTCTCCATGACTAAACCTCAATACTTCCCGATGCCAGTTGTCAAAGATTAGTACTCTATGTTTGCTACAAAAAAAAATGGCGCGTAATTTAAAATGTCAGGTCATATCGAGACACCCTTTATTTTTTAACGTCACGCCCTGACAGTTGCGATTGAGTGATTAAAGATATTGAATATCAAAGCCGCAACAAATGCGTCACGATTGTTTGATACAACAAATGGATTTCTTTGCCGATAATAAATTTGATGACAATTTTTCGGGATAGTAATAATTTTTATATTTTGTTATAATGATTATAATAATATATGCTTTCCGAAATT
Organism: Ophion obscuratus; assembly: GCA_964007375.1. Classification (NCBI taxonomy): domain Eukaryota; kingdom Metazoa; phylum Arthropoda; class Insecta; order Hymenoptera; family Ichneumonidae; genus Ophion; species Ophion obscuratus. The sequence goes on from OZ023313.1 coordinate 28,476,156, forward strand.
ACGTTATGACTGTGACCTTTCATAGATATCGTACTTTACTGAACATTTCTGCATTTCATACAATATTTTATCTTTTTACATATTTTTGAATATAAAGAGCTCTTGATGGTTACGAGGATATTCGCATACATAGGCGAAGATACGTATGTACGTACTCTCATTCTGCGTTGACCGAGGGATCAACGAGTTACAGGCCGGGTTTCGTGGGCAAATAGTATGAGGTCGTGGAAATTTTTTTTCGTGGTCGTTCGAGCCCCATCGTGTATCCTCAACACACAAAGTGAGAGTAAGCATTGATTGTTTGCCTGGTATAAATCAAAAAGTTATGGTTAATTGTATATCTCTCGTGCGACAACTTTTTTATATCATTTGTGGGGGCGAAAAGCAATCCGGTGAAGTAATCAACAATATAGCTCGTTATACAGTAATTATTAATCAATGAAATCGTTTAAAAAACTTCGAATACAAGCGCGCATTTTTATACATAACACGAACATTCCACGTGCCTCGAAAATTAATTAACTATTCAGCTATCATTTAATTTCACCATGATGCATTTTTTTAAGGGGTTAGGCTACTGTGGCGACTCGAAAATCAGGGTTCTTTAAAAACATTAATTTTGAAGGAATAAGTTTGGCCATTTATTTGTATGAACATTAACAAAGTTGTGTACGATGTTTCATAAAAAAATATCAATTATTTAGGAAGTTATAAACAATCTCGTGTAGGACCTTCAAACGCGAGGAGGCTCAACGGTGGAGGTACTTAATTTTGGCCACCCAGTTATGGAACAATAATATGAAGTTTTTTTCTCTTTAAATCGACAATATTGGGTAAGACTTGACCGAGCTTTTTTGTCAACGTGTTTCAATCATAAAAAAAATGTTAATTTTTTTTTTTTTTCGTTTGCTTGAGCCGAAATATCATCATTATTATTAATAACTGATAAAAAAAAGTTAAGAAAAACGTCGGTCAAGACTAAACTACTATTATTCTGAACAAGTGTACTAAATTTCAAGTCAATCCGTTCATCAGATGTCGAGAAATCGTATACACCGTTCTGAAAAACATTATTTCGAGAAAAAAGCGTTTAAAGTTTTATTAGCCGTTCTATCGTTGTAATCGAAAATTTACCTTCAATTTGAGTTATTTCAAGCAGCGTACGATTTTTTTTTTTAATTTTTAGAGTATCTTAACCCCGTAACGACAGCGAGAACATTTTTTAATAAATAATAATTCACATCTAAGTAGAAGTAAACGACATGGTTACTTCAATATTCATTTTTTAGGAAATTAGGACCATGCCAGTAATATATTATTCATTATAAAAGTATTACGATGCAGGGCGTTTTGTTAAGTTATAAAAAAGTTTTTTTCCGATCACGTTAGCATGCACGTTTCTATTACGTGTGTGAGAGAATAAATTGACGTGGGGACAGTCAAGAGTTGTGAGTGGTTGCACATTTGCTTGGAATTTTGGAACCCAACGTAAAAAAAAGTATTAATAAAAATATATAAACCAATCGTGACAATGAATCCGCGAGCGTGTCAAAGTCCACAGTCGATCTATTGATAGTTCTTGAAGCTCGCGACAGTACTTACTAATAACAATAACAAAATCATTATCACATTGTATCATGTTTCGTGAACGTGATGTTCACGTGGCAAAATTCTGCGAGCTTGCTCTCCTCGTCTGTCAAACCATATAATAGGTCTCAATCGAAGACGATCCAATAAACTCGCGATCGCTTTTCGCTCGCACAAATTACTTGACCCTCATATTCCTCGGTCAAAGGGTTGAACCTCCATACATCGGTATATGAGTAGACATGTGAACATAGTCGATTTTACACACTATATGCTCCTCCATAAAAGCTCTATAAATACATTGTGTAACGCGATCTCATGAATTTATACAAGCCATTCTACATCAATTTCACGTACATTTCCGTATCACCGGCGTGTAATCGATAAAAGATTTATTTTCATGCAAAAGTCATCACATAAAATAACTTCTCGATCATCAAAAAAATCCATTTTCAGCCCACATTTAGCGGCAATGTTAAAAACCTCCTCGATAAACATAATCGACATTGTATGTTGAGAAAATCTCAAACTTCAAGACTTATGATGTTTGCGAAAATACCCAAAAATAATCGAAGCGTATACTGAAATGTTTCGGTATTTAAATGCTATACACTGTAAAAAATGATATGAAATTTAAAATACATTTAAGATATAGAGGAGTTGAATTTTACGAACTCAGTAAATGACATTAATTTGAAACACTTGTACCGTAAATTTAAAACAGGAACATGAAATTCTAACGTGGATATAGAATTTAATAGATGCAACATGGAATTTCAAAGACAAGTTTGTAAATTTGTGGAAAATGTATTGCATTAACCCGTGTTTTCAATTGAAAATTACTACAGATGTACAATAACTCAACTATAAAAAACAGAGCATTGAAAATACAAAACAAGTTTGAAATTTATTTACAGCAGCCTGAAAAATATAATATATGTGAAACTGAATTTTACGATACGTACAATGCATGATCACAACAGATTTATTTAAAAGTGCGAAACTGGAATTGAAAAAAAAATCATAAACGCTGATGAAAATCACATGAATCAATGTGAAAATTATATTAAATTTACACTACATTTAAGGCACAAAAGAATTGAATTTCACGAAATTAATATACGAACGAATTTAATGTACACTCGTATATTGATATCAGCAAATGGTTCTTGATTTCAATATACATGGATGAGAACATTTTTTACACGTGCATTATTTTTCAAACGCACAAGTTTATTAATATTACGGAGCTACACTTTTATTTTAAAAATAACCTGCTTTGGATTTTCAAAATATTGTCTGAAATTTTATAAACGGCGTCTGCATACAAACATCATACACTTGTGTATTCATTTTTACACAGAAGCTTTTTACAGTGTACATTAAAGGTAATACTTTGTTTCCGTGAAATGAATACACACCCGTATGCTGATATTAGCAAATGGTTCTTGAATTTGATATACACTCGTATTTTGATATCAGCAAATGGTTCTTGATTTCAATATACTTATATATACAATAAACGCACAAGTATATTAATATTACGGAGCTACACTCTCATTTTTAAATTAACCTGTTTTGGATTTTCAAAATCGTATCTGAAATTTCATAAGCGGTATCCACATAAAAACTTCCTACCCTTGTGTATTAATTTTTATACAGAAATTTTTTACAGTGTACGGTATTTTTTTTAAATGCTCGCACGTGTTGCGAATTTGATTAAAGTTCGTCAAACTTTAGCAGAATACTTGTAACATGGTTTAAGGGTATACTTGTAAACATGGTTTAAGGGTCCTAGAGGTAATCTTAAGAATACTTAAGATTACTTGTAACATGGTTTAAGGGTCCTAGAGGTAATCTAATACCTCTAGGAAAGGAAAACATTGCTGATTTTCATGATTTTGTTTAAAGGAAATTTTTTTTTGCGATTTTTTAGATTCAGGGTATATTTCTATATTTCTTTTAAATACCATGTAACGGCCAAAAGTAGTAATAAAACATACCCTGAGTCTCAAAAATGGCAAAAAATCTTGCCTTCTAAAAAAAATAATAAAAATCGGCATGTTTTTTCCTCGTCTAAAGGTATCTCCCCCTTAATGGTTAACATTTTTTAAAACTCTCTCCAAACGATATTTTAAAGCATCATAGATCAAATCTTAAACGGTTGGGGTTAGACGTAGATCAAATGGACGAAGAATGTCTCGTGTCTGAAATCGCGACAGAGATATAGAATGCGTAAGAAACGAATGAGAAAGCTCACGTGCGTGTGATAAATAATACATGATCATTTCGTGCTTATTGAAACTGTAACCAGAACACTCCGCGCGAGCGAGATACATTTTATACCGAAAATGTGAAATTGAAATGACTTTCCAATGAACGTGAGTTTTATACAAAATAATCGTGTTGCTATGATCGTCCTGATATCACTCAGTGTACACTTTTTAATGATTCTACCACCGAAATGAGCAGCGGCTAGGGCCATTGACATATTTTTTTCGAGTCGACTCTGTAGAAAATTTAAAAAATCTATCGCTAAATCGTACTATTATTTGAGTACTTAGACAATCGTGGCAATTAGAGTGATTTCTTTTCGCTCGTGAGTAAAAGATCGTGGTAACAGTGACGTAAAATATTGTGAAGTAATAAATAACTTTATGTTTGCCGTAATTGGGAAATATTCTTTTGCAGCCAAAAATAACAGCCAAACTATTTGAAAACCATTATGTTCTTGCAATTACTTTGTCTTTTATTCATTTATAGTGTCTTCCGGAAATATAAAGTCTCGAGAATCTTTGGAATCGTTATTCTTTCGTTGCTTTTTTTTTTATTACTATCTAAACTCTTCATCTGCAGTTTTAGGTTATGGGTCCCTTCTAAGGGTATTCAAAAGTACAGCAGTAAAATTTGTAGCCGAAATTGGAAACTAGCGCCAAAAAAAAATGGGCCATACGAACCAAAAAACAATTTCGTTGCGATCCAACGATGCAAACTTCGATATAATAGACAACATTGACTTTCAAGCGAAACTTTTTGACAGACTTTCGACATTGCTTTCAATTTGCACGCAATTTAATTTATGCACGAGGCTACGTTTCAATTCTTTTGATGCATCAAATAGTACTTCAGGCTCAGGATTAAAAAATGTTTCCAGAGGATATCGCTCGCGTACGTTCGCCACGAGGAAAAAAAATGCTGCGCGCATGTGGTCTCTCTCTCTCTCTCTCTCTCTCTCTCTCTCTCTCGCCTTGTTTTTATTTCAATGAAAGTTCGAACGTGCAATAAATATTCAACATATATTTTACAGCTCCTGCTAAATACTTATATGAACATTCGCAACAAAAAAGCACATTCTGCCGGATTGATTTTTGCTGAATCGATTCTGAAAAAAGTGACGAAATATAACTTGCATAACTTTGTGTGCAAACTCGTCAATTTCAATAATTTCTACGATATCGGTATCAAAGATTGATTCTTTCGTTCATGGATCTCACCGTCGATAAGTTGAAAATAAATCATATTTATCTAGCTCACGTGTATGCCTATACGGGAGATACGATCCGATAAAATTTTCTCCCACATGTAACCGCATCTATCTGACACGATAATCTAAATCTCCAGTTATTGATATGGCAAATGACAATTAATACACTTCTATTTATGACGAATGTACAAATAAATAACGTTTTATTTTCTTCCTGTTTGGTCTGTATTGGTGAACGAAAAACCCGCGGGTTGATTTAACTTCATTTAATTGCAAAATACTCAGATCGCAGCTGTTGATACTCGAAAACATATTCCCAGAAATCATCGAATCTTTCATCATAATTTCCCCCCCAGAAACGATAAGATATGATAGACCATTAATATCACTGACATCACCGGAAATTTTCATGAAAATTCGCTTATCCGATTACTTATTTCAAGTATTTCGATATGTGACGTCACGATAATTGCGTTTTAATTTCGAAATCTTGAAGAAAAGAAATCGTGAATGCGCAGCGCGAGGAACGTATTTGTGGTATCTATTTTGGTTGAATACTGCCTTCAGTGGTTGATCGCGAGAATGACTTAGGCGGCATATACATTTAGACAGGAAAAAAATAAGCAATATTGAGGGATTTTTAAGCTAAGAAATAATTGTTCTACAATGATCAAACTTTAGTTATACTTTAATAGTATATTTTGGTATACAAAATGATTTTTTAAAATTAATTCATCATCAAAATGACGGAGCTGTGGCAGAGTGTTACGACAAGCTCGCCGCGGAAGTTGCGAGTTGGCGTGAAGTCTAGCTTACTGTAGGCTTTGATTTGAAAAAAAATTCAAAATTTTTTTTCATTTAGAACCTGTATAGTTTCTATATGATGGCAATTAAAACGAAGAAAATGCATATTTAAGAAATCCCGCATTTACAAAAAAAAAATCAACAGTTCACGCAACATTTCTGTAAAATGACGATTAAAAAAGTAGTTTTGTTTGCCAATTTTTCAAAAACAATTCTCGTCAAGTAGAAGGTACCGACATTATCAATATTTCTACCAAGTTTCAACTCAATCGCCTTAATAGTTTTTGAGTAATCCCGCACGCCAATTTTGATAATGCAGTTTTGAGACAAACGCGTTTGAAGTTCACGCCGCTCAAAACCCGAGCGGTGAGGCACAGCGTTGACGGGCTGTAACGTTTGAAGTTTTTCGAATTTCGCTTTGAAACTTTAAGAAAATATTCTACATATATAGTTCAATCGTTTAAAGAAAAAAAAAAGAAATCATTCTCTGTGAGACACAAAAATAAAAATGCAATTGCGTTCAGTCCGCCCCTTCGTAGTTTTCGTGTACATCATTTTTCAGAATGACAATGACCTATGCAAGTGTCAGATTCTTTTCGATTTCTGTGTTACTTTTGACCATTTCATTGCAGTCTGTTTGGATAATAGTTTAAAAAATGTTGAATTATCGTTCAGGAATTCTTACATAAAATAAAATCTAGCTTCATCTTACGCGGCAGCTTATTTTTTTCTAATTAAAAGTAAGTGTTGTTATAGAATCGAATCATAGCAACTTTGCATATTTTTTACGAAAAGCTTACAACCATTCGTAGATGAAATAATTCATTTTCTTTTGAATTTTAATGAGGGGAGCAACATAGTTGTTGATCTATATTATCATGGATGAAGGATCGAATTTATTTGCATCCATAAGGATATATATATATATATATATATATATATATATATATATATATATATGCGACGTACCTTTTGCTTTATTCATATCCTGTTGTTTTCCGAAGTATCGTCAAAATAATCAGTCGCGTGGCAAGTACACGTGATACGTCCCCTCAAGTTTCCTTTTACTGGTTTTCGCACGTTCAATGGGATTAATTATGTATCCAATATTCTACACACTTTCATGACACAAAGATAACGATGTAAATCAGGATATATCTCTACGCCATTATATAACGCTCATGTTCATGATTAGGTTCAAACAATGACCCGAAGTTTCACTAAGGAACATCGCTAATGTGCGCTATTTTGTTACTTTAATTTCTTTTTTTTTGGTTACAATCATTACTGCTACCGTCAAAGACTGTTACGATCTTCATGATTTTTTTTCAACATTCGTACTTATGAACTTGTAACCAAATTACGTGTGGATTCGGTGGTTCGAGACTTGAGTTATTACACTCGAAAAAATGTACAATTGCCTTTTTCCAATTAATTATTTAGGGAACTTTTACCCATTTCCAAATTGAGGGAGGAGATACTTTTAGGCGAGGCAAAAATAGCTGATTTTCTTTAAAGGGAAAGATTTCTTCACTACTTTTTGAACCTAGGGTATTTTTGTTACCGCTTTTGGCTTTTACATGGTATATATTTTTTTTTATCAATCTTCAAAAAAGGCAGAGTTATGGCACGGTCTTGTAATCGGATTGCGGCGGATATTGTTAGACGGCGTGACACGTAGCGTCGGGGGGATTAATCTGAAAAAAAACCCAACGAATATTTTTCTTTCGTTAATACTTTTACGCAAAATATGAACCAAGAAAAAGTAAGAAATGTTTAAAACCGATGAAATGGCACGCTTTGAAACAAAAAGATAAATGTTCCGAAAAAATGGCTACATTTTGCAATGAAAAAATCCTTTTTTTTATTTCCAAAAACATTTACGGTTAGGTTTTAGACAACAAGGCTAGAAAGATTTATACCAAATTTCAACAGAACAGTCGATTACTTTTTAAGCTCTACGTCACGCCAGTTCTGAAGACGTAGGTTACCAGGCTGTACTGTACCTCCACCATTTTTAAGGATTAATAAAAAAAAATACCATGCAACAGCCAATAGTAGTAATAAAACATACCCTAAGTCTCAAAATGGTGAAGAAATCTTTCCTTAAAAAAAATCAATTTTCTCCCTCGCCTTAAGGTACATCCCCCCTTAAGGCGGGAGCCTGAATTAGGAGGTCCAAAAAAGCGTTATTTTCGGGAATTTTTTTCAGAGGAAAAAAAAACAAGCGACCCAGTAAACATTGAGGTATCTTTTCATGTATATTTTAAATGTATAAAAAGAAATTTCAACATGGAACAATAAATGACTGCAGATTTATCAGCCTATCCCATATGGGTATTGCCACTGCAGTCCCCAATCGGCGGGAAAGACGCAGCTCGCATTTCTTGACTGAACCAAATAAACTGATTTAATTTTTCATTGTCATATATTCTTCTTCTGAGCAAATTAAGAAAACGCTGAAAAATCGTGAAGTGATAACTTTTCAGGGGTTTAAAAAAAATGTGTTTAAAAAACACTTTATCGTGTTATAAAAATGATTTAAAAAGTTTTTTGCAACGACTTTTTTAATTCACTTAGAAGAGATTTTCCTACTGAAGAAAATAAGCTTTGGTTTGATTCGATAAGTCGTTTAGTTTTTTTGCTATCACGCCCGCCAATTTGGAAAAATCGTGAAAATGAAAACTGGAGAAAATGCGCTTCAAAGTTTTCAATAGGAGGAAAATATCAATATCAAATATCAATCGCTTCTCTGCTTTTCGCCTTGTATCTTGGAAAATATTTACAATTGGCCTCTGTAACTTTGTAAATATATTCTTGGATACTTTATCTATCGATTTAAGCAATAAAAACGATTTTTCGGACCTCTAATTCAGGCTCCCGCCTTAAGGGGCCAGTCCTCTTTGGAGCCACGAAAAAAGGCTATTTTCGCAATTTTTTTTGAGGATTTTATAAAAGATATGGATATAAAAGTTGTTCGGCTTGATAAATAATGTCTTAAAATACATTTAAAAAAAAATTAATTCATTTTTATTTATTTTTAAGTACAAAAACTATAGTTTAACGTAACGCCTCAAAAGTAGGTGGGCTAGGTAGCTCCATCACAACTCGGCAACGACTTGTCTGAAACAAAAAAATCAAAGTCTATTCGATTCAGTATGATACCAGCTACAAAATGACCTTCGGATATAAAGTTTTATCAAAAAATAAAAAAATGGCAGATGAAAAACAACAAAAGTTTAAAAAAAACGCTTTTTTTCGCAGTTTTTCGCAAACAAAGAGTAAAAATCAAAATTTTAAAACCATCGCGGGTCATCTTGTTGCGAACCATGTTTACAATATGTGGTCCAAATTTCAAGAGAATTGGTTTATTAGTTTTAGAGATACGATGGAGCTAGATTTTAAAAACGTTTCGAGAAAAACCCGTTTGAATTTCATACTATGAAAAACTCAATCGGTAATTCCTGCACCGTACAAAATCCTTTCTGATTGCTCATCATCGTCAATTTCTTCAAGTCTTGCTTGCTTTCGATTTTTTGAAATTTTCTAAGTGGACTGGCCCTTTAAGAAAACTGTTATTTGTGTTTAGATTGTCCATCAATGTAACGTAATCAATTCTCTAGTTTTCCATGTAAACAACAAAGCCACGAAAAAACGCACTGGCATTTCCGTTGCTGAAAAATAAACGAGCAGAAGTACAAAATTCCCTTGTGGATAAGACATGTAAAAAACAGAGTATCTAAATCGAAGAAATAAAAATAACTCAACTCGCAACCTCTCGCGCTTCGTTCGATTCGTCAAATGGATTATCCCGATATAAGGCTACTCGACAATCTTGATTTTTCTATAAATAGGTTCACCTGTCGATATCCGTAATTATCCAAGATGCTAGTATCACCTCAGATTTCTCGCTGACGTCGTGAGCTTCGAAAGTAGAGAATAAAAAAAACTGATTGCGAGTTGAAACGACACGGATGAACTCGTAGAGAGTTTATTTATCCACCGGTAAATTATTTACCATTCTTTTTATATTGTTATCCCATTTTCCTATATATTATTTATATATACATAAAACTGGGTGAAGGTTGCGCCTCCGGGGCAAACGGGGTTGGTGGCACGATGTTCTCTCTTACCGCCGTTGGGGGAGCTTCGAGCCTCCCCCATCCGGTACCCTCCTTCCGTCGAACGGCATGACGTCACCGTTATCAACTTATCAGCATATTACAATAATTTATTCCGGATACCAACGATTTGCCGCTCCCACTCTTCGCGCGGAACTTTTCAATTTCTCGACCAACCATTAGATTTTTCACGATAACTTAAATATTTTTTTATTAGGTGTACAAATAAGTTTTAGGACAGTTTTCAAAAAATTCAAGATTTATTAAAAAAGAAGTAAAACACAGTTATTCATCGAAGTAATCTCCATTGCACTGAATGACCTTCAGCCATCTCTCAGGTAACTCGCGGATGCCTTTCGCAAAGAAACTTTCGTCTTGCGAGGTGAGAAATTTAGCGACCCATTTTTCCACTTCTTCAAATGTTTTGAATCGCACGCCAGACAAATCGTTCTGCATTTTCCGGAATAAATGATAATCGGATGGGGCTAAGTCTGGTGAATACGCCGGGTGTGGTACAGCTTCCCATCCAAGCGCTAGTAACTTATCCTTGACCGGTTTACCCACATGAGGCCGCGCGTTGTCATGGAGCAGTTTTACTGGACGTTTTCCTTTACCAGAAAATGGACGTTTCTTCTCAATTTCTTGATTCACTTGCATCAATTGATGACAATAGCGATCGGTAGTAACTGTTTGACCAGGTTTGAGAAGTTCATAATACAGTACGTTTTTCATATCCCACCATATGCACAGCATGACTTTGTTACAATGAACATTGCGCTTTGGCGTGGATGTTGTCGGCTCGCCGGGGTCAACCCAATGATATTTGCGTTTCGGATTATCAAAATAAATCCACTTTTCATCGCCGGTCACAATTTTCCACAAGAAAGACTTTCTATGTTGCTTGTTGTAAAGACTCACACAAATGTTAAGACGGCTGTTTTTATTTTCTTGAGTCAGAAAGTGTGGTACCCACTTTGTTCCTTTTCGAATCTTACCCATTGCTTTTAAACGATAAGAAACAGTTTGTTGAGTTACTCCAAGCTGTTCCGAAAGTTGTTTCTCCGTCTGACAAGAGTTTTCATCCAGCAACGCTTGCAGTTCCTGATCGTCCACCTTTATAGGAGGTCCCGTGCGTTCACGGTCACTAACGTCGAAATCACCTTCTTTGAATCGCTTATACCAATACTCACATGTACTTTTAGATACAATGTTGTCTCCAAGAACAGAACATATCGATTCACACGCTTTCCTAACACTTTTTCCTTGATGGAATTCATAGCGAATGCAGTGTCTAATAAATAGCTTATCGGTCTGCATGTTTAATTTACAGAATTTATAGGTTATGTCTATGACTCCTTTACGTTTCGATACTACATATCAAGCGCCATCTATGATAAGTGAGCGGGACCTTTGAATTAATTTAGAATAGCTGTTATGATACGAAATCGAAGTGTCCTAAAACTTATTTGTACACCTAATATATATATATATATATATATATACTTAACTTAAAAAAATATTTCGCTCGTTATGAACATGAAACACTTTCCCATTAAATTTTATCAGTCTTTCCACGGATCGATTAAAAAAAATTAATTGAAATCAAACAAATTTTATCATTTTCTGATAAGTTCTGTTTGCATGAAATTTACGTTTTTCTCCGAATACATATTGTTTATGACGTTTTCCTTCTTCTCTCTCCCTCTCGTTCTGTCTATCTCTTTCTCTCTTTTTTCAGTCGCTTTATCAGACTATTGCGCTATAATTTCACATCGTTGTCAATCACTCACCAGAAAAAAAGGTTCTTTTCAAACGACCTTGGCGTTTTCACACTTCTCGAAAACGCGTAACACGAGTGAGATGACATATATTGGGATTTTCGAAATAATCGGAAGGAGTGGCAAACGAGTAGCATCCGGAAAAAATATGAATACACTTATTGCAGTTCTACCAGTAGTTTGCTAAGGCCAGAGAAAATGTTTCGTCACGTGGGTTGGATGAATCTTATTTGCCATTTAAACCCAAACCAAACAAACTGAATTCTATCAGCTATTCATGCCTGCCTGCGTCGTTAAACTTTTTTAAGGGGCTACGTGGGTTTCGAAGCAACAAAGCATATTTTCTCTATCTAAGAAAAATATAATATATACATTATTTTTTGTAATAAGTTGTTTTTCATTTTTAAGCACACAAAAGAGCAAAATTTAAACAATATTTAAAAAATGTTCATCCAAAAATTTGGGAAATTCTGCCGGTGGGACCTGGTTTCCGGAGGCCCCTAAAAAGTGTCCTCGTGGTGGTCAGGATAACTCATGATAGCTTTATCTGAAATTAAAAAAAAAACGATTTTTTTCTGTTAGGAGATAAGTATAGCTCGTGATTGAACGAAGGTTTTTTATCCCCAGGGCCCAACACCATCTGTGCGAAACAAATAACCTACACTCGGGTTACGCACACCCCAGTACTTCAAATCAACGCTGCTAACGAACTGTTTGTCGTAGAGAGATTTTTTTAATCGAACGCTCGACAACTGACGAATGGAATAGGCTTTGCGAGAAAAACCTAATATAAATTTATCACCGTGAAAAATGCGATTGAACAAAGCAAGAAAAATGACGTTAGCATTTCTCATTAATAATGTGGGGTTTGCGGTACCCATGTGTAGGGTCCTATGGTTAAAAAGATTGAAATTTGATTTTTTGGCAGAGTTGTATGCAAAATAGTTCAATTTTTGGTAGAATTTACACTACGTATAGCCTTGTAAAATTAGTTGTAATCGAAAAATGAGATATGTGCATTAGTTTTCGAGACACCGTGCCCACAGACATAAAAAATAGTGTTTTGAGAAAAATACGATTCACCTGCGTCACTCTCGACCGGTCTTTCCCAACGGGGGGAATTCCCAAAGTTCTGCATCTCTCCTAGACTTTTACTCCGATTGACTTAAAACTTTGGGAGAATATTTTAGATATATTGTACTAAATAATAGATAATAAAATTTAAAAAGATGTATTTTTTTAAATTTTCCAACCTACGTAACCCCTTAAGCGTCCGGGCGAAATTAAGGACGACAATCGAATCTTACTCCGGCGGACGTTTGAACAGAATCCGGCTGAATTTAAGGAAAATTTGTAGCCTGTCACCTATTCCAAGACGTGTGGAAAATGTAATGAAAATCCACCCAGCTATTTGATCACGAAAGAATAACATACGAAGAAACGAATCATCAACTTTTCACTTTTATATGGTCGCAGAGAAGTAGGGATGCCATATTAAAGGCGCTAAACGTACAATGCTAATTAAGCCATCATTGTTGTCTAGAAATTTGATGAAAAAAAATAGTTTCCTTCTATTTTATCATTCCACATACCTTTTGGAATACGTCTGTGAAAACCGTTTAACCCTTCCTCGACACATTGGGTCATTTTGACCCGGACGAGTTTCAAATAAAATATTCACATTCCCAAAATTGACATTTTTCAATAATTTTTATCCAACAATTTAATTTAAACTTTTCGAATTTCAATCATGCAGACATATGAAGAAATGTTTAGAATATATATTCTGGATTTTTTCCGATAAATACCACCGAAAGCTTGTTAATGGCAGGTGGATAACATCCTATCCGGGTCAAATTGACCCAGTGTGTCAAAGTCGTGGCCAACTGTAAGTGTGTCAAGAAAGGGTTAACGATACTCATAAAATTAGCCAAATTGTAGAAACTATAAGGAATTTCAGGAAAACGCAGATTCCAACGCGTTTTTCTCGAAATTATGCTTTTCAAATCGGCAACCACGATATCTCGATAACCAATTGGTCGATTGAGCTCAAATTTGGCATACACCTTCAATGAACAGTTTTTGAATGTTGATAGCAGAGTTCGGTCGAAATAATTTTTTTTACATATAATTCATAGAATGCTCAGCAAAATAAGAAAAAATTGATAATCAAAGTTTAGCATGCCACCATTTTGTACATTTTTTTGCTGAATCTCGTACCAAACATCACACCACTCAAACAGATTAAGAATATCTTTGGGTTTTTGATTGGCTGACAACGATTTTTTAAATTTTATTTTATAATTTCTTGAAGAATCAATAAACATTTTTGTAAGTTATTTTTTAGTTAGTCGATTAGTTATTAGACAGATGAAGAATATCTTTGGTTTTTTCGGATTCATGCAAGGTTCACATAACAATGATTTAAAAAAATCCAATTTGTACATCTTCTTGAATAATCAATAAGCATTTTTTAAAGTTATTTTATAGTTATGTTTTAGTTATTTTCAGTTATTTTTAGTTGTTTTTCAAATTATTCCATCCGAAAAATCACCTCCAAGGCAGCGCTCTGAATATCGATACTACCTTAAGCGGTCTTCTCACTTTAGACGCTAACAAATAGCTATTTTTTGATAGGTTTATATTATAGATATTGGTATAAAAGTTGTTACACTTAATAAATACACTTTCGAAAAACATTTTAAAAAATGTCCATTCAAGTCACTATTTATAGACGAAAATGGTAATTAAAAAATGTCCTAAAAATTGTAGGTCTGCGCTGTTGATGAAATCTCGGAGATGGATCATCCGAAACAAAAAAGTCAAACGGTTTTAGATTTAGTACAGTCGTGCTGTTGCTGAAAAAACCCGGAATCGGAGATAATTAGAAGAAGGCTAGTTTTTTAACAGGGGATTTTGTAAGTGCCGCGGGTGCTAAATCCAAGTTCGCCTAAAAATCGGGGTGTAGGGTTCTTTTTTAGGGGATGAAAGGAGATGGGGTGGATTAATGCCAAACTACAACTCCTACGAGGTCGGCGCCGTGAGACAAAATGTTCAGAAAAATCCAGGCTTCAGTTTTGTCCACAGCGCCGAAGTCGTGGAAGTTCATTTTGAGGGTGAAAAAGTGGGGTGAAATTTTGAAAAATCGGTTTTAATTCAATAGCTTTTTAGAAAAAAATCGCACGTTTTTTGTTCAAATGGGAACGTTGTAGCCCTTGAAAAGACGCGTCGATCGAGTATTCGATCATCACTCTCCGATAATATCTTCATCCCCAAAAAATGGCTGAAAAACTTTTAAAAAAATAGTTTATTGAATAACTCAAAAACAATCGGTTTTTCGAGTATGGTTCAAATGTACAAAATATAGAGAATAATTTCCTCCGTATTTTCGTTGCTATGGACCACCCTTGAATATTGATTTTCCAACCCCTCTCGGGGGTTGAACATTCAAAATGAAATTCTGGGAACACTATTGACGGCACGAATTCGCCGCCGTGGAAGAATTTGTAGGTTGAACCCTCAGCTATATTTTTGTCCACAGCGCCAAACTCGTATCTCTTTAGTTTCGGTCAATAGTTTTCCCAGCATTGCATTTTGAATTTTCAACCCCTGAGAGGGGTTCGAAAAAGCAAGATTCAAAAGTTGTGTATAGGAACGAAAATATCGAGAAAATTATTCTCTACATTTCGTACATTTGATCCATCCCCGAAAAATTGATTGTTTTTGAGTTGTTCAATAAACAATTTTTTTGTTAAGTCTTCAACAATTCTTTTGGGGGTGAATATATTATTGGAGAGGGTTGATCGAATACTCGATTGACGCGTCTTTTCAAGGGCTACAACGTTTCCATTTGAACAAAAATTGTATGAATTTGTCCTAAAGAGTTATCGAATGAAAACTGATTTTTCAAAATTTCATCCCACTTTTTCACCCCCAAAATGAACTTCCACTTCGGCGCTATGGACAAAAATAAAACCCGGATTTTTCTGAACATTTTGTCTCCCGGCGCCGACCTCGTGGGGGTTGTAGTTTGGCATTAATCCACCCCCATCCCCTAAAAAAACCCTACCCCCCGATTTATAGGCAAACTTGGTTTTAGCACCCGTGGCACCTACAAAATCACCTGTCAACAAACTAGCCTTCTTCTAATTTTTTCCGATTCCAATATACAGCACGACTGTACTAATTCAGTTTGTTGATGGCCATAGCGCATATCAGACATTTTTCGAAAAAACAAAAAAAACGTGTTTGTTTTTACCGTTTTCAGCAAAAAAAAATAGTGATCAAAACTCATTTAAAGCATATCAAAATTTTTAAAAATCCTTGTCCTGCGCTATAGATGTAGTTGTAAAGAATATGTGGTTAAAAATTCAGCACGATCGTTTCAGTAGTTTCGAAGATTTTATCAACAAGCCGTCAAAAAACATTGTTTCGAGAAAAACGCCTTTAAAGTTTGTTTAGATTACATAAATACATACAATTTAAAAAAAAAATATATTCCGAATGTTCATTTATTAAGTGTAACAACTTTCATATCAATATCTATAATATAAACCTATAAAAAAATAATGAAAATAGCTTTTTTTAGCGTCTAAAGTCAGAAGACCCCTTAAATTTGCGTCCAATGTCAACGTGCATTCGACTTTTCTTGCCTCCATAAAAATTACAACCATGCCAATTGGTTTTCCCGAACTTTGGCATTATTTCTCCCAAGGCGCTGCTGCTTCGTAGTTCGTGCTACGAAAAGAAAGTTACGAATCACAGTAACTGCACATCTCTGCTGAGTAATATTTAATTTCAGCGCACGACACCCGTAAATATTCTTTTGAAGAACGTAATGGAGAAACGAAATAATTTGAGGGGAAAAAAACTTTCAGAGAGAATATGAGTAGTAAATGTACTTTATAATTGCGGCGGTTTAGTCTTTGAATTACTCGTACTTGGCCCGCATCTGTGAACGTCCTCACCGACCCCCCCCCCCGCCGGCCCACTGCATTCAATTTCAATCCCTGGTGATTTTCCAGCTCAACCGACCTCGTCTTTTTTGCCACCTGTCACGCATCGAAGTTACTAGTTTTAGCGTGCGTGACCTCGAAGGCGAACTTTCAACCAGACAATATGACTAGTCGAAAGTGATTTTCTTAGCGGTAATTACACTGTAAAAAATTATATGAAATTTAAAATACATTTAAGATACAAAGGAATTGAATTTTACGAACTCAGTAGATGAAATTAAATTTGAAACACTTGTACCGTAAATTTAAAACAGGAACATGAAATTCTAACGTGGATATAGAATTTAATAGATGCAACGTGGAATTTCAAAGACAAGTTTGTAAATTTGTGGAAAATGTATTGCATTAACCCGTGTCTTCAATTGAAAATTACTACAGATGTATAATAAATCAACTATAAAAAACAGAGCATTGAAAATACAAAACAAGATTGAAATTTATTTACAGCAGCCTGAAAAATATAATATATGTGAAACTGAATTTTACGATACGTACAATGCATGATCACAACAGATTTATGTAAAAGTGCGAAACTGGAATAGAAAAAAAAAATTCATAAACGCTGATGAAAATCACATGAATCAATGTGAAAATTATATTAAATTTACACTACATTTAAGGCACAAAAGAATTGAATTTTACGAACTTAATATACGAACGAATTTAATATACATCGTATATTGATATCAGCGAATGGTTCTTGATTTCAATATACATGGATGTGAACATTTTTTACACGTGCATTATTTTTCAACCGCACAAGTATATTAATATTACTGAGCTACACTTTTATTTTTAAAATAACCTGCTTTGGATTTTCAAAACATTGTCTGAAATTTTATAAACGGCGTCTGCATACAAACATCATACACTTGTGTATTAATTTTACACAGAAGCTTTTTACAGTGTACATTAAAGGTGATACTTTGTTCCGTGAAATTAATACACACCCGTATGCTGATATTAGCCTATGGTTCTTGAATTTAATATACACTCGTATTTTGATATCAGCAAATGGTTCTTGATTTCAATATACTTGGATGTGATTATTTCTTTACACGTGTATTATTTATCAAACGCACAAGTATATTAATATTGCGGAGCTACACTTACATTTTAAAAATAACCTGTTTTTGATTTTCAAAATCGTATCTGGTATTTCATAAGCGGTATCCGCATAAATACTTGCTGCACTTGTGTATTAATTTTTATACAGAAATTTTTTACAGTGTACGGTAATGGTAAAAAATCTGATTATCGCGTGTTGACGAAATATTCGGATGAAAATAGTTGCGAGCAACGTTATTATTGAAAATAATGATTAAAAATGATTCTTTTTTATGATTCTCGGTACTGCTTCTTTCTCGGTACATTGATCTCAAATGGAAAGGCCCATCTCATGAGACATCATAGTATTTCCGTTCTATTAGTGGGGGAAAAAAAATATTTTTTTAAATTTCACGTTCGCTTGATCTTTTCGCCGAAACTGGTGTTTACTTTAACCTACATAAAATCGTGCTTAAGACGTTTCCAGAAAACTCTCAAATAGTACCGACGCGTCGTGATTTTTCCGCCGGAAGTAGGGCTACTAGCGAAAAATTCGTGGCGCCCTATCGTCGATTTTATCAAGCAACAAAAGTAGATAATGTTTTATCGGTAACATCCGATAAAAAAAGGTCGAAACAGTGAGATCAATCAAAAGTGGATACGTAATAAACGTCGGCTATGTGTCAACTTCGAAGTACAATGTCCAATGACATTTCTTTTTGAACCCTGAGATGTTCAGAAAGGAACACTGTTTGTGCAATTGGAAGATTTATAATCCGATTGTATTTATATGAAGATATTGCACTTTGGCTCGGTTCCAAGTGATCGGGTTGAGGCGTTTTTCGTTTCGCGTATTGCTCAATCTGTATTTTTTGTTTTCTCGCACCGAAAAGCTCGTTTCCATTAGCTGGAACTAAGCTGCAACCACTCCGGACCAACTTGAAAGACGCCATTCTCCTCGTTTTTCAAAACACTCGATTTTCACTTCCTCACTTTGGAGTCTAATAATATTTTCTACGTCCTAAAAGAAAAGTGATGGCTTTCGTACTAAGAACCAATCAATTTATACACTCATAGTACAGTCGTGCTGTATATTGGAATCGGAAAAAATTAGAAGGCTAGTTTTTGACAGGTGATTTTGTAGGTGCCGCGGGTGCTAAATCCAAGTTTGCCTACAAACCGGGGTGTAGGGTTTTTTTAAGGGGATGAAGGGGGATGGGGGTTGATTAATGCCAAAGTACAACCTCCCTGAGGTCGGCGCCGGGCGACAAGATGTTGAGAAAAATCCGGGCTTTATTTTTGCCCACAGCGCCGAAGTCGTGGAAGTTCATTTTGGTGGTCAAAACGTGGGGTGAAATTTTGACAAATTAGTTTTATTTCGATAACTCTTTAGGAAAAATTCATAAAATTTTTGTTCAAATAAAAACGTTGTAGCCCTTGAAAAGACGCGTCGATCGAGTATTTGATCATCCCTCTCCGATAATATCTTCACCCCCAAAAAAATTGTTGAAACATAAAATAAGTTTATTGAACAAAATAAAATAAGTTTATTGAAAGTTTATTGAACAACTCAAAAACAATCGATTTTTCGGCGATGGTTTGAAGGTACGAAATGTAAAGAATAATTTTCTCGATATTTTCGTTTCTATAGAGCACCCTTGAATTATGATTTTTCCAGCCCCTCTCGGGGGTTGAAAATTCAGAATGAAATTTTGGGGAAACTATTGACCGAAAATAAAGAGATACGATTTTGGCGCTGTGGACAAAAATGTAGCTGATGGTTCAAGGTACAAATTATTCCACGGCGGTGAATTCGTGCGGTCAATAGTTTTCCCAGAATTTCATTTTTTATTTTCAACCCCCGAAAGGGGTTGGCAAAAGCAAAAAGGATTTTTCTGAACGTTTTGTCTCACGGCGACCTCGTAGTGGTTGTATTTTGGCATCAAACTAACCCCATCCCCATTCATCCCCTAAAAAAGAACCCGGCACCCCGATTTTTAGGCAAACTTGGATTTCACACCCACAGCACGATTTTTTTTTCGTTTACGGGGATTTTCAGCGTCAGCACGATTGTACTACCAATATCAGAAGATAAATAATTATGAATTAAGGGTGTCTTTAAAAAAAAGTACCCCGAGAGAAATGTATCGTGATTTCAACCATTTTCTAACTATATTGCAGGATTTAAAGCTTCAAAGAATTATTTATGAGAACAAAGATTGTAATTCTTGGGTTAGAAGTGTGAGGTAACTTATAAAAATTTGTTTCTAATGAAAAAAATATTAATTGTTTCGAAACTTTAACAAAGCATCAAATTTATGAGTGAGAAGAATAACGAAAAAATCGGCGACGATTGTAAGTTTCGAAGGTCGTGAGCGACCACTAAATATTCATTGACCGACTAGACCTTCGCAACATTAATTTAAAAATCATAAAGCGTAAAATTCATGGGTGAGAATTGGCCGAAAAAAATCAAATCGATTTTTTAATGAAATTTTGAATTTTTAAGAAGCTAGAGCGACCTCTATATATTTTTTTGACCGCTCGCAGCTTCCGCTACAATTTTTTTTCTTTAAAGAAGACAATTGGTTGGTGAGGAAAAGGAGCGAAAAATTGTGCCACCCTAATATAAATATACATATACAGGGTGTCCCTCTTATCTCTGCCACCCGTAATAACTCGGTAACGATCGACGTCACAAAAAAATGTTCGAAACAAAAGTTGTACGGTGTCAAGGGGGCCATCAAATGCGACCATTTTTATTTATTTCGGTTGAGGCGCTGACACACTGTGAACGCCACCTCCACTTTGTAAAATGAAATGGTACATTTTTGTTTCAAACATCTTGTGGAGCACCTCAACCCGCATAAAAAACATTAGCGGGTCAAAGTCGTTCAAGGTCATTCAAGGTCAGTATCGATTATACAAATCTAAATATCTCGGATCACTACCAAATATTTAGTAGTGATCCGAGATATTTAGATTTGTATTGCAATTTAATAGGTGACCTTGAACGACCTTGAACGACTTTGACCCGTAATGTTTTTTATGCAGTTTGAGGTGTTCCACAAGATGGTTGAAAAACATGTACCATTCCATTTAAAGAAGTGGAGGTGACCTTCACTGTGCGGCAGCACCTCTACCGAAATAAAAAAAAATTGGTCGCAACTTTTGTCTGGAACATTTTTTTGTGACGTCGATAATTACCGAGTTATTTCAAGTGGCAGAGATAAGAGGGACACCCTGTATATGTAGTATGGGTATATCGTGACGTAAGTTCACGTAAGCTATTTATTCCAAACGCCAGAAGATCCGTTACCTAACTAACGGATGGAGGTGACAATTGCAGATACACTCCTCGTCGATTTCAGAGTAACACAATATGAACAAGAGAATATTTCGGTTCGGTTCGACTCGACCCCTTGCATGACACACGCATTCCATTTCATCCAGCCTCATGTACAAGATAATAATAACAATCCTGGTGTTCTTCCATAAATTTCCTTTTCTACCTTGCAGCAAAAAAAATAAATCACAAGTTATCGATGAACGTTTCGACGGTTATTGAGACTTTTTTTTGTCGTCAATTACCCAGTATGAGAATCGACGCTGCGTTTTAATTGGGAAGAAATAAGTCAGTTTATAGCTGTCCAACGCATCACTGATGGTTGTCAAGCCAATAATTGGCCATAGTCGTCATACCGCTCACGTGGCTGAGCACGTTGCTAGCTATCGATTCATTCACATTTATCTGGCCATGGGAGGAGCGGTGGTAAGAGTTCGCGCGATCTTTGGTTTTGATATTTATAAAGTTTTCACGATTTGCGTATATCCTGATGGTTGTCGATTGTCACTGTGAAAAAATGTTTAAACTACATTACAATCTAGTCACTCAAAAATGCTGAATGTGCATTTATCGACGGTAGCAAGGAAAGTGCGTGGTTTAAGGGGAGGGTAGGGGTTTCAGTGTGAAAAAAAAAACACTTTTTTCGATTTTTTTCATCTATATGGGTAGAGTTAATTTATTGAAAGGTTTTGTACATTGTTAAGTGCTATTTCAAGAATATTCAGTGAAATTTGTACGCGAAAATATCCACAAAACAAGCCGGTGACATAGCTTTTCCAAGGACGCCGTTGGAAAAACACGATTTGCGGTGTTCACTGTATATCAGCTAGAAATTATCTGAAATCAAGTACCATTAAAATTCAGTCAAAGTATCATCAAATCCTCCTCCCAACAGTCTTTGATAATTTTTTTTTTTTTTTCATTTCTAAATTTTTGGTGGTCATGTAAAGTGAAAAGTGCTATTTTTCACGAAAAATTCCGCCATTTTGGGGGTGGAAAACCCCCCGAATGTAAAAAAAATCTCAAACTAACCGTTGGGGGGAGGTAATTTATATGTAGAAAGTGTGTACCAAGTTTGAAATAAATCGGTCATGTAGTTTTCAAATGGCAGTGAACACGAACTTTGATAAAGTGGTTTCGAGAAAAACGCGTTTGAAGTTTTAGCTGTGGGAGCTACAGTGTTAGAGGAGCGGGGCAAATAGTCAATAGCTTCGAGAGTTTTGCTCTGATTGCCTTGAAATTTTGGGATTAAATTGTTGAAATCTTTAACTATGAGAAAAGATTTTAAAAAATCAATTTTTCAAAAGTGCAAACCTCTACCCTCCCGTTAAAGCGCTTAGTGCATGATATAATGTCCTTCTATCGGCAAGCGAGCAATATTTATATTGCAAACTTATCCGCTGCCTTCCGGTCCTCGATGTAAGATTCAATTTTCAAAACAATCGTTATCCCAATTGTTTGGCTTCAGAAAGTCCAAGAAACTCATCGTTTGAATTGAGGAAAAATAAAACGATTATCTCATTATTGTCTATATCTTTATGATTGCTCAATATTTTTGTTCACATTTATGTCGAAATCCTCCATCTAGTTGTTTGAAAATATACTTGACAATGCTCCGTATTATTTGCATCGGTAAATTATCGTAGCAAATATAGTGCATTGTTTATTCAATTGAGTAGTCAAGATCGCAATCGAGTCTCTTTAAGAATTATCGTATTTTTGATCATTCGAATCAAAGGTGACTCTGATTATGACACTATAGAAATACTTTCGGAAAATATTCTATACCAAAATTCAGCTCTGTATGTACGTGTTAGCATTGATGTAGCCGGGGGGGGGGGGGGGGGGGGGGGGCACGCCACCCCTGAAAAATCCCGGTGCCTAGAAAAAATCGATTAAAAATAATTACATTTAAAAAATCGATTAATTTTTCCTTTCACCTAAGCAAGCATAAACAAATAATGTAATGAAACTTGAACTATTTCCTTCTTCGTAACTTCTTAACTATGGGTAAAAGCATTACGTTAGATTTTCGGGGGATACGAAATCAGAAAAATACTGACAAAAAGAAAAATCAGAATTAAAAAAATTGATACTTCAGCCTTAAAGCTGAAGCGACGCTCATTAAAAGCATACCTTCATTTAAACCTACGTTGATACATTGGATCATTTCGTTGCGAACGAATTTGAAGTAAAATGCTCACTTTCCCAAAAGTGTGAATTTTTAAATAATTTATTACGAAATTTCTATTTTATCCTTTCCGAATTTCAATAATGGAGACATACTAAGAAAGGTTTAAAGTGTATCTCAGATTTTTTCCGATAAAAACCGACTGGAAGTTTGTTAGTGACAGGTAGATGAAGTACTATCCGGGTCAAATTGACCCAATGTGTCAAAATCGTGGGCACATACAAGTGTGTCAACGAAGGTTTAAAAAGTAATTAAATAAATGTAGAAAACTGAAGAAAGCATATAAAAGAGGAGGCCCTAACTTACATAAACTTTTTCAAGCATCAATAGTACTCCCAGAGAGCTCCACCGGCTGTGAGCAAACTTTTTCTGCCATATGGCGGATAAAATCGTGGCTCAGAAGACAATACTTCAGAAAAGATTCTCTCATATATCACTGCCGAACAAAGAGAATGACATCATTTTTTTTTAAATCAAACTAAATAAGTGTAGGACACATTCGGAGAAAAAAAAAGAAAACTAAGTCTTATTTAATTGGGTGTCTACAGAAAGTAAATTTTAAAGGCTGGTAACTGGATGAAAAAATGAGTTCTTTTTTTTCAAGTCATAGCAAAGCTGCAACGATTTAGGTCTTCGCTATAAGTAAGCATAACCATATTATTTTTTCTTCGAACAGTCACTTCTTATAAGGTCTTCTTATAAATTATGCTCGACAAACGTTAAGCGGTTACGTGGGTTTCGAAGCAAAAAAAACATATTTTCTCTATATAAAAAAAATAATATACAAATTATTTTATTTAAAATGTTGAGCACATAAAAGACCAATATTTCAACAATATTAAAAAAAAATTCATCCAACAATTTTGGAAATTGAGCCGGTGGGACCTGTTTTCCGGAGATCCCTGAAAAAAGTGTCCTCGTGGTGGTCAGGATAACTCATGATAGCTTTATCCGAAGTTAAAAAAACCATTTTTTTTGTTAGTAAACAAGTATAGCTCGTGATTGAACGGAGGATTTAAAAAAAAATTGAAATTTTAATTTTGGGCCGAGTTGTATGCAAAATAGTTCAATTTTTGGTACAATTTACACCACGTATAGCCTTGTAAAATTAATTGTAATTAAAAAAAACCTTCGATTAATCACCAGTCAATGCTATTTTGAAGCAGTGTGCGAAATTTCCACAAGATCGGTGCATTACTTTTTGAGAAATCGTGTCCATCGACTTCAAAAATAGTGTTTTGAAAAAAATGCCAAATACCTGCGTCGCTCCCTGCCGGCTTTTCCCAACGGGGGGAATTCGCCAAGGCTCTCTCTCCTAGACTTTTACTCCGATTAGCTTAAAACTTTGGGAGAATATTCTAGACGTATTGCACTATTAGATAATAAAAAAAATTTAATGGATTTTTTGGAATTTTCAAACCCACGTAACCCCTTAATATTTACCATATGAATTGCACAAACTTAAATAGAATAGTGGAAGTTTGACCTGAACGGCTGCTTAAAGCTTTATATTTTCTGTGTATTACGCGATTATCGACTATTATCTAAATTCGATTAAGGGGAGGAGGGGTTTCAGCGTGAAAAAAAACACTTTTGCGAATTTTTTAATCTATGTTGATAGAGTAAATTTATTGAAACCTTTTGTACATTGTGTAAGTGTCATTTCAAGAATATTCCGTGAAATATGTACGCTAAAATATCCACAAAGAAGCCGGTGACAAATCTTTTCCAAGCATGCCTTTGGAAAAACACGATTTGCGGTGTTCACTGTATCTCAGCTAGAAATTATCTGAAATCAAGTACCATTAAAATTTAGTCAAAGTATCATCAAATCCTCCCCCCAACAGTCTTTGATAATTTTTTTTCCATTTCTAAATTTTTGGTGGTCATGTAAAGTGAAAAGTGCTATTTTTCACGAAAAATTCCTCCATTTTGGGGGTG
This sequence comes from Ophion obscuratus, assembly GCA_964007375.1. Taxonomy (NCBI): domain Eukaryota; kingdom Metazoa; phylum Arthropoda; class Insecta; order Hymenoptera; family Ichneumonidae; genus Ophion; species Ophion obscuratus. Next base: position 28,501,470 of record OZ023313.1, read on the forward strand.
GAAAACCCCTTTCAATGAAAAAAAATCTCAAACTAATCGTTGGGGGGGAGGTATTTTATATGTAGAAAGTGTGTACCAAATTTGAAATAATTCGGTCATGTAGTTTTCAAATGGCATTGAACACGGACTTTGAAAAAGTGGTTTCGAGAAAAACGCGGCACCAGCTTGTTTGTGGACATTTTCGCGTACAAATTTCACGAAATATTCTTGAAATGACACTTAACAATGTACAAAAGGTTTCAATAAATTTACTCTATCCATATAGATGAAAAAAAATCGCAAAAAAGTGTTTTTTTTTCACGCTGAAACCCCTACGCTCCCCTTAAAAAAAGAGATTGTGAACAAAACCACTTTTTTTGTCCGCGCTGCCTACATCAATGCGTACTAGTCCTAATTACTAAACCGAATGAATTTCTTATCACTGTGATACGTACAATATATGAAGATGCACATGAATTTCCGTGTGTGCACATGCACCGTACGATTTCACGATGCACAAAAATGCTCAGCGATGTCATTATTTTTATACATTCTTATGTGCTGAATAGCAGTACAGTTACGCAACGCCACGAAGGGGTTTGGGCAAATCGTCGGCGAGCATCTGTACCGTACGTTTGTCGCGTTATCAATTCGCGTGATAAACACGTGTCAAGATATCTCTCTTATTAACGCCTGTGAGAAATAAGCGAATTCCCAACTAGTCTTTTTATTTGACTTCTTCGGGTTTTTTTTTCCCTTCTCTTTACATATTGATTCTGGGTCTTGTTACGCATATCATGTGCAAAGAGTGTGCACGAAACCAGACCGTATACTCTCTTGCCCCACGGGAGTCGGTAATTTTCCTGGCTTAACGTGTATTAACCTGCTGCGAGCCAGCTGTAAACGTATCTCCCAAATTGTACTAGCATATTTTATTCCTTCGCCTTACGAGGAGCAGCGAGGGGGCGGGCCCCCAGGGACGACTCTGTCCAATAATCAAACAAACGTATTCTATCTAACTTTGTAATTGGAGTAAAATTTGAAAGTTTACATATTTCTAGTAGATTTCTAGTAAAAATTTATCAAAATATATAACGAGCCACCGAACATCCAAGGCAGATTTGTTCATTTGAGTTTAAGGGTCTTTTGAAATTCGGCCTGATCGTTTAGCTCTTAGGATGGAAAAAAGACAGAATTGGAGAAATTATTATCCGTTATCTGTTCTTCGTAAAAAAGTCCGAGCGATTTCGAAAACGATAATGGTATATTCACTGCGTAAACATTAAATATTATAACTTTATGCCACGATTATTGGATATTGGTGAATTTAGTCAAATGTTCATTTAAATGTTTACTGGTGATCATGTAATATCATTTTTTCACCAATCTTCTTTATTTTGTCGTGCAAAATTAACAATAAAAGAGAAACTATAAGAGCAGTCTCCAATATGTTGCAAATCGACAATGGTAAATTGGGAACTAAAATTGCATAGTTAATAGTAGTAAAAATGGAGTAATGCCGGTTTAATTGAGCAAAAAAACTTGGAGAGGAGACCACTGTGAGGGACCGAAAAAAATTCGATTTTTCCGATTTTTTTGTCTACTGGATCGTTTATTTGGGATTCGAAAAAAATATATGGTATCAAGCATACATTGAATTTATTTCTTGTCAATTTTCATTTAAAAACATTGCAAATTAACAAGATATTGAGGTGTAATCGAGCCTCTGTATAAAAAATGTGCTCCAACGACCTGATCGCAAACTTGTCAATGGTTGATTTGAAAAATGAAAATAAAAAAGTTTTATCATCAATGTAAATGTAAAATTGATATAGATATTAAAAAAAGTGTAATTTCGGTGACATTTTAACTTACATTCGGGGGCTTAAAAAATACTAAATTAAAAACAAGGCCTTCGTGCAACGATAGCTAATGCAATTACAGGAGGTTTGGTTAAAAAAAAAATGAAAATTGGACAGTTAAAGCTAGAGTTATGATTCCGGTCAGGTCTAGAAAAACGCTACTTGCTCTCACTAAATTGCCTGTAACTTGGTCAATTTTCAATATTCTAACTTCAAATGTTTTTTGACATATTTTTGAATATGTATCCTTTGAAACAATGCAAAAAAATCGATATTTTTGCCCATCACAGTAATGACCCGCCTCAATGATAATAAGAAGAATGTAACAATGCGCGGGTGCCTGGTTTTGTAAAGAACTTATTCGCATTATATACATTATCAAGGTACTTGAGCTTTTGATTAACTCACGTGTACCTTGCAAGTGGAGTCCTTTTTGCTTTCGGGAAATCCTTTTTTCCGGATTTTTCAAAGGCGATTAGCCCACTACATTGAACAATTAAATATCTGCTTCGAATGACGTTTAATTCCAATTCGAGGTAGTCACGAGGCTGGGACTATTCATTCGTATTTCACAGATTGGGCTTCCGTCGCTGAGCTTGAAAAATATCAGAAAGGCGAATAATACGAAAATCTTCTACTCTTTTCGCTATTTTTTTGTGTTCACATAAATTTATTTTTGCTTAATAATAATAAACTTAAAAATAATAATCGTGTGATTGTTATTTTTTTCAAAACAATATATTGTACAAACTTTACTAATATCTGATGGTTCGCTTAAAAAAAGGTTGTTCTTATGACGATGTTCACACATGATGGTTATTTTCCGTGTACTAGTTCCTCAATTCATTCTGTGGTCGGTGCTTTCGAGCTTTAAGGATTAAAAAAAAATAGAAATTGAGTTGTATTTTACTCTTTAATACGATTTGTTACGATAGGGGGTATCGCGTGCGGGTTTTCGCTTGCACTTCTATGATACAACCAGGAATAGCGAAATATACACGGTGTCCCAGAACTGAATGCGTTCCCTGAAATCTGGGGTTGGGCGTGAAATTCTGAGACGATTGATATAAGCATGTGTGGGTCTCAGATCAACCCCTGAATTATTGTTAATTTTTAAAGGCGGGCCAATCAGGTGCGCTCGTCTTTAAAAATGAATAATAATTCAGGGGTTCATCTGAGACCCACACATGCTTATATCAATCGACTCAGAATTTCACCGCCAACACCCCATTTAAGGGAACGCATTCAGTTCTGGGACACCCTGTATAGGTGTGTGTACGGCTATATGATGCTAACTCAATTTACATGTCCAATTCTCTGTTTAATCCGTCTCGGATTTCGTCCTTTTCATTTTATTCTTCGAATCCTAACGGATCTTTATCAACTCTTTCATCCTTGCACCTTCTTTAGGAAAAGCAATATTTTATATCGGGTCTATAATAGAGCAGCTGACAGAAAAAATTATGTCAAATTCTTTGTCCGAAAAAATTACGAATGGCGATAATCCGAAAAAGGTACATCTACTCTAGTCTGGGATGTTTTCCAAAAATATTTTTCGCGGATGGTAGCTTTTCCAAAACGAGTTTAAAACTTTGCCCAGCAAACTTCATTCTGACGACATGAATGCGCGTTGTCGTGCATCAAATTTTTTATGACGATACTCAAGTGACTCAGCAGCCTTTGATCCTTCTCTTTGTAGGCTTCTGTCGTATGGAAACAATCGAAGAATCGTTGAAACGAGTTATATTGCGACTTACGCACAATTCTGAAGGGCTTACACATAGTGAACATTTTTAAAAATATCGATTTTTGGTTTTTGACGGATTCTCAAAATATAAAATTACCGAAATATATTCTCGGAAAATTTCAAGTCGATCCGTTCAAAATTGAGGGAGTTATTATAAAATTATAAAATTGAGGGAACTTTGAACGCGTTTTTCTCAAAATGACTTTTTCAAGATCGGCGACCATGTTATCTCGAAAATCACTGCACCGATGAACTCCAAATTTTATAAGCTTTTTTTACACAACAAAAAGCAGTGCTAGAACGAAGGATTTTTTTTTCGATGCATAGTTTTTTTATCAACGAAAATAGGGCGCTTCTGTGACTGAAAATCGATATTTTCACTTTCGACTCGGCCCAATTTTCAAAAATCGATATTCAATGCAATCCTTCATCCAAGCACTAGATAATTTCATGCAAAATTATAATTTTTTTTCCCAATTGCAAAATTGGATAATTTCATGCAAAATTGGAAATTCGATTTTTCAATTTCGGATGATTTGTTGCCGAGCGGCAGTGGTCACCGCGAAGGAAGTTTTTAAACAGCGATCTGCACAAACCATTGTATAAATGGTAACACATTAGTAAATATTTTTTACTCAAAAATGTCTAAACCCTACTTAAAACCATACTCTTTAATGTAAAAAAGAAAAATTGAAAACCTGCAAAAAAAAATTGTTGTCCCAGAAAAAATTCTGGAAAACAATTTTTTTCCCAGCAACGAGCTAGGTGTAAATGGCATTGAAATTTGCATCGTTGGAATGCATTGAAAATGCATCTTCATATTCTTATTTTCTCATTTTTACTATATTACGAAATCTGTCTTGAAAATTTCGATTGCTGTCTTCCCAAGAAGCATCATAAAAATGCTTGAGGGAATTCGGTAACCAAAATCTGCTAAAAGAAATTTGGGAAAGCAAAAAGAAAATCATTTTCATTGCTCTCCAACGATGAAAACTGTAATCCCATTGGAGCCTGTTAAACCCGTAGTTTTGAGATCGCAATATTTGATAGATGATAATCAAAACATGTCGCGACCTTTCAATTCGAGTTAGCACGCAATTATAACAAACACCGCACAACAAAATTTCAATAAATCGATATCGGCGTGAAAAAATCACGAGAGAAAAAATCTCTCGCGCACAAGTAATATGAAATAAGATCGACAAAATCCGAGACAATGAGGCTGGAACAAAGGTCGAGCCGCGGTAGAGTCCCCAATGCATATAATACACACACACACACACACACACACACACACACACACACACACACACACACACACACACACACACACACACACACACACGCACACGCACGCACACGCACGCACACGCACACGCGCACGCGCACGCACACGCACACGCACACGCACACACACACACACACACACACACACACACACACACACACACACACACAGCGTACAGTCGAGATGATATATGCTTATATGTATATTCATGTATACACATCCATATTTTTTGCTTTATCTTGCAAGTACATAACTTTACGACGGTACATAGACCATTCCACTGTCTCTCACGGTATTACAAACAATCAAGCTTGTCTCTTCTCTTGCCAACGTTGCATCTTACGTTGCGTATATCACGTTACCGCATATATTTTCATATACAGACACGTACATGCAATACATGCATGCATGATACTATTGCACTGCGCACGTGCAAATTGCTACGTTCTACGGTACAACGTTCTGAGCCAGCTTTTTCAGACCTGAAACTTCCTTGGTTGTGAAAGAAAAACCTCAGAGTTCGCTCGCTGCTGTATCACAACACTGTGACGATCTCAACATTTTTCCCACTTTGGGTATAAAAACAGTAGTCGCAGATGGTACACGGCGTTTTACGGAAAATTCTTCGAAAATAATTGCTCGAATGACAATTTCCCGAATACAATTTCCGGATAATAATTGCTCGAATAAACAATTTCTCAAATACTATTTCCCGGAAATAATTTTCAAAATGAACAGTTTCTCGAATACAATATTCCGAATGGACAGTTCCCTGAATGGGCACTTTCCCGAATAGACAATTTCTCGAATTTGTTTGTTTTTGTTTGGGTTGTTCATTCGGGAAATTATTCATTCGAGAAATTGTTCCTTTTCGAAATTGTGTTTGATCGTTTGTTGTTTATTCGTTTGGGTTGTTCATTCGGGAAATTATTCCTTTTCGAAATTGTATTTGAGAAATTGTTTATTCGTGCAATTGTTATTCAAGAATTGTATTCGGGAAATTGTCTATTGGGCAATTGTTTTTTCGCGAAACTTTCCGCAAAGCGATACACGGTGCCTAAAATTTCCCTAAAATCAATTTAAGTGAGGACGCCACTGTGATGGGCCGAAAAAGGTCGTTTCTTCCGATTTTTTGTCTACTATATTATTTAGTCGGTGTTTGGAAAAAATGTATGTCATTAAACATACATTAAACTTGTTTCATGTGAATTTTCATGTAAAAAATTGAGCATTAACAACTTTGTTGAGATATAATAGAGGCTCTGTAAAAAAAATTTGGTCCAACCGCCGGATCGATAACGTGAGAATGATTCGTCTAAAAAATAAAAATAAAAAAGTTTTATAATCCATATATAATAGTAGTTCTCGTTATACGTAGGAGTTTAAAAAATCACAAACTGGCGGGTATTTTACAAAAAAGTGTTATTTTGACGGAATTTTAACTATCGAGTGCTTTTTATATTCGATACTTTACTCGATATAAAAAGTGTAGTAATTTTTATTTTCGAGGGCTCAAATAATACTTAATTTCAGAGAAAAACGCGGCTGTGTACAATGATAGCTACTGCAATTTCGGAATTTTTTGTTTTGTTTTTAATTGAAAATTGGATATGTCGAATTTATTGGATAATGGTCAATTTTCAACATTTTAACTTGACATTTTTTTTTTAATATTCTTAAATATGTATACTTTGAGAAAATGAAAAAAAATCTCTTTTGAAACCCACCACACTAATGTTGTGAAGTTTCACTCGAATTTACCGGAAAAAGTGCTTTCATATAATTTTTTTTTTCCCACGCTTCTCAAATTTCATTCGCATTTAATTTACGTTCCCAAGCAACATAAAACCCACGTTTCAAAATAAGACATTTAATTTCTCATAAAACTACGCTTATTCGGCAAAATTTTATTTCCATACGGCCAGAAAATATTGCGAAATAATGTATCATTTCGTTAGTTTGACGTTTTCAATTAAACGCTGCAGTACTTCGACGAATAAAAGTGAATGCATATTCAAATGCATGATTTGTGTGCATAGGACACGTTCAATTGGTAGCAACGAGGAATACCTCGCATCGTACTTTAATTTGCGCATGCTGTGCGCAATTCCGAGGTTCTCGAGCTATATGCAATTTGCAGCTTCGGAGGTTACTCATCAGGTAGCGAGAAATTTAGAGAATCAAATTCCGAACAATAATTTTTTTGTCGCCTACGTTTCATTTTTATTTCGAATCATTTTGGCTCAACGTATCACACGAAGGTTGCACCGCTTATTTCGCTTGCGGAAATTTAATCACGTTTTCTGTGATTGTATATTTTTACGCGGTCTCAACTAATGAGTAATCAACAAGTACTATGAGCTCCAAGTTTTCCGTAATCCAGTTATTCGTCGAAGATTCTTCGATAACGTTACCGAAAATCTGTCGAAAATGATATTTATGGATATTTATTAAACCAATGATTTTTCTGTCCGATCATCGTACTTTACCATAATTGGTGAACTCATAAGAAAAAGCGTTTTTCTCGAAACAGCTTTTTTCCAATTGGCGTGACAAATAACTTCAACAATTTTCACTCGATTTACTTCAAATTAAAAAGTTGCGTTCCTAATTGCATTTCGCCGAGAAGTACGTACGAAATTTCTGATTAGTCGAAAACTTTTCATTTTATGAGCAGTATTATACGAAATTTTTCACTGAAAATTCATTCAAATACCTACAACTTTTGAATAAAGCAATATTTAAAAAAATTCCGTACGTACTTCTCTAGGTATTCTAATGTAGATTGAAGCGAATTTTTGTTTTTTATTCTAGGTAAAAAATTGTGGATGCTAAATATCACGCTGCGGAGTGCCTAAAAAAAATAACAAAAGAAAATATTAGAATTCGGCCATTTTGTACATCGCAAAAATAAAACTACATTTTCTATCTAACAGCTTGATATTCATACTAAATAGATGTGTAATTAATTTTACGAGTGAATCACTTTTTCATACGAAAAAAAATTCTTAAATTCGCACATGCTTTTATACCCGTTACTGTGGCCTAACCCCTTAAAATAATTGATATTCATCAGCTACGTGTGTTTAAAATTGGCACACCAATAGGGCGTCACATCCACATACGGATTCTCCGGATCTGTGTGTGTGTGTGTGGAAACTAGGAAGACCTAAATATATAGAAGATCCGGAGAATCCGTATGTGAATGTCTCGTGTGTGTGTGTGTCCATAAAAATAACTTTATTCTCAGCGAATAATCGAACATCTATATTTACCGTGAGCATGAAATGATTCGAACTTCGAGGTCACTTGCCTCCGTTGAAAGTCCCTTCGACGCAGGATGCCGAGATGTATTTACGTAGCGATCCCTTCGGGTATATCGAGGAAGTGCTTCGGACCATTTCTCGAAGACAAGGAACCCGGCGGAACATTGAATATCTCGAAAATAGTCCCCTTCCATTCTCCAGGGATTCGCTACTTACATGCTATAAACAAATGCACAAATGTACATATATATCCGGGAAAAACAACCTCACGTTCGAGCTTAGGCGCTCTTTGTTATATTTACGACCATGCGATGTACGACGCGTGACGTATTTCCCGACTACGTAGAACCTCGGCGAACGAAATTGCAAGACAGGCTGAACATCTGATTGTGTCGAACTCGGGGGATGAATCACTTTTCCACCGCGAAAGTGGAAAACACGTTTTTTTTCTTATATCTCCTTAATCTTAGCAAATAGAACCGTATTGTCTGCTCGGTCGTAAAGATGTATATGACCTCGTTTGCGATGATAATTTTCTCACAAATACCAATTTGTCTGGTTATCATGGTTTACCGTCGTTATATTGGCAAATATTAACATTTGTTTATTGTATTAATGAGTAAATGTCGAAAAAGCCTAATAAGTTTGCGGCAGTTGTTTATTCTTCTTTTTTTCTAAAAATGACCAATCGAAGTATACCTTTATACCCTTGATACCTCTTAAGGAGGCTGCTCGGGGTCTTAGCGGGGCAGGCGGCAAGAGGGGAACGCGCCTCTAACGGCTACCAACCCCGAGTAATCAAATTTTCGGTTACGCAAAATAAACAAATTTCAGCTAATCAATATGTGGAATGCATATAAATGACTGATTAGAAATGTTATTAATCTTTTTTGTTTATTTACATCGCGAATAAGTTATTAACCAAGTTGAAGTGTGGCAAAGGCGCAATTTAGTTCTCAGTAACTGGTATCACTGAGCTCAGATACGAACGCCACATCGTGAGCGCGTAGCTGTCAAATATCCTTCGCGAATTCCGTTTTTTTTTGTTCAGCGAAAATGAAAAGATGGAAGGGAAAAATGCAAACCGAAAAACAGTACAATCGACGATTGGAGCAAGTACAACCTGGAAAGCGGCGGAAATAAGTAGTTCAGCCGGAAAATGAATGAGCAGTCGAGGGACGACGCGTAATTGATTTGAAGGTTATGTCGAAACACATGCACTGCAGCTTCTGTAAAGAATGATTCAAAATATTTAAATACTCTTTATGAAACCGCGGTGAGAATTTACAGCAAGAAACCAATAGTTTTTGCGTTTCAAATTTTGGCGCCTATTCAAAATGGCCGACTTGACAGCAGCGTTGTCACGTGCTGTCAAGTGCTTTATCGTTTTACGCGAATCAGCTGAAATTTCCTGTTTTACATCACGAATATCTCGATAACGAGACAGACAAAACGCTGTACTCTTCGATGAAATTATTCATGAAAATCTCAAGAATTTTCACCGCCTATTTCCATTCAATTCTTACTATTTTTATTATATTGCGACAGTCGTATTGGAGTTCTCATGAAGCTTTTGCTATGTCGCCCGTTTACAAAAGTCTAACTTCAATAATTAATTGCTCAACAGTCACGCAGACGAAGTACTTGAAATTTTACACGGAGTCGTAACACTTGTTCGGAAATATCATCAATATATTTTAGCAAATTCTTACGATTTCGCGTTAGCTGAACAAGCTCCTTAATGTCCAAGAGACCGAAGCGGAACCATAACTATTTAATCTACCGACGAATGAATTTTTCCTACTTTGATAGAGTGGGGATTTTGTCCGATCAACAATGAAATCATTCATTGTTGATCGGACAAGTCACCTACGGGAGCCTGATGGCTCAGTCTTCACTATCTTAGGCAGCATATGCGACGTACACGCTGACGTGCTCGACGTTGCTCCAGTTACGGAGTATCGACTCATACGTCCTATCGATTCCCAGCGCCGAGACTGAAAGTATACACTTGTCGTTAGTCACGTAGTTTCGACGACTCAAACGTAAGCGAGGATACACGGTGACCAATGTACGTCATCGGGTCACGATTGCACACCAAGTTTCAACAGCGAAGCAAATTAACATCGAGCATATGACTATACGTATGCATGTTCGAAAGTTGCTCGTTCGTTTGAGAAGGCTTGGCTCAACGCCGGCGATATTTGAATTAACCAAAATTTCAGTTTCGCCTTGTACAGTGACATTTGTGTCAGCCAAACATCATCCGTACCGTTTTTATCGAATACATTTCGTTCGACCGAAATTGTCTGAGTTTCTTTCGTTTATTTTTAGAGTTTTCTTTACTGTGATGTTGTCAAACGAAATTTCGTTATTCAAAATAGATTTTGTAAAAATCGGGAGGCTAAATTTTTTGCGATGCATATATCTGACATAACTTTGGCTCATAGCCACACAGAGAGTGACGAAAGTTTGTAAACTTCTCACAAGAAACATCACTTGAGAGGCTACATCTATCTAGAGGCCGGAAAAAATGGCCAAATGGCGATTTTTTTTCCTGGGAAGCAGTTGGTGAATAAGAAATCCATTTTTTTAACGCCACGGTACATATGTTGAGAGCCTTTATAAAAATATCCAAAAAAAAATACAGAAAAATAACAAAAACATCGCCGCCGGCAGATGATGACATTTTTTTTCGCGACGTTTGGCGGTGGACACTCTTGAGCTTAAACGGTGCGTGTGAAATCTAAAAACCAAACGGGTTGTTCAAGTTAAATATAAATACGAGTCGTTGACGATCGTCGATTTTTCAAATTGTTTTTTTTTTAACCGTGGCGACGAAGTAAATCTCGAGCATACAAAATTTACGAAAAAAGTCGTCATTTTTATTGAACTATTATATATAGTTTTTATTAACTATTGAAAAATGAAGAGCGATTGTAAAAAAATGGGATCGTCAACGACCTTCAAATGTTTCTCACCGTATCTCCTGTGAATTTGGAAACAATCCATCAAGTGTTTCTCGAAATATCATGTACACCGACTTTGAAAACAGTGTTTCGAGAAAAACGCGTTTAAAGTTTGAAGTATGGAGCTGCCACCACTTGCCTGACCGACTGCTAGAAGCTGTGGCTCATTCAGTTTGCGGAATATTTCAATGAAATTTCCAGGGAATATAGTTAAAAGATGATACCATAAAATCAAAATATATTTTTGGAAAATGCGATTTTTTGACCCACGTCGGTAGACGTAGCTCGTTAAGTGTCCTTCTTCGATTTGGTTGAAACTCATATATGTGGTAAAGCACTGATAGCTATCAGTCACGTATTTTTTCTATCGGCGGAAAAATGGGTTTAAGGGGGAAAATCACCCATCAAAGAAAGGCATGGCGAGGGCTGATTTTTCATTTTCACCCACAATCAGTCCACCGATCCGAATTAAACAAAAACCAAAATTATGCTAATGCAAAGTGATGAAAAATAGACTACAGAATTATTGAAAAAAATGAAATTAAGGGGGACGCACCTTTTTGTGAGAGGTGGTTCGCCCCTCTAAGACCGTTTTTCCGCGCATAAAAAAGCGTCTAATATTTTCTGATTCTCTATCACACATGACTTTCATTAAAATCGAAGGCGAACACTTAACTGATGTTCCTTGTCAGTTTTGGGTAATTCTTTAGATAAGTGACATATGCGAAAAATGAGCCCGACATTTTTTTTTGCTTTTTTTCTTATTTATGGGGTTATAAATGATGATATTCAGTCGGGGGAAGCTGACGTTTTTTACGAGCAAACAAATTAGCAGAAATCCTTTCGATTTTCAAAAACTCCGGTATTAAAACCCAAATGTGGGGGGATTTATAAAAGAAGTCTTCCTGAATACAAACAAACCCAACGCCCTTACGCCAGAGAGGGTTGGGTTTTGCTTGGGTTTATTTGTATTCAGGAAGGCTATTTCTATAAAGGCGTTGAAATGTTCAAAAATGCCCTACTTTTCCCGTGATTCAGTGAACTTCAACACCCCATAACTTTTATGGGGGCGGGGGGGGGGGGGGGGATTCCAACTTTCCCCGGTTGAATATCATCATTTATAACCCAATGCATGAGAAAATAGCAAAAAAAATTAGGCTCATTTTTCGGAAAAGTCACTTATCTGAAAAATGACCCGGTCTTGGATCATCATACGTTAACTTTACGTTAAGGCGGGCTATATACATTTAGACAGGAAAAAATAAGTAATATTAAGGGATTTTTTAAACTAAGAAATAATTATTCCACAATTATCAAACTTTAGGTATACTTTAATAGTATATTTACGTATACAAAATAATTTTGTTAATTTTTTCGTCATCAAAATGACGGAGCTGTAGCAGAGTGTTACAGCAAGGTCGCCGCGGCAGTTGCGAATCGGCGTGCAGTCTAGCTTCCCGTAGATTTTGATTTGCAAAAAAGTTCAAACATTTTTTTTCCGTTAGAATATGTATACTTTCTATGCTACGGTAATTAAAATGAAGAAAATGCAAATTTAAGAAAATGGCACGCATTTACAAACAAAAATCAACATTTCACCCAACATTCCTGTGAAATGTGGATGAAAAAAGTAGTTTTTTAAAAAAATTTCAAAAACAATTTTCGTCAAGTAGAAGGTACCAATATTATCAATATTTCTACCAAGTTTCGACTCAATCGGTTTAATATTTTTGCAGTAATCCTGCACGCCAATTTCGATAATGCAGTTTTGAGAAAAACGCGTTTGAAGTTTACGCCCGCTCCGAATCCGCGCGGTGCGGCACAGCGTTGACGGGCTGTAACGTTTGAAGTTTTGCGAATTTCGCTTTGAAACTTTAGGAAAATGTTCTACATTTTAGTTTTAAGGCTTTCACGGCTCTTTATGTAATGAGAAGAGTATGTGGCTTCCGGATGGAGGCCGTGTTGAGAATCAGCGTTGTGCCGACGTTTTTCCCCTATCATCGCCAACATCTTTATGGAGAACTTCGAGAACAGAATTCTGCAAGAAGCTTCCCTCAAGCCCTCCACCTGGTTCCGATATGTCGATGACACCTTCGTCATTTGGAGTCACGGCAAAGAAAACCTCAATCATTTCTTCACCTTTCTCAACTCCCAGCACCTCAATATTCAATTCACCATGGAGATAGAAGAGGAAAGTCAAATCCCTTTTCTGGATGTACTGGTTCAACGGAAAAGCAATGGCACTTTGGGCCATAAAGTTTACCGGAAGCCAACGCATACGGATAGATACCTCCATGCTACGTCCCATCATCACCCTTCCCAAAAACAGTCGGTCATAAGCTCTCTGGTCTACAGAGCTCTAGCGATCTCCGAACCAGACTCCTTGGAGGTTGAACTAGAACACCTACGAAAAGCTTTAGGAGACAATGGCTACAAGCCAGGCAACATTGAAAGAACGATAAAAAATCCAAAAAGAAAAATAGCTGATCCGAAAACGGTTACAGCACCTGATGGGGAGAATGAAGGACAAATAACCGCAACAACTTCCCTTCCATACCTTGAGGGCATAACCGATCGCATAGGGAGGGTCCTTGGAAAACATAACGTACGAGTCATCTTCAAACCTCAGAAGAAACTAGCACAAGTGATTCCGAGTGCAAAAGACCAAAGACCACCATTAAGTGCACCAGGAGTGTACAAGATACCCTGCTCATGCGGTAAAGTGTACATAGGAGAAACCGGGAGGAAGATCAGTACACGGATCAAAGAACACCAACGGTGTATCAAATATGGCCATATTACACAATCAGCGCTGGCCGAACATTGGATGGAGACTGGTCATGCCATCCAGTTCGACAAAGCCCAAAGTCTGGCCCCATCAAACAGCTATTTTTCCAGGAAGCACCGAGACGGCTTGGAAATCCGAAAACATCCGGACAATCTGAACAGAGATGGAGGATATCACGTCAATCCTATTTGGCACACCGTCCTCCCGGTTTTTTAATTGACCAGCTGATCAATTAAAACATCTGATTGGCTGGTGCAGCGATTCGGAACGATGACTGCAACTATATAAGGAATACCTGAGACACGAGAGCTTCAGTATCGGAGCTCTCAGCCCTGATGATGCAGACTGTAACGTTTGCGAAATGTCGGTACAACGCTGATCCTCAATACGGCCTCCATCCGGAAGCCACATACGCTTCTCAAATAATCTACATATATAGTTCTATCGTTTAAGGGGAGGGTAGGGGTTTCACCGTGAAAAAAAAACACTTTTTTGCGATTTTTTTCATCTGTATGAATGGAGTAATTTCATTGAAACCTTTTGTACATAGTTGAATGTCATTTCAAGAACATTCCGTGAAGTTTGTACGCGAAAATATCCACAAACAAGCCGGTGACAAAGCTTTTCCAAGAACGCCTTTGGAAAAACACGATTTGCGGTGTTCACTGTATCTCAGCGAGAAATTATCTGAAATCAAGTACCATTAAAATTTAGTCGAAGTATCATCAAATCCTCCCCCCAACGGTCTTTGATAATTTTTTTCATTTCTAAATTTTTGGTGGTCATGTAAAGTGAAAAGTGCCATTTTTCACGAAAAATTCCGCCATTTTGGGGGTGGAAAACCTCCTTAATGTAAAAAAAATCTCAAACTAACCGTTGGTGGGAGGTATTTTATATGTAGAAAGTGTGTACCAAGTTTGAAATAAATCGGTCATGTAGTTTTCAAATGGCAGTGAACACGGACTTTGAAAAAGTTGTTTCGAGAAAAACGCGGCACCGGCTTGTTCGTGGATATTTTCGCGTACAAATGTCACGGAATGTTCTTGAAATGACACTTAACAATGTACAAAAGGTTTCAATGAATTTATTTTATCGATATAGATTTAAAAAATTCGCAAAAAAGTGTTTTTTTTCACGCTGAAACCCCCTACTCTCCCCTTAAAGAAAGAAAGAAAAGAAACCGATTTTTTATCGTTGTAAATGTATATCCTGCCTTAAACGATGACCAAATGCTAATTTCAATTTGCCATAATTATTGTGGACATTACAGTATTATTCCCCAATGCACTTTGATTTACCATCCACTTTTGATGCGTAGCTCTAGACTTGCCCACCGGAGATGTACCTATCTTAAAACTAAACGTCATCTCAGCGAAAATATCGATTTAGGTCAGTATGTATGAATGGAAGATTCCAGCTAGTCTCACTACGAAATAATTACCGCTATTGGATAAGTACCCCAAACATTTCGTGAAATAGCCTTTGGGATATCCCATTGGTTTTTCCCGTGACGCGTTTATAGCTAATGAAAGCTTGCGATGCTTTCAAAAGCATGGATGAATTTTATTTCCAATGACGCTCTTGAGAGGTTTTTAATAAATCACTAATTATATCTACAAAACATTTACGAATGACTAAACATTTTTTGTTGCAATGGAGAGGTCAAGAGAGGAATTTTTGTGCAGGACTTTTTTTGCCCCTATTTTCGATGATTGAGACACGTGTCATCGTTTCTCATGTCACAAGTTGACGCGATGACAATAATATTTCCATCTATATGTAAATGGACGACGAATAGAATGGATTGCGAGAGAAATAATGAAAGGACGTTGGGTTTTCCCAAACGCTTTTCCTCGGAACAATTATCCGGCTCGTTTCGTCCATGTGTACGCTTCAATTGTTTAAACCTACCTCAGAATACCCTCTGTATAGGTATACAAAGACGTTGCTGTATATAACAGGACATGCGAAAGCACAGGCCTGTCGCAGATGCCACGTCCGAGTCTCTCCCAGACGGACGGTCTTTCGGTGTAAGTGATGCTGCTAGACGTATCTCCCACGTCTCTTACAGCTCGCCGTATTTCTCGTTACGCAAGTATCGCCGATTCTCCCCCGTCATCGATTCTCGGATATTCTGTCCGCGTTGAATAAATAAATTCGATATTTCTCGGAACAACTGTGAGCCACGGGTAAATGCGATCTAGCGGGGAAAGTCTTTGGAAATCGTTACATAAATTTGCGGTTAACGGACCATCTTCCAAAAATCAATTCCGTTCATTTTCGGAACCCCTGAAATAATCGCGACGCGAATTGAGTGGGGACTTTCGTGCGAAGCTGAGTGCTTCTTCGTCATTGTTTAAAAAACGCTTTCCGACCCATTTAATTTGCACACGTTGGTATCAATGTGTCAGATAAGGTGATGAAAATTATCGTAAAAATCAACATAATAGGGATGATAAAATCTTCATTATGAACTGATTGAAAAAAACTTGTCGATAGTTTTCTTTTCTTGAGGGCACTACTGTGATGGGTCGAAAAAAGTTGTTGTTTTCGGTTTTTTTGTCTGTTAGATTATTTATTTGGGATTTGGCGAAAAAGTATGTTATCGAGCATACATTGAACCTATTACGTGTACATTTTAATTTGAAAAAAATTGACAACGTTATTGAAGTAGGATAGAACGTATGTGAAGTGTGATCCAACGCCCGGATTGATACATTGACAATGTTTGGTCCGAAAAATACAAATAATACCGTTTTATAATCCATATAAATGTCGTTCTCATAGTAGCGTAAAACTTTACTTTGAACAGGGTTTGGAACCTTTTTGTAGGTAACTTTTTTTTAACATCCTAGATGATGTATTTTCTTGCTCCAATAGAAGAGTGTGGCTATCCTGGTGAATATCCTTTGACTATCAAATGTATAAGAAAGTCAAGCTCCGCAACCCCCTCACAAGTTCATATATACATTTTCTAATGTGTCAAAGTAGCCCCGAGTGTGGGGCTTCTTTGACAGGGCATTACAACTTATGTCAAAGATTAAGGGTTACTTTCGAATGATTTTGATATAAAATGTAATATTTTATGCATTATACATGGAATTAAATGAAAAACAACGATTTTTCATAACCAAATTCTCATCGTTATTAAGGCAGCAGAGCTCGAACAATTTTCGTCCAATCGACTTTAAATTTCTTAATAGTTAAAGTTTCTTAGATTGCTTTAACAGTCAAGTACGAGTGCTCTTTCGATGAATTGAAAATTGTAAAAAATATATCACTTTTGAGATGAAAAATATGATCGAAAAAACGAACGTTTTTTTTTGGTCAAATTCGTCTCTATTTTTCATTTAATTATTGTTAAATTCCCCTCCGTACTTGACTGCTCAAAATAATATAATTAGCGAGAATATGCTACTCTTAGTTCCGGGACTAAATTTACGACAGTTCTACTGCGTGCCTGGGAGAGGGTTGACGGAAAAACAGTAGTGCTATTGTGACTCGTGCGCCGCTATTTTTTATACTTATGGCAAATATTTTTTTTTTTACATCCTTCAATATATACTTTATAAAACCTAAGAGCTCTTTTGACCGTGTTTTTTATTCCTTTTTTTTATCCAATGAAAACGGTCAAAAATGGGCAGTTACAGTGGTGCCCTCCCTTAAGGAAATATTTTACATAAAAATTTCAAGTACCTGGGGTGCTATTATAGGCACTTAATGAGCCTTAAAATTGTCATTGATATCGAAGTCAACTTTAGCAACATTATGATAAACTTGAACAACACATTGTTGTTCAAGTTTATTCCCCGCACCCGCCGCCCGCTCCAGGAGGTCAAAGGGGCTCGCTGCGCACACATTTAAAACGTATTTTTGCGCTCTGTCAAAGTAGCTCCGAAAATTGTCAATGTTACCCTGAATGTCAAAGTAGCTCCGTTTTACGATACGTAGCAATTTTTTGAGAAAACAAAATTTCACAAAATACCGGGTGTTCAAGTAATGTCATTTTGGCGATATTTTTACTCATATTCGGGGACTTGAAAAATACTAAATTGGAAAAAGGCTACCTAAAACGATAGCTATGGAAATTACGGAAATGATTATTTTTCAAAATTGAAAGTCGGACAATTATAGCTAGAGTTGTGATTCCAGGTCGAGAAAAGTCATTTGGAGAAAAAACGCGATTAAAAGTTTTAGTATACGTAAATCACTGTGATTCCTGCTTTCACAAAATCGTCTGTAACTTGGTCAGTTTTCAATATTTGAACGGAAAACTTTTTTCACATATTCTTGAATATGAATACTTTGAGAAAATGAGAAGAAATCGATTTTTTCGACACGTCACAGTGGTGTCCCGCCTCAAGTCTCTATAGTGATATTTAAAAAAAAAACAGTCATACCTCTTTATTATTCAACAGTTCTTATCATACCAAGTTCAATAATCAATCGTTCAACCTCATTTCAATTTTGAAACGTTTATACACATATTTGTTAAAAAACCTCCGGAAACAGCAAATTCGACATTATCAATTACTGTTTTGATGTAATTATCGAATATTATAATTGACTAAGAATCCTTTTTCTATAGACTCGTTCCATTGAATGGGAATTAATTCGAAATGTATCTCAATTAATTATCTAATATAAATGATTATTATTTACTAACTAATATATTAATTATTTTTATCAAAATGATGTCAAATAACACTTCAGTGTGACCTCGACATCATTTTGACATCAAAGTAACACGTAATGATCATCACGATATCAATCACGATTGACATCATTGTTTAAAACTTTTTTTTGACATCCTAAATGCCAACTTAATTTTAAAAAGTTGGAATTTAGGATGTTAAAAAAGTTACCTCCAAAACAACTTACAAAACCTGTTCGAAGTAACCGCATTTTACGGTATGCATTATGTAATGTATAGATCAGATAATGTTATGTATGCGGATGAGGGTACGAGTTTGTCTGTCGACTCAGATAAATTGCTTGTTGAGTCTCTGCGAGACTTTCGGTCTCGCCGATGTCGCAGTCTAAACCGCACACCTGTGACTTCGATCCAATAAACGTACAAGTTGACGTATGGATGAAATTCAGGCAGAAAGCTGTCGCTTCCTCGTAGCTTGAGCTTCATTTTCTGCATTTTTTTCTTTTTTAAATGCCAAGGCGATCAGATATATCAGCTAGGCGCATACAGAAGAAATTCCGGCATTCTTGCGATTTTCGCCAGTACTCATAAATCCTTCCGGCTTTATGACATTTTTTATTTCGTCAAAAAAAGAACTGCACTGTTAAATTTTTTTTGCAATGTGATATGTAGCTATAACTACAAAATAATCTGCACCGGAAAACATTTCAGTCCAATAACATTTTTACGGATCATTGCGATGAAACCTTCTCCGGCCGAGATATATCATTGACTTTTTTCATGTTTTCGTTCAAATTTTATTTTCGTTCCTAAGGGGGTTATCCCATGTGACTGCTATTTTTTTCGCTTTTTGCGGAATTTTTTTTTTTACGTAGCATTAAAACACAGTATTTTTGAAATTTTACCACGAATTTATTAACATTTTTACTGTCCCTCGGAATGTTATCAAACGAAAATAACGAGTTGAATCGACTTTACACCGTTCGGAAGACACTCATGTGTAAAAAAAGTTGGTTGACGGCTGTCATGATTTCGGAGGTTTTGCTCATCTGAAAATATCAAATGACATTTTAATTTGTAGACTTTTGGCTATCGCCGGAACTAGAGTAAAGTAAAAATATCGAAAATTCAATTTTTGGCACTGTTTTAACAATTAAGTTTCAAGTTTCGTCATTTTTTTTTCGATTTTTTCAGCTTAAAAAAAACTATGGCAGATATGAGAAATATTTTAGTTCGGGTGATAACTATAGATGTGCTGACTATACGATAAAAATTTGAGCGAAATCCGTTCAATAGTTTTTGAGATATCATGGAAGCCAAATTGAAATTTACAATTTTGAGAAAAACGCGTTTAAAAAGTTCAAGTACGATTAACACAAAGAAAATGTTGACTTATCTGTCAGCAAATTTACGCAAAAAAATATTTTTTCGATTTTTTGTACTTTTTACATGGAATGACCGCCTTAACGATAGGAATAAATGAAATGTATTCAAACTCAATACGAACCAAACGGCTAGAATTGGATCAGTTTTATTAGTTCATTTTAGTTCCGTCGTAATATTCGGACGAGAATTAATTTTTAAGGCTCGTTGCGATCGTCGTGACGCACCATAGGTCAAGAACGGGTTGAACAAAATTGCCGACGAGGCGAGAGTACTGACCGACAAAATTAACGCCCGAGGTTCTAGCACACGTTTTCACTTAATTCAGCATTGTTCGTCTCCCTCGATGTTCATTTTAACTTCGCCTCAATCAAGCTCTATACGCGCAGTTAATATTCATTCCCCCTATCGCTTGCTATGTCGCTCTCGCTCTTTATACATATACTCACGAAGTTTACGTACGCACTGTTTCACGATCGTCGCAAATGATCTTTTTGTCTTTGATCATTTATCTCGCGTTTTTGCTGCCCTGGATTCGCATGTATAATATATATTTATTAGGGTGGCACAATTTTGAGCTTTTTTCTCTTTTTCTCACCATCCAATTATCTTCTTTAGAGAAAAAAAAAAAAATTGTCGCGGGAGCGGCGAGCGGTCAAAAAATATTAAGAGGTCGCTGAAGCCTCGTAAAAATTTTAATTTCCATTAAAAAATC
The DNA here is from genome assembly GCA_964007375.1 of Ophion obscuratus. Taxonomy (NCBI): domain Eukaryota; kingdom Metazoa; phylum Arthropoda; class Insecta; order Hymenoptera; family Ichneumonidae; genus Ophion; species Ophion obscuratus. Next base: position 28,522,121 of record OZ023313.1, read on the forward strand.
GATTTTTTTTGTCCACTTCTCACCCAGGAATTATACGCTTTATAATTTTTAAATTAACCTCGCGAAAGCTCTAGCCGGCCAATGAATAGTGGTCGTTCAAGGTTTACGAAATTCAGAATTTCCGCCAAAAAATAAGTCTCGCATGCACTATAATGCATTGTAGCATAAATGCAAAATAAACAGCGAATTGTTACATTTTCTGAATAATTTATTATAATAATTTGTAACGAACACCAATTAGACGATATGTGTTATTATGTATTATTGTATTATGGCCTCGCTCGTTGCAGAGTACAGCTACGATTGGTCCGCAGTTTGACTAACGATACCAACGGTGGGGCGCATTACGACGCGCGGAAAGTGGTCAAGTGGTCAGTGGGAACTGAAATGGCAGCTGTTATTTCAGTTTTACGAATAAAACGACCTATAATTTTGTTTACGGACAACAGTGAGGTAAATTTAAAAAAATATGTTTCTACAGAAAAAAGGATCAATTGTGACAATTTTACAAAGCGTCAAATTTATGAGTGAGAAGAGTAAAAAATAATTGTGAAAATTTCGAAGCTCTTGAGCGACCACTAAATATTCATTGGCTGGCTAGAGCTTTCGCGAGGTTGTTTCGAAAATTATAAAGCACAAATTTTATGAGTGAGAAGTAGACGAAAAAAAAAACGATTTTGTACTGAAAATTTGAATTTTTGGGAGGCTTGAGCGACCTCTAAATATGTTTCGACGGCTCGCAGCTTTTGCGACAATTCTTCTTTTTCTTTGAAGAAGATAATTGGATAGAGAGAAAAAGGGGCCGTCCATATATTACGTCATCGATTTTGGCTGATTTTCAACCCCCCCCCCCCCCCCAAAATCATCCTATCCTTCCTATCGTCATAATCCAATTATCGTTACCGTCATCCAACGATCAGACCCCCCCCCCCTATTTTAAAATGACGTAATTTATGGACCGCCTCAAAGGGAAAAAAATAGAGCTTAAAATTGTGCACCCTAATATGTAGAGATTTGTTCGAATATGTAGAGTACAATTTGTAATAAGTCAAAAACTTTTATACAGAAATTATATAACACAAGCAAAAAGGAAATGCGATAGAAAAATAGACGAGATATGAATTATAGTTTTCTGTTTTTCAATTATTAGCACTATAAAAATGGCAAGTGCGACGGTGAATTAAGGGAAGGGCCACTGTGACAGGCCGAAAAGGTCGTTTATCCGATTTTTTAAAATGTACTAGATTATTTATTGGGGATTTGGAAAAAAGGTATGTTATTGAGCATACATTGAACTTATTTCGTGTAAATTTTCATTGAATTTTTTTTTTTTAATTAACAACGTTATTGAGGTATAATAGAGACTTTGCATGAAAAATGTGGTTCGACGGCCGAATCGATAGCGTGACAATGATTGATTTAAAAAATAGGAACAAAAAACTTTTATAATCTATATAAATGTAATTCTCGTTGTACGTAGCCGTTTTCGGAGAGAAAAAACTTTGACAGGAATGGCGGGTGTTCAAAGAAAAGAGTGTATTTTTTTCGAAACTTTTACCTATATTCGGAGGCTTCACAAATACTAATTATCAAAAGCAAAATAAAACGGCTACTTACAACGACAGCTACTGCAGTTACAGAAATTTTGTTTTTTTTTTAAATTGAAAATCGGATCGCGAGATTTATGATTCCGGCCAGTTCGACAAAACTCGTTTCGATAAAAACCTGATTGAAAGTTTCAGTATACGTAGATCGTTCCACTACCTGCTCTCACTGAATCGTCTGTCACATGGTCAATTTTCAACATTTTAACTTCAATTTTCATTCACATATTCTTGAATCTCTATATTTCGAGAAAATGCGAAAAATCAATTTTTCACCCTCTACAGTGGTGTCCCGTCTTAAGCATAAGGTATTTCGTAACCTGGATTACACCGAGAGCTGCAAGGTCGGAAGAATTGGCTGTTTCGATGGCTCCAAAGTGAATGGGGCATTATTGTTTCAAAGCATAATAGGAAACAATCGATACACCCATACCCATGTGCATTGGAAAACATACCCATGTATATATTAAAGTCACAAATCTGATAATTCCTAATTGATTTTTATTCCTATAATATGACGTAAGGATCAAAGACTCGGAAGCATCGAAAATGGAAAGCGATCGCAAATTCTGTCGATGCTTCAGTATGTAGAAAGTTTGATCGTTACGTGTGTAAAATTCGGGAATTTATTAACTGACCAGTTTTTTAAATACCCAATCCTCGAAGCGATTCAAAAGTTGCATAAATTTGTCTTCCGCATTGCTTATCTTTCACGTGTCTCCGTTGATAAATTCACGAAGATCCAACGAGATTTTACGCCTCATTTCGAATCCAAAAATTTAAGATCCTCTTTTTTTCCCTATCAGAATTTTTTTAACCGAAAAATCCCTGAAATCGGCAAACTTTTTCGAAAAGTCTCAATAGCTTAACGAAACTTAGTTTCAACGGTATTTGATCAACGAGCATTAATGTTGTCGGCTGATTATTTTATTGACGATATTATCATAGCATTAATTCATAGCCTGGGTGTCTCGAATGCAGACGAATTTTTTATTGATCATTATCCGACACCTGATCGCTATAAATTGCAAGTGCATCCGTCAAGCTGTCTGCACTTGCATCACGAGCGAAACGTCGCTGGAACCTTGAATGGTTTGAGAAACGGTTATCATACTTTCACGTACTTTTGATTCAGAGATTGAGACACGCGTACGCTAATATATCTTCAGCGAAAATGCACTAGTTGTATCGCTACGAAACTATTTTGTACGTCGGCACGTTATTTATGGTTCACCTAACCATTACTGACAAGGAACGTCACGTAAGTGTCAGCCTTCGATTTTGTTGAAACTCACATTCGTGATATAACATCGAAAACTGTTAGACATGTATTTTATTTGATTGGCAAACAACTATTTTGAGGGGGAAACCACCCCTTGAGGAAAGGCGAGTCACCCCTTAACCCTTTTTTGACACGCATATATTTGGCCACGGGTTTGGCACACTGGGTCACTTTGACCCGGATAGTACTTCATCCACCTGTCCTTAAGGGGTTACGTGGGTTTTGAAGCCAAAACGAATGTTTCTCTATTTAAAAAAATATATAATGTATCAATTATTTTATTCAAAATGTTTCACATTCAAAATTAAATACATTAAGCACATATTTTATTGAAAATGTTTCACATTCAAAATTAAGCACATAAAAGAGCAACATTTAAAAAAAAAATCACTCAAAAATTTCGCCGGTCGGTCCTGCTTTCTGGAGACCCCTAAAAAACTATCCTCGTGGTGGTCGGGATAACTTATGATAGCTTTTTCTGAAATTAAAAAAAAAACATTTTTTTCTGTTAGTAGATAAGTATAGCTCGTGATTGAACGAAAGATTTTTGGAAAAATTGAAATTTGTACTTTTGGCAGAGTTGTATGCAAAATAGTTCAATTTTTGGTACAATTTACACTACGTATAGCCTTGTAAAATTAGCTGTAATCGAAAAAAAAACCTTTCGATTCAATCACTAGTCAGTGCTATTTTAAAGAAGTGTGCAAAATTTCAAGATCGGTGCATTAGTTTTTGAGATATCGTGTCCACCGACTCCAAAAATAGTTTTGAGAAAAATGCGATTAAAGTTTTAAGTATAAATAAAACGAAGAATTTTTTTTAACTTACATAGAGTCGTCGAATGCAGCTCCATAAAGCAAAGATCTTGCTGCAACTGCAATGACCAGGGCATGCTTTTGTTCCTGTCTTTATTTTCTGAAATTTTCAAACCCACTTTACCCCTTAACCCATGTCGGTTTTTATTGAAAATCTTCGGTCGGTTTTTATTGAAACAAAATCCGGGATACACTTTAAACATTTCTCAATATGTCTGCATAATTAAAATTCGGAAAGTGTAAAATTCAGTTGTGAAAAATATATTGAAAACTTAAATTTTTAGAAAAGTGAGCATTTTTTCTCAAAATCGTCCGGGTCAAAACGGCCCAGTGTGACAAGGAAGGGGTAATTTGATTTTTTTGAAATACTTCTTTAGTGGATTTTTCATCGCTTTACATGAGGACAATTTTGATTTTTGGTCCATTCAAGTTGGTGAGGTGCTTGTGGGTGAAATTGCAAAATCACCCCTGGATACGCTTTTTCTTGAGGGGTGGCGGAAAACCCCGTTTTTCCGCCGGTAAAAAAATACGTCTCCAAGAGTTTTCAATGCTTTATCACATACGTGAGTTTCAACAAAATCGAAGGCGGACGCTCAAGCGATGTTCCTTGTGAGCAAATCGCTCATACAAAGATCATCGTCTTTGCGCGATAACCGCCGCGAGCGTGCTAGTGGCAATTCTCGAACAGGTGTCATGTATTTTAATTCGAGTAAACAAAAATGTTGCTGCGCAGTTTGCGAACGAGTAAATCCAAAAGTCCATCCATGTATGCTCGAGGGTCAGCGAACCATTCTTCAACGATCAAACATGCAATTTGCAATCGCTGAAGTTGCTTCTTTCAATGCGAAAAATTATCTCTCATTAAGACGCATGCGTTTTTCATCGTCCAAATTGCGATCAAAATAAAATTGGACCGTTCGTCCAGCTTCGTGTGAACAGTAAAATATGTTTTTTTTTCTCCATTAACAGCCAACTCTAGCGAGACCTATACTCTTTGGCCAACCGTATTCCGTGCGATTTTTGGAACTACTTTTTATTCGGCTACCTTGCGTTGGAGGTAGTAACTTGGGCAAACGTCAAGCAGAGTCACTCTGCCATTTGAAGATAGCTGAAATTGAATATTACTCAATTTGGAGTAATTGACTTTCCTAGGATGGAAATACATATTTTGTGTGACAGGTTCTCAAAGTACTGTTTCATTGTTTGTTCTTTCTCCGATATATTTTGCTTTCCTCAGCGTATTATCTTACTTTGTCACTTCTACACTCACCGTTTTAGATGTCTGGAGTTTGTCGAATGAATTTATAAAAAGCTCTTGTATCGTTGTGAAAGCTATGCGCAGATGCCCCGTGACATTTTCGATCCGAATAAAATGCAACGTGCATGCAATTGCTATTATTATCTCACGAGTTACGAAGCTGTGCTATATATATATATATGAACTGCCATATTTATGTGTACTAGACAAAATATTATTCCGTGCTGGACATACTTCGCGTTTCGAACCCAATCAAATATTTATTTACGTACTGAACCACGAATATAGTGAAATATTTTTTGAAAGAATAAACAAACATAACAATTGGAAGAATTCTGAAATGTAGGAAGCCAAAAAGGATAAATATAACCCTCGTGTGTGTTGTAATCATCAAATAAATCGTCTCGACTCTGCCTGTTTATAAAACACGTGTGTGGAAAATTCAGTAATATTTTCAGCTGTTAATTAACATACGTAGCTGTGTTTTTACCATGACATTGCATTACGAAAATAGATACATTTATTGTAGCAAGAAGATCGTGACACTCGTTTAGTAATTATATGTTCGGGCATACAGGATGTCCTGTTATGAATGGATAATTCTGCAACTGTCGAAAAGTCAGATCATGTCCTACTACATACTGGAATTTCAGTTTAGTAAAAGACCCACAGTTTTCGAGATGAAAATCATCTGCTTTTGGTTTTTTGCATGCCATTTCTACAAATGACAACCTTTTTTGATCCGGTTTTTTTTAAGTACTCTTGGTTGTTTGTTTTATCTAGAAAAAAGTCTTCTTTTTAACCTTAGATGCCAAGGAAACTTTATGGAAAAAGATCTTACGCAGAATTTAAATACAAACCGATCATCTGACTGATAGCATGCGGTGTAAAAAAACGTACTGCGCATATCGTGCCAATTACTTCAAAAAGTTGCTTAGTTATTATCAATTCATATCATTTGTGGAAATGGCATGCGAAAAACGAAAAGCAGATGATTTTTTTTTTAAATAACGTAAAGCCCAAAATCTCGAAAATCGTGGAATTTTTGCTAAACTGACTTGTCCACAGTACGTCAATTAAATTTCTATTTTACTTATTTTTGTGCCTGAAAATTGCCATACTGTTCTGAAGCGGAGTTTTTCACAAATTTTAAAGTGCTTAGAGCCGGATTTGATAAAAAATAATTCGAGAGCTAATCAAGGTGTGATTGAAAAACACGAAAAATTAAAACAAAATTTGACGTTCTGTGGTCAAGTCCGGATTCGTTCGCCAGCTCCTTACATACTGGTTGTGGAGATGATACCTTTAAAAAAATAGATTCACACCCAAAGCTGAAAACTTGAAGGCGAATTTTGATAGAATCGTGTCATTACGAGATATCGAAACACTTGTCACGCCAAATTTTGCTATATTTCGCGAACTGCTCTCATTATTTCGAGGTATTTGTAGGTATCCGCAGAATTCTTTTAATTCTGCAGATAAGTGTGTTTCACAGCTGTCGCAATGAACGGACAGACAATATACATTCTTAGGCCAAAAATAAATAAATTAAATAATTTTTACAAAATACAATTTCATTTCCTTCACATTTGAATGTCTACTTTATTTTGTAAGAATAATTTTGTTTGTCTCGTCACTGTTGAATATTCTAGAAGTTACGGTAAAATTATACAAACTATATTGATTAAGAAAATTACTTGGACAATTGTTTGTTTTATTATTTCCCATAATTATCTCGACACGTAGATTTTTGCAAGCTATTTTTATACGCTGGCTACAACAGTATTGACGAAAGATCTTACCGACTTGTTTCAATTACGCGATCGCAATTGTTATTATAAAAAATAATGAACTGCCAGTCTTTTCGATTTAATTTGACATGCTCATCTCCGATAAGGATGCGCCGCGCGCAATTTTAATTATTCACACATAAGCTTGACACGTGACTTCCTCGTCACCCAACAGCACATTGTCTATCTGGTCGTATACGTTAATGTCTCATCGGGGAACATCCTCTTTATATTCTTTGTATGGTAAAACGCGATCGAGTGCACAATCGCGGTCAAGTCTTGCGCGACATTTGCATGACTTCGAAAATTATTAAGCGATTCTCGAGCCCGCGTTATCGGGACTTCGCGATTTTTATCGTGGCAAAAAAGGTGGCTTGACATTATTTCACACTTGATTGGTATTCATGTTCGTTATTTTATTCGTTTGTTGTTTTATTCGTCGCGTCGCTTTTGCTTTTACGCAATTTGGCAATTGAATAAATATTTTTTTTAAATGAACTCTTATCAAACTGTTGTCAACATTGAAATGTTGACCGAGAAAATGGCGATTTTTGGTAATTCTGTAGATAAGTGACTTTTGGAAAAAATAAGCCTGAAATTATTTATTTTTGCTATTTTCTCATTTATTGGCTTAGAAATGATTATATTCAGTGGGGGAAGCTGAAATTACCCCCCCCCCTCCCCCATAAAAAGTTATGGTGTTTTGAAGTTCGCAGAAACACGTGATAAAATAGGGCATTTTTGAAAATGTCGACGCCCAAATTGGGTTTGTTTGCGTTTTTGAAAAATTCGAAATGATTTTTAACGATTTTTTGCTCGTAAAAAAATTGCTAATGAAAAATGTTAGCTTCCCCCGACTGAATATTATCATTTATAACCTAATAAATTATATTTTATCGGAGAAATCGGACAATATTTTTCGGAAAACTCACTTATCAGAAGAATTACCCGATTTTTCAGCAAGGAAAAAATATTGATCGCAATCAATTGGTTCGGTTATATTTTAACCGATACTTTGTGTAACAGAAAAAAAAACTATTGAAATGCATAATTCTCGATATCGCACTCTGCTCTTCCTCGTTCGTGACGCAGAGTGTGCAGCGATAAGGCACGTAGGCCACTTTGAAGCCACGCTTCTCCTCATATATGCACCGATTACGACGGATAGACCACAGAGCGTTTCACAAGTGGGCGGCCCTGCGGCTGCTGTTGCTGATAGTATTTAAATTCTCCGTTTGTCGTCTCTCCTGACCCCATGTGATATTTATTTATCCACTTACTTTTGATTACCCGTATATGTGTTCATTATTTTTACCTTTTAATATAAACCGCGTGCTCAAAATCGCTTGAAAAAAATGTCTGCCCTCTATTTATCGGCGTAGTCAAGAGGAGGCAGGGAAACGCCCAAAAATAATTATAAATAAAAATAATTATAAATAAATAAAAAAAATCGATCAAAAATAATTAAATTTGAATAATCGATTCATTTTATTTGCGTTTCACCCAGGCAGGCATAAGGAAATAATTTAATAAAACTTGAACTATTTATTTCGCAGTAATTGTATAATTTATATAAAAAGTGGTTATTTCACTAGCTAAATTAAATAGATATTCAAATCTTACAGTTAATCAACTGTGAACGACAATATTAGATTTTCTTATAGATTTTATATTTTCCAATAGATATTGTAGAAGTCAATAAATTAATAAAACTTGAACCATTTCCTTCGCAGTAATTTCGTAATTTGTATAAAAAGTAACTATTTCATTACGTAAATTGAATAGATATTCAAATTTGACAATTAAGTCAACTGTGAGCAACAATAGTACATTTTCCGGCCCATGCACAGCCGGAAAAATACCATAAATGTTGGTAAAAATCAACATTTAGAATATCATAGTAAATCTAAAATTCCGACTCCAGAATTTACCATTAACTCATGCAGTTGACGCATTTCTGAAATTGGATATGAAAATCGAAGAGGATTCGATCAATAGTGATAAAAAGATGTTAATAATTTATACGTCAGCCTTAGAAGCTAAAGCAATGGTCATGGAAAACATACTTTAGTTTAGAACTAATGAAATTAATGCTAAAAACTGAAGAAAGCATATTGCGAAGAGGCCTTAACGCGTATAAAATTTTCCAACCAGCAATAGTACTCCCAGTGAGCTCCGCCGGCTGTGAGAGATCTTTTCCTGCCACGAGGCGGATAAAAACGTGGCTTTGAAGCACAATGCTTCAGGAACGATTCTCTCATGTGTCACTGGTAAACATAGAGAAAGAAATTATTAACAAAAGAAATTCCAGCTGAAAAAGTGTTAGGCCAATTTGCATAAATAAATAGAAAGCTCAGACTTATTGAATTGAGTACCTACTGAAAGTAAAATTTAAAGACTGGTAACTGAATTAAAGAATGACGAAAAATGAGTTGATTATTTTTTAAGGGATTCCAAGAGTTTTATATTAATTTTAACATAAACGTGTCATTAAAGCTTCCTCTTTTATGGGTACTGCATGATTATAGACTCCTATGTCATTTATTCTTTATTATTGCGAACCAAAGTAGTTTTTTTATCAGGCCGGCTTCTTCCAGCCCTCCCCCCGCCCCCAGAAAAAAACGAATGGCTACTCTAATGGCTCTATTAGGCAAGACTCTGGAATGTCCGGGTGGTTCACATTTTAGTTCTTCCCCGCATATTTATTTTTCCCGCATATTGCATATCCGCATCACTCGTGCTCTTATCTCCAGCCGGAAAAATGCAACTTTTGCAGACATTGCAGACTTGCGGGAACATTCAACAGCAACAACTGTTGCATCCCCATTTGAATGTATATGTTGCTGATACGAACTCTATGATTAATAAATAGAACAGAAGGGAAATCCCGAGAGAGCTCTATTCGTAAGAGTTTTTTTTCTTCTCTCCATAAAACATCATCACTCTTCCGGTTGTACTGTTTCAGATGTACGAAAGTTACGAGAAATTTTCATGCATCATCCATTGTAATTCCGGCGAGTATGAATTTCGCCAAATCGGAAAACAATGGTAGCTACAGAAAATGCGCGTTCCCAAGAATTCTCGTGTATATTCTGACTGTCCGCGTTCCTACAAAATTATATATATATATATATATATATATATATATATATATATATATATACCGGGTGTCCCATTTTCATGTTACTCCCATTGATCTCGAAAAATACTGCTCCGATCAAGTATCGAGTATAATAAAACTGTGAAGGTTCAAAAGGGGACGTTAAAAAAGTGTTTTTTTGTCCAAAATAAAAAATGGCGACGTTAAGATGGCTGTCATATTTTTTTAAACGCGATCATGCATTTTTTTCACCAAAACATTTGTTATGCTAAACTAACTTTTGCGGGAAAAGTTTTTTGATAACGTTCGTAATTTTTAGGTTAGAATGCCATTTTTTAGCCGAAGTGACGAGCCTCAAAGACCTAATTCTTGTTCGGGTTTGTTTGGGTTATCGAACAAACCCAAACAAACTCACCCTCACACACACCCTCGTGGTACATTCTGGATAGCGCTAAAACAGTAAAAATGGTATTCTAACCAAAAAATGATGAACGTTATCAAAAAAAATTTCCTACAAAGTTGTTAGTTTTGATCTGATAAATGTTTTGGATAAAAAAAATGCACAATTCCATTTTTTTAAACATGTCGGCCATCTTAACATCACCATTTTGAATTTTCTACCAGAAAATATTTTTTTAAACGTCCCATTTTAGACCTTAAAAGTTTTATCATACTCAATACTTGATCGGAGCAGTATTTTTCGAGATAAATCAGGTGTAAGATTAAAATGGTACACCCGGTATATATATATATATATATATATATAGTGACGATGTTACGAGAAGGATATGTGCGTTATGACGTTCATGCTTTTTAATTGAATTTCGGTGAGGCCGAGAATCATGCACTATTTGAAGATCGAGGAAAATCCGATTCGTAACGCAGATATGATTTGGAAAAAACAATTTTGCAGTAAAAACTCGCCCCAAAGTATTCATCAAGACATGTTGATGCAAAATGCGATGAGAGCTTAAATAAAAATGTAGTAAATGATAAATAAAATAGATACAATGTTAGTAAATAATAAATAATTATTTGTATGAAAATGCGTCCCGGCGACAATGCTTGGAGATCTCGAGAAATGGCTCTTTGTGTGTTCCGAGAAATAAGTCACAGAATCCTTCGTTTCGCGTGCCCGAGAATTTTACGAACAATATATATGTATGACACGTTAATGAATGAACCGCTTCTTCGATGACAGAGGCACGAGAAACCGTTTCAAAATGAGTCATTTCTTCGAAACAAAATCGAACGTTCTCAATTTCTCTGAGCTATATATATATATATATATTATAAGCGAGAATTTTGGGGTGCTGATATATATATATATACACACACATATATATACATATATATCGGCGCCCCAAAATTCTCACTCTCGGAATTTCAGCTTCATCGTTCCAGTTCACTGCCCTAAAATAAAAGTTGCAAAGAAATCAACTGTTCTCGAGGCCTGAGAAACACTGGACTTGAATAATAAAAATGTTATAAAATGATCATTATAGTAATGAAAACAAGCGCTTTACATTTCAATGGCCAATATAAAAACTTTTTATCTTGTACACCGTGTTCTTCAATTTCATTGAATAGGTATAACATTGATTTAATTAATTTGTCATTTTTGGGGCGCACGTTTTGTTCGCTTGAGGCCGATTTCGATGTTACTTTTGCTTCTTCAGCTTTTTACTCTTTAATATTCTAACAAGATACACTCGAGAAAATTTTCCAGCAAAGTGCATCAACTAAAAGGATCAGTAGACAAGCCCAAAACTTTTTGTCTTCAAACTACAATTTGGATATTGGGTGTTTAAATATTTCTCAATATTTTTTTCATCGTTAAATCATTCGAACATAAAACTAAAATATACATTTTCGATCCCTTGTTCACCAACTTTTCATCGTTAGGTCATTGGAACATAAAACTAAAATAAACATTTTCGATCCCTTGTTCACCAACTTTTCATATTTTTAACTTCTACTACTTCAAAGCAGGGTCTTTGTGAGCTTTATAATCTCGAATAACAAAAATTACACACCATAGGAATTAATTCTAGATACTTTCAATAGAAATTAGCTTTTTTTAAATATGTTTATGCCGTAAATATATATTCCACTACGGCGAAATAATACTGTAATGTTTTTATCTGAATTTATAATGTTTCTACCTAATATTTGCGTTATCAAGCGTACTTTGATAACTAAATAAAATATAAGTGATTATATTTTAATCACTTATATTTTTAATCCAAAAATATAAGTGATTAGAAAGTAAAAATGCTAAATAAATGCGAAGTTTTTAAAATTCGAAAACTGTCCAGAATTGATTCCACGAAGTTTATGAAAGTCTACCCATAATAAATACACAGATTATGGGAGGAAACGTGTAAAAATCAAAATAATCCAAAAGAAAATCTGCCGAAAAACATCTTAAAAATGACGACCACAATTTTTCTCGAAAAAAAAACAGACACAAATTATCAATAAAATGAGAATCACAAAATTTCCATCGTCGAGTTAAATAAGCCACCATGTATTAATAACTTTCCACGAAAAGATGGCACGCTGCCGGCCAAACTCTGAAATAATAATTTAATTACGAAGAAACAAAACAGCGACCAATAACAGTCTCCAATACACAAGTCTCAATGTCGAATAAAAGATTCAAAATTTTCTTCCGCGCATTTCCATGTAGAATCCGATAAAACAAAACAAAAAACTCACGCCACATATACCGATTCGAGAGTTTTCAGGAATTTCAAAAGATACCATGAAAACTTTGGAAAATAAGCAACGTTTCCATCAATCGATGCTCGGAACACTAAAAAAAGCAGAAAATTGTAGTTCAAACGTCACCATGCTCGTGATTCATCATATCGGCCACGAAACGAAAATGCTCCTCATCGTTCCCCTCCGTCGGAGCCTCCCACGAACGAGCTTTTTCGTTTTTTTTTCTCTCGCTCTGGGAAGTAGGAGTTGGGAACAAACGTTCGAAGAAAGTGCTTCAACGCGCACTACGAGTACAGTAGAACCTCGATTATGCGAACTAATTGGGACCGGAGGGGGAACGTCGTTCGGATAATAAAAAATTCTGTTAATCGAAAATATATCTCGGATTTTCGGGAAAATCAATTTATGTAATATAAATAGTATCAAAGATTCTCTCTATTAATCCAACGACGGTAAATTCTTCATTTGATAGTAAATTACAATGAATTTTTTTTTATTTTTTTAGGCGGGATATACATTTAGACAGGACAAAATAAGCAATATTGAGGGATTTTTAAAACTAATAAATAATTATTCTAGAATTCTCAAACTTTAGGTATACTTTAATAGTATATTTAAGTATATAAAACAATTGCTTAAAATTAATTAATCATCAAAATGGCGGAGCTGTGGCAGAGAGTTCCCGTAGACGTTGATTTGCAAGAAAGTTCAAACATTTTTTTAGTCAGAATATGTATAGTTTCAATGTGACGATAATTAAAATAAAGAAAATGCAAATGTGAGAAAATGACACGCATTTACAAAAATAAATCAACATTTTTGTAAAATGTGGATTAAAAAAGTAGTTTTTTTCCCAATTTTTCAAAAACAATTTTCGTCAAGTAGAAGGTACCAGTATTACCAATATTTCTACCAAGTTTCAACAGCTCGATTCCGAGCGGTGAGGCACAGCGTTGGAGGGCTGTAACGTTTGAAATTTTTCGAATTTCCCTTTGAAACTTTGGGGAAATATTCTACATATATAGTTCTATCGTTTAAAGAAAAAAAATCGATTTTTTATCGTTGTAAATGTATATCCCGCCTTAAAGTAACAATCAATTTTTGGCCGTCGCATGTTAGTTGCGCGTTTATTGGCCGCTAAGTCTCGAATTCGTTTGGGGCCGTCCATAAATTACGTCATTTTAAAATAGGGGGGGGGGGGGTTCGTCTGCGGATGACGGTAAATGATGGTTGAGGGGGGGGGGGGGCGTTTCGAAATTGACGTCATTCTTGTGATACCAGTTACTTCAAAATGTACAATAGTATATTGTACAACTAGAGCGGTTTCCCCGCATGAGTGATGAAAAATATTTTGCAAGCACCTAATGGTATTAATTATTGAACTCATTATTTATTTATTTATTACATAAGGTTTGTCTACATTATATTCGAGAACTTCAAATAACAGCGTACCTATGAAAATAGTTCGATCGAGCCAAAATGAATATGGGGAGGATACGGAGATATTACCCGTGATCCAGGATTTGCAAGAATGGGTGAAAACTCCGTGGGAGCTATCCAAAGAAAACTAAAGAATAGAGAAGAATAATATTATTATATTAATGAAAATTGCCAAAGTACAAAATAATAAAAGATGATTCAATAACAAAATGTGGGAGCTATCCAAAGAAAACTAAAGAATAGGGAAGAATAATATTATTATATTAATAAACATTGCCAAAGTACAAAATAATAAAAGATGATTCTATAAAAGAATGTTTTAATGTTACCCAATTTTTCTCAAATCCGCAAATGTTTTAATTTTGCCAAACTGGTAATGACGTCAATTTTGCGAGAGGGGGGGGGGGTCATTAGGAAATGATGATAGGATGATTGTAGGGGGGGGGGGGGTCGAAAATCAGCAAAAATCGATGACGTAATATATGGACGGCCCCTTTCAAGAACGGCAGCTGTGTGGGACTATTTTCTGGTTGGGTTTCGAACCACTCCAGGGGGTTTCTCGTATACACATACAATGTATATACTATCTGATGCATGGAGTTACACACAGGCAATAATGTATTTTGTAAATATATCGAAGTGTTAGGAAACAGCTTAATTAGAGAAAAAAGGTGGATACCTTCGGCCAATAGCTTAAGGAGTTACGTGTGTTTCGAAGCCAAACAAGCATATTTTCTCTGTTAAAAAAAATATAATACATCAATTATTTTATTCAAAATGTTGAGCACATAAAAGAGCAACATTTCAAAAATATTTTTAAAAAATTTCATCCAAAAATTTGGGACATTTAGTGGGACCTGGTTCCCGGAGACCCCTAAAAAAAGGATCCTCGTGGTGGTCAGGATAACTCATGATAGCTTTATCCGAAGTTAAAAAAACCATTTATTTTTGGTAGTAGATAAGTATAGCTCGTGATTGAACGGAGGATTTAAAAAAAATTTGAAATTTTAATTTGTGGCAGAGTTGTATGTCAAATCGTTCAATTTTTGGTACAATTTACACTACGTGTAGCCTCGTAAAATTAGTGGTAATCGAAAAAAACCTTCGTTCAATCACTAGTCAATGCTATTTGGAAGAAGTGTGCAAAATTTTCATATGATCGGTGCATTAGTTTTTGCGAAATCGTGTCCACCGGCTTAAAAAATAGTGTTTTGAGAAAAATGCGATATACCTACGTCGCTCTCAGCCGGTCATTCCCAACTGGGGGCATTCCCAAAGGCTCTCTCTCGCCCAGACTTTTACTCCGATTGACTTAAAACTTTGGGAGAATATTCTAGAGATATTGTACCATTCGACAATAAAATTTAAAAAAAATTGATTTTAAAAAAATTTCAAACCCACGTAAGCCCTTAACTGCGAAAAAAGTTAAGGGCTTTAAGAAAACCATTGAGTTCGGATAATCGAACGTTCGGATACGGCGCCGAAGCGTTTGTATAACCGAAAATTCGTATAATCGAGGCTCTACTGTATTTCGTTCCCACTCCTTGGACAGACGGCTACGTGAGATCTCCGTTAACGCTTTAATGTATCTGTGGAGTGTGCCGACGAGACTCAGCCGCCCCGAAAGGGGGGGGGGGCGGTGACGAGGGACAGAGAGGCAGAGGGAGAGAGCGAAAAAGTGGCCCGATAAAAGCCTCGCGGCACGAGCCGACACGCAGATCACTTTGAACATTCGAACAAGAAGGAGCCACCTCGCGCTATCGAAAGCTCCACACGCGCACGGATGTTTATGAAAATGAAAAACCGAAGATAATTTATCATTCTGTTTTTTTTGCATTTTTTTTCCATGCCGCGTACACAAAACACGGAATACTCGTGGCAATAGTGCCTTGAAACAAAAAATTGACATCACCGTATCTCATTCCGATCGCGAGGAACGTCGCGTCGTTGAATTGAAAAATAAAAAACACTACAGAAACGATACGATGCGCGAGAGAAATCAAAACCAAGTGCAATTGGATTAAAGTTCTCCGTTTCGCGATAAAATTCGATACGATTATCGTACCAACGGGAAATTTCGTGTGCATCATTAAAACTGACATCAAGATCGTTCGCCTCCGGAGGGGTGAATTGTGTCTTGTCTCGTTGAGCCCTCCGCCGAGGAGGACGCCGAAGAGCGTCTCGTCTTCCGGTACCGGTGCTCGTTATCTCAGTGAACGGAGGCCTCAAACGCGTTGAAAAAAAAAACACTTTTTCTCAACGATTTTTCGGACGATTTTTTGGAAATAAAAATCGCTGAGCATCGTTGCGGTGGATATTGCAATTGTGTGGTGCCCGTGGAACTTTAGTTCCAACTGTGCCCGGTCGATTTATGAAACTAGACAATTGTTGGGTTTGAATTTGACACTTTGAGGTTGAGAGACTGGACAATTGATCGTGTTAATCGGTAGATCGTGCATTTTGAAAAAATGGTGCGCCAGTCCACGAGTGAGATCGAGACTCGTAGCGTCGACGATTCTACGGGATATTTTCACTATCTGCGGACCCTAGCCGATCTCGCAGACATGGCCAGTATTATGGCTGTACAGGTACACGAAATATCCAATTACGACAAATTTTTATCCCACGATGCTTTCACTGCTTACATTCGTCTGGTCACATCCAACGATGTTGAAGTTGACATCGTTTTAGTACAACGAACATTCTTTTTAATATTCTCATTTTTATGTGTATCCAAAATCATATTTTGCAGATTTAGTCCGTCGATCGCTAAATAAGAATTTGAAAAAAAAATCTGCGTAATTTTTGGAACTAAAATCTGCCCGAGGAATTTTGGGAATATAAGGAGAAAAAAATTTCGTTGCGTTCCAATGATTCAAACTTCAACATCACATCCATTGTGATACGATAACTCGTATCACAATGGATGTAATTAATATTTTTCTCGAAAAAAAAAAAACACGTCTACGTAAAGTGATGACTTCAAATCATGATGCTACAATTAAATTAACCTGAACAATTTACGTTTCCTCGATTCTTATGATTTGGGAATTGATTCCACATTGGCGTTTACAGAGTATGGATCAATTTTATAAATGCATGTATGAGAGAGAGAGAGAGCATTAATCGAGACATAAAAGAGACGTGAAAAAATAGACAGTGGCATTGTTTTTTAAGTTTTAGTGCAAACGCATATTTATGAAACGAGATGCTTGTACGAAGGAGTCTAATAATAAAACAAGGTCTAACATAACGCAGTGATATTAGACCCTCTCTTTGAGAAGCTCAATAACGAGCGATTGAGGACAGAGCTCGTGTATCCTCGTGCAACAATCGTAAAATTTGTTTGTATGCATACGAATAATAATAGCTGGCGTGCCAAGACCTTCGTCGAATGACGTTTTGATTCTCCGCCTAGAAAATGCATTTTACACGAGTCTCGTCAGTACTGTAACCGAAACTCTACATTGTTACACTTAGAGTCGAAGATAATGACGTTGAAGTTTGCATCGTTGGAATACAACGATTTTTTTTTTGTTAATTTTACATTTTATATTTTGATGTTTATAGAACGTTTTTAATAAGAATAAGGTAAAAACGTTTGAGTGATTTTGACAGCCAAACAAATCGAACTATTAAAAAGAATTGATTTTCATCGTGTTCCAACGATGCAAAATTCTACATCATAAAAAACACTATAATCATTTTCAAAAAGTAACAAAATTGGCCAATAAGTATTTCTGCACAGCTTTGAAATCGATTTTTCATGCACTTTCCGATCCTCGTGTCATATACGTTAAATTTATGATCCAAACGAACACACCGACATAGAACGAAAGTAGATCAGAAATGATCCATTCGCAGACAAAATGAATGTAATAAAATATCCATCACTGTGTAACGAAAGATAACAAATAAATATTTGTTTTCCTTACTTTTACTCTAATTTGATTGGACATATGCAGGACCTTGGTCAATTCTTTCACCGTAGTTTGGCGAGTATTTATAGCGAAAGAAATGGATGCTCGATTTCTGTGTCAGTCGCGCAAGCGAAGGACGGCGAAAAACTCAGGGTCGAGGTTTATCGATCGAATTTAGTCTCGATGAAAAATTCGCCAACCTTCGAAAAAAAAAGATTACGGATGTTTTCTTTTTTTAACGCGTTGCGAATTTAACAGTAAAATGAAAACAAGTCGAGCTTGTAAATTTATGAACGGTTATTCGTTGAAAAATATATGCGACGCTCTGAATTCACATGTAGTATTCTGCGCGACACATACCAACTTATATTCGGCCAATAATCGTTTTATTGCTATTCGTATAAGGATAATTAATACTGAATGAAAGAAGAAGAGTGCGATTCCGCAATTCGTGGTTCGAATTGTCTTTGTACATAAGTGAAAACATCTATACGTGGATAAATATCGATGTAGACAATTTTGTGTACACAAATTGACTTTCGAACGGGGCACACGTCGAACCTCACTGTCATTTTGAGTCACTAGATGACAATTTAAAGACCGAAAAAAGCTCGTTCCTTCTGATTTTCTTTTGTCTACTAGATTATTCATTTGGGATTTGGAAAAAAATATATGTTATCAAGCATACGTTGAACTTATTGCGTGTACATTTTTATTTGAAAAAAATAAATATCTATAATGTTCTTGAGGTATCATAGAGCCGTGAAAAAATGTGGTCCAACGGTCGGATCGATAACTTGACAATAATTGGTCTGAAAAATAACAATGAAAAAGTTTTATAATCTATATCTACATATTCGGGAGCTTTGAAAAATATTTGCTAATTAAAAAAAAATTCTGCGTACAACGATGGCTAATGCAATTACGGAAATGTTAGTTTTTTTTAAATTAAAAATCGAAAAGTTATAGCTAGAGTTATGATTCCGGCCACGTTGGGAAAAGTGATTTCGAGAAAAAGACGATTGAAACTTTTAGTATACGTAAATCTTTGGGCTACCTGCTCTCACTAAATCGTCCATAACTTGGTCAATTTTCAATCTTCTAACTTGATATTTTTCCCCCATATTCTTAAATATGTGAAATTCGATAGAAGGCACAAAAATCGATTTTTTTTACTTAATTTAATTAAGTAAGTAATTTAATTAATTAATTTTTAAAAAATTGAAAAAAATGTGGTCCAACGGCCGGATCGATAACTTGACAATAATTTATCTGAAAAATAACAATGAAAAAGTTTTATAATCTATATTAATGTATTGTACCCGTCGTTGTACGTAGCCGTCCGTTTTTCGAAAAAAAGTTCACAAAATGGGTGTTCAAAAGAAAGTGCAATTTTCGCGAAATTTTTACTCATATATGGGAGTTTAAAAAATATTTACTAAATAAAAAAAATGGCCTCGTACAACGATGGCTAATTCATTTACGGAAATGTTAATTTTTAAAATTGAAAATCGAAAAGTTATAGCTAGAGTTATGATTTCGGCCACATCGGGAAAAGTCGTTTCGAGGAAAACGCGATTGAAAGTTTCAGTATACGAAAATTGTTGCGCTACCTACTCTCACTAAATCGTCCATAACTTGGTTACTTTTCGATATTTTAACTTGGCATTTATTTTTCCCATATTCTCGAGTATGTATAATTCGATAAAATGCAAAAAATTGTTTTTTTACCCGTCTCAGTGGTGTCTCGCCTCAAGCTACCATTTTGCAGAGCACGATACGTGCCGATTTTGTTGTATTTATCTTATCGCCTCACTGTCTGATAAATGCATCTTGTGAATACGTAGTTTATTATGTAAACAGGAGTTTTCAAGAGCCACGGCAGCGTCCTGGTCGCAAGTAATCGAAAATAATTTTTTCATACATAATCAAATTTCGTGTATTTCAAAATTAAGCGGATTCATTTTAATCCAAGAGGATATAAGTGACCGTATACATTGTTCATTCGCGGCGAGACGAAGATTTCTCGTGCTATCGAGTATACGTATAAATGTAACGAAGCTACGTTAATAATTTGATGAAGGTTATCGCGTGATGCTACAACGTATATATAAATATGGATAAACGCTTTTTTTTTTAATGCGATAAAAGCATTTTGGAAGTCTCGGAGACCTCTACCGACCGGCCATTCGATTCTCATTAATAAACAATTTCCGACAAAACGTAAATATAAACGTCGCGGACTCTCGTGTGCCCAACAATGAATGATTCTTGGCCAAGCGTAAATGTAAATTCGCCATAGCGACATTTTTTTACTCACATCGTCACAGTTAACTTCACGTATATGGTCACGACGAAAACTCGAATAAAAAAAAAACCTTTGCATACATTGAAGTATGGATATTGTGTCTGGAATCAATTAGTTATGACAGCGACATTAGGAACATAAAAACCAAGTGAGAAAAAAAAATGAGAAATCGTAAATAATCATAATTTTCATCATTATTTTTATATCAACTTTCGCGACTATACGTTTATGTAAAAATATTTTCCTATTGTCCTTGATCGTTATTATAACAAAAATCGGCCGATTACAAAAATTTCGAAATCCCGAGTAGGTTTTTGCAAAAATTAGTGCGAATGAATTTTCATCGGATCTAGGGTTTCGAATGATTAATCAGGGCAAGCGAGAGTATCGCAACCAAATGTGATAGGATCCCATTCTGTCGGATCATAAATTTCGCGTCTCGACGCGAATCGATAATTTACTGATACTGATCACTTTGGACCCACCGTATTATACGTCGCGCCGTCGCGAGACCGACCGATAATACTTGGCGCTACATATGACAGCAATACCGAGAAGAACAAAAAACGTTAGATCATCCAGTCAATATTTAGGTTTTTATCAAAAATCTTTTCAAATTCGACTGCTATCTATAAAACATTGTTTTTTCTCGCTAGATTTGATTATCTGACGTGAACCTTCTGCGTACCTCTTGAAGGAGCAGAGTATAGTATTATTGTTGCTGACGTAATTAGAAAGTTATATATATATATACCGGGTGTCCTTTTATGAATTAATAATCCTGCAACTGTCGATAGGTCAGATCATGCCCTACTATATGCTGGAATATCTGTTCAGTAAAAGTCCCAAATTTTCGAGATAAAAATCATCTGCTCTTGGTTATTCGCATGCCATTCCGACAAATGATAACTTTTTTTGAACCAGTTTTGTAAAATACTCTTGGTCATTGGTTTTATCTAGAAAAGCCTTCTTTTTAAACTTAAATGATAAGGAAACTTTATGAAAAAAAAGATCTTATGCAGAGTTTTCATACAAACCAATTCGAACATCTGACTTTGATAGCCTGCGGTGTAAAAAAAATGTACTACGCATATCGTGCCAATTACTTAAAAAACTTGCTTGGTTATTGGCGATTCATATCATTTGTAAAAATGGCATGCGAAAAACCAAGAGCAGATGATTTTTTTCATAAAATAACAGGAGGCCAAAATCTCGAAAACCGTGGGACTTTTATTAAACTGAAATTCCAGCATTTAGTAGGACATGATCCGACCTATCGACAGTTGCAGGATTATCCATTCATAACAGGACAGCCTGGATATTGCGTATACCGGTTAGGGCCCCAAAACTCTGCGAGTCTGATAATCATCCTTATTTTATTCTTGATAATTATTTGTTACTGCATTCTCAAACTGCAAATCATAAAAAAGTTCCATTTCATACAACAGTTTTTATAAATTAATTTTTAACTTTGCCTATCGGTCACTTAAAAAAACAATAAAAATAATCATAATCTCGACAATGGCACGGTGTTGAAGTTTGCATCGTTGGAACGCAACGAAAGTTCTCGTTTACATTTTATTTTTCATATTTTCGTTGTTAAAGATCTTTTTTAATAGATTTTCTATTTTACATCGCCAAATAAGTATCTGTAAAAATGGTTGACGAATTTTTATAGGCAAAATCTGCCAGAGGGAATTGAAGGAAATCGAAAATATGAATTTTTGTTGCATTCCAACGATGCTAACTTCAACAATGGTTTACTTTTGCATAAAACATTACGGGGTTATTTGATAGCGGAAAGCATGTCGTACAACCCTTCATGGGATCGTGACCAATAACCAGTAGCCCTGTACATAAAATATATGTAATAAAGTATATATATATATATATATATATATATATATATATATATATATATATATATACAGGGTGTCCCAGAACTCAACGTCAAGCCGAAACGGGGTGACAGGATTGATTGTAACCATCATCAGAAAAATCAGAAAAAAATCTATCCCATGCAGTTTGAAAATTATGGGCATTTAAGAAAAACCTAGAAATTTGGTTAAACTGTAACCATTTTTCGGTTATTGTGAAACAAACCCAAACAAACCCAAGTTTCCTAGAATTAAGACTATTTGTTAAACTATGAATTGAAAATTTTCAAAATTTGTCTACTTTGAAAGGCCCTGCTTTATTTTTTTCCTGATTTTTCTCATGATGGTTACAATCAATCCTGTCACCCCGTTTCGGCTTGACGTTGAGTTCTGGGACACCCTGTATATATATATATATATATATATATATATATATATATATATAGTATGCTATTTTTAAAACGAATTCACTTTATAATTTAAATGCTCGAAATTATTGCACTGGGCAACCTAAAGGATGGCCGAAAAATGTCCCATATATATTTATACTCATCGCGCAGAAATTCAACACGTCCAGTAATGTAAAGGCGCTGTGTATATACCGGGCAAGACGGTATCGATGACGTGAGATTAATACTCGAATGCAAAAAGCCTATATAACTGGTAGTTTGAGTGTATAAGAAGGAAATATAGAACGTACCGCGATATTTTCCATCGGAAAAAGTATTCCTCTCGCACGGTAGAGGATAAAAGATATACCGAGATAAGCCTGTTCGAACCGAGGTCGACAAAATTGCGATGGGAAATTATTTATTCGGGCTTTGCTGTTATCAGGTGAAAAAAAGAAATACATTTTAATCCCTGTGTCAATTTAATTCGTGCCAAGTGTAAGTGCGATTGCGTTCATGCGTTTTTATTCGTTATCAACGTGTTACGTGCAGGCAATATCGAAGTATTTTTCTCGTAGCTGAGTGTCATTTTTGTAACCAGTACAAGCGTTATTCAATACAAGACTCGAGCAAAAAAGTTTATTTCTATTACGATCGCCTGGGGTATAGAATGAAATGTGCATTTTTTTCAGCGCGTGCTCATTTTTCTATCAAGGGCATAAGTTATATCACTTCAGATTGACGCGTGCTATAGATACGGTGATAAATATGCGTTTGAAAAATATGACATTTCGTGAAAATTTTGACACAATATAGCGATGTGATGTAACGTTCGTTAAATATTAAGGTAATTATTTAGATAAGTGACTTTTCCAAAAAAATGAGCCTAACATTTTTTTGTTGCTATTTTCTCATTTATTGCTCAAACAACCCCAAACAAACTCCTGTATTAAAACCCTCACGCCGGAGGGGGTTGGGTTTGTATTCAGGAAGGCTTCTTTTATAATTCCCTCCACCCTCCACCCCCAATCTAGGCGTCGAAGTGTTAAAAAATGCCGTATTTTATCACGTGTTTCCGCGAACTTCAAAACCCCATAACTTTTTATGGGGGGTGAATTTCAGCTTTCCCCCGACTGAATGTCATCATTTATAGTAATATAAATGCTATAAATGCTATATAAACAAATACCAAAAAAATGTTAAGCCATTTATCGAAATTCACTTATGTAAAGAATTATCCATACTAATTATTAGTTGTATTCGAAGATGTAACAACAAACAAGTTTGGGGAGAAACAAATAATTCGTTTCTCACCCTTGGCGAATAAATGAGAGCCTTGCCATCGATAGTATGCGTATATTCGAAAACGACATTCGGAGTTTTCGTCAATTCGAGGGAGGACACCAATGCGACGGGCCAAAATAAACTCGTTTTTTCCAAATTTTTTTGTCTACCAGATTATTTATTCGGAATTTGGAAAGTGGTATATTATTGAGCATGCATTAAACTTATTTCATGTAAATTATGGTTTAAATAAAATAAAATAAAAGATTAACAACTTTATTGAGGTATAATAAAGCCTCTGTATAAAAAATAGGATTCAACAGCCGGATCGATTACTTGACAATGGTTGGTCCGAAAAATAAAAATACGAAACTTTCATAATCTATATAGATGTAGTTCTCGTCGTACGTAGCCAATTTTCGAGAAAAAAAAATTTATAAAATGACGGGTGTTCAGAAAAAAGTGTAATTTTGGCGGAATGTCTACTTATATTTCGGAAACTCATAAATACTAAATTTAAAGAAAAAGGTTATGTACACCGGTAGACACTGCTACAGACATTTTTTAAAATTGAACTCGGACAATTATAGTTAGAGTTATGATTCCGACCAGGTCGAGAAAAGCGCGATTGACAGTTTTGGTATCCTGAAACGTTGTGCTACCTGCCCCACCAAATCGTCTATAAACTGCTCAACTTTCAATATATGAACTTGAGTTTTTTTTTCACAAATTCTTCATGACGACGAAGTTTGCATCATTGAAACGCAACGAAAATTAATTCTTATTTACTGCTTAATTTTTTTTGGCTGATTTGGGTTGTGAAAATTAATGAAATGTTTTCACATCTTCTTATTAGAGACTTACCACCTCAGTTTGCAAAAAAAGACTTTCGATAATGATAAAAATAAAGAAATGAAAGAATGAAGAAAAAAGATCGTTGCATTCGAACGATGCAAACGCCATAAAACATTTGATTAATTTTCACGACTCAAATGAGCCAAAAAAAAATTGAGCAGTACAAAAGAATAAGTTTTTATTGCGTTCCAACTATGCAAACTTCATCGTCATAAATTCTTCAATGTGTATACTTTGAGAAAATGCAAAAAAAAAAGATTTTTCATTCGCCACAGTGGTTATCCATGATGAAAAAAAATCCGTGCTAAAAAACGTACGACGTGATAAGAAAACATTATCTCGGTCGTTCACCCTATTGCATTTTGATAATTAAATCACCAGTTCCCCAATTTCCGTCATTCTGTCCACCGCTTTATCATCGATTAGTAAAAAATAAAAAAATAAAGTAAAATTGTCCTTGCACAAAGACAAAAGCGCGATAATTAACGTGCGAGTCGATCTGCGCAATATTCCACGAAAGCTTCGGCAAATATTTATACAAAGAAATGCGCTTCGGGCACGAGAGATATCTAAGATTCGTAAGTTCCATATATCGCGGTAATGAGGATCACGGCGTATCGAAACAATTATTTCAAGAATAACGAATCCTCGTCGCATATTTTTTTTTTTTCGTCCACGATAAATACGAATGTTTTACTGACGAGGACGCATGCTTTTTGTGTGATTGCAGTTCAAGAGGATGCTGAACAAGGAGCTTTCTCACTTCTCGGAGTCATCGAAATCCGGGAATCAAATCTCCGAATACATCTGCAGCACTTTCCTCGGTGAGTTGACGACTCTTCGACACAATACACGTGTACACAATCGTTTCTCGTCGTGCTAATGACCCACGAATTTCGAGGTGCTCGTTACGCATACGGTACACGAAGTTTCTATACCAGCATGTTTCGATCGCTCGTCACACACGTCGCGTGCGCGCGGTGAAAGTCTCATTTGGCCTTCTTTTTATTATCATCGGCCACTCAGGTGCACACTCTTGATTTTCCGATCGATAAATAGCTCTCGACTGAGCTCGCGCTGATCTGCAGACTTTTTTTGACGTCTTGCAGTTGTTGTTTTTTTTTTTTTTTTTTTTTCATTCGATTGTAGCTAAACGCATGACTCATAACGAGCTAATCATTCGCTACGTTATATTTGATAATGATCGCCAATGACGTGCGATACGAGGCAGAAGGAAAAATCATAGACAAAAGTCACCCAAGGAATTTATCGACAAAGACATAGTAAAAAAGAAGTCGTTTGAAAATGTCTCGTTTTGTTTTGCTTTCATTAATTCGACGCGAACGTGCGAAAAAAGGAAAAAAACTAACATTGTAATATCGTTGTAGTAAAAATCTTTTTTTTTTATAATGTCGATTGTAGATTTCTAACTAAGCATCGTAAAAAATATTTTATCACGTCGGTTTTAGATTTCTAACTAAGCATCCCAACAAACCAACATTATAAAAAAAAAGATCAGATATTTCTAACCAAGATATTTCTAACTAAGCATCCTAAAAAATATTTTTAAGATGCTTAACTAGAAATCTACAACCGACATTTAAAAAAAATTTACGAAGTTTACGAGTTACGACTTACGATTTTTTGCACGCTCGCGTCAAATTTATGAAAGCAAAACAAAACAAAACATTTTTAAACTATTTTCTATATACTACGTCTTTGCCGATAAATTCCTAAAAAATATTTTTTACAATGCTCAGTTAGCAATCTACAACCGACATTATAAACAAAAAAAAGATTGTAAATAATAGCACAAATAATGGAATAAAAGTAGAAAAAAAAGTTTGCATTCAATTCCGACGATGCAAATCTCAACACCATCTCTCTTATCCTTTCACTGTTAATTAAAGTTTTCGTCTCTCCGATCAGACTGACGTTCTCACGTGCGAGAAATTTACGAATTCAATACGAGACACCCAAAAGTCAAGTTATTTTTAAAGAATTTTACGACGAGGATATTTCAAATTTCATTTTTGTTCTTTTTTTGCACCGTCGCGTCAAATTTACGAAAGCAAAACAAAACAAGGCATTTTCAAACTACTCATTTTTATTTGAAAAGCTCAAATCTGCTAAAAGAATTTTGAGAAAATGAGAGAAAACATTTATTCTCACTGCACTCCAACGATACAAATTTCAATCTTATATTTCAGAGCTCCTTTTTCGGCAATGTTGATTTTTCTATTATTGAAATGTGATAAAAGTTCATTTTCTAATTGCCGAAATTTTGTCGGCCAAATAAGGATACGAAAATCATTGGAACACTTTTGTAGGATCCATATTAGGGATCTACAACCTCAATTTGCAAATAAAGATTTTGCTTAATAATTAATATAAGGAAATAAAAAATTTCTTTTTTTTGCAACAAAGCAAACTTCAGTACCACTAAAAGAGTGTCTCGTGATGCGAAAAGCTGTCAGTTCACAACAAATCTGATCAGAATCACGTCCGTTTTCGATTTTCTTAAAACTTACATATGTGACGAAGCATTGAAAACTATTAGACACGTATTTTTCTTATCAGCGGAAAAACGGATTTAAGGGTGGAAAACACCCCTCAAAGAAAGGCGTGTCGAGGGGTGATTTTGGACTTTCGCCCACGAGCAGTCCACCGATCTCAATGAATCAAAAACCAAACGTCTTCCAATGTAAAGCGATGAAAAATCCACTATAGAAGCATAGAACAAGAAATTAAGGGCTGACACCCCTAGCTTTGAAGGGTGGTTTCCTCCCTTAAAACCTTTTTTTCCGCCGATCAAAAAGCACGTGTCTAATAGTTTTTAATGCTTCATCACATATACGACTTTCAAGAAAATCGAAGGCGGACCCTTAAGTGATGTTCTTTGTCAGTGACAAAAAAGCTCATATTGGCGCATATTCGAATGCCGATAAAGTTTCTACTTCAGGTTGTGATAGACTTTTTTTCCGATCATCGAGCAATCGTATCGGCACGTGATTGAATAATAATACATCATGTCGATTCTTCGCGCACAGATGCGTGGCATTTAATCCGAGATGAAATTATATCGAGGCTCACTGGAGCACACGCAGTGACAATGAACTTTGGCCTTGCTACGAATACCCTGTTTCCTTTGCATAATCCACGTACCTGCTGGGTGTCGATCTATCGACGGGGCTTCATTAACTTTTGGAACGACCATCCGAAAAATGCTAACAAGCAAAAAAAACAATCCCGAAAATTGCGCCAGCAAAGCACAAAAAGCCACATACAGTGGCAATAATAATAATAAAGCAACGTTTCGTAATTATACTTATCACTCGAGACGACTAGTCGTGTAATCGCCGCACGTGTCCAAGTCACCTTGAATGTGCACGGAAAAACTTTACATAAGATTATAACATTGCTTTTTGTTATTATTAGTTTCGCATATTGCAATGAGCGGCGTATATTGTTTTTAATCTTCTACGGAGCACGATTAGCGCCCATTTGACAAGTGTATCAACTCGTTTTCTTTTCTCTTTCTCGATGTTTCAATGTCACGGAATAATCAGACAAGCAGCAGGAGCTCGATTTGCCATCTTTACGAATCGAGGATGCTGTGGCGGCGACGGGCGCGGACGCGAGGATCGTCAAGAAGAAGGATCGGGTCCAGCGCGGACCGGCTGCGATGTCACACATCAGCGGTGTCAAACGCCCGTTAACGCACACGAACAGCTTCACCGGCGAGAGGGTGCCGATGTACGGGGTTGAAACGCCACACGAAGAACAGCTCGGCAAGGTAAAATGATACTTTCATTTTCCCAGCCACTTTTCCCCCCAACGTGCAGCATCGCTTGGACGTAACATCATTGTCATCAGATGTATTTTGGCTCGGCCCTTTCATTGGGTAAAAGATTTTGGTCACTTCGTAATGACGAAGCAACCACACTCTGAATTGAGGACGAAGAAATATTCGGTAAATGATTTCGGGAATTCATACTAGGGATATGGAGGCTGATTCGATTGTCATCCGGATGACAATCAGTCTGATAATAGCGAAAATGGCTTTGATGCAACTCTTTTTGCTGGCTCTTACGAAAATTTACAAACGCGCTTAACTTACCGCACCTAATGGTTTATCATTTAGGAAAAAAATCATGTTGCTGTCATTAAATATAATCACGATGAAGTTTGCATCGTTTGGATGCAACGAAAATCGACCTTTCTTCAGTTGCTGTCATTTTTTCCGCTGATTTAGGGTACGAAAATCATACAAATGATTTTTCCTATCTTCGGTTGAAATCTACGAAGTCAATCACTTTAAAAAATGGATTGCTTTAAATAAAAAGAATATTAACAAAGTTCCGTTGCATTCCAACGATGCAAACCTCAACGCCATGAAATATAAGTGTTTGGTTACGAAATTCTTTGATTGAGTGATTCAAACGCTCTGATAGACCTTGACATTTCGTCCACGTTATTAATGCTGTAATAAAAAAATGTCTAAAAAACGATAGTCATTTGCACAATTATCGAATCATCGTGAGAAGTACAATACGTGAAGAACGAATAACGTGGAAATAATGCGTCTGGGAATTGTTTTTCGTTGCCATTTCGCGCCGTTTATCGTTTATAATGGAGCTTTTCATCGTCCGATGATTCACGTTGTTTTCATCCTTCATCGACGATCACATGGGGTTTTGTTGATCGAAATACCAGAGAGAACTTAGTGGTCTGCTACATTCTCCATTCTTCTATAGTCCAGTAAACATTTCGAAAGTTAGCACTTTTTGGATATAAATGCGCTAAATTGTTCTAAGGGTAATTGGATGGCGCTGAATCAAATGACGATAATAATTTTGCCATCCACCCCCGAGAAAATGTTTAAAAACCATTTGATTTCGAACCCAATAATTGTATCGAAAAATATGTCAAACAAAAGTTGTGGAGGACATAAAAGTACGTAAAAAAGTATTGAACGTTCGTCTTCGTATCTTCAAAAATGAGGGAGAAAAAGACGAATGAAAATTTGTTTGCAAGACAAAATCGTGCCGAAGCACCACTGGGAGTGTAAGGGACGCAAGATACTTGGAGCGCGTTGCGCGCATGCGCATATAGCCATAGCCATATAGTGCGTCTGACAGTGATCCTCGACCAGTAAATTTGTCAATGTTCAGTCGTCATTTTTGAATACTTATACAATAAATAAAAATGAAAAAAATCTCTTGAAAGTTAGATTAACTCTTACTAAACCAATATGTAACAAAAAAACCCGAGATATTTACGAATGTGGTATTGTTTTTATTTTTTGAATCTTCGAGTTTTTCGTCCCCCAATCGAATGGTTTTTCGGTTTTTTCTCCCTTATTTTAGAAGATACGAAGATGAACGTTCAATACTTTTTTACGTACTTTTATGTCCCAAACAACTTTTGTTTGACATATTTTTCGCTAAAATGATAAGGTTCCGAATTAAACGGTTTTTAAACATCTTTTGACATTTTTAAACATTTTCTCGGGGGTTGATTGCAAAATTATTATCGCCATTCGATTCAGCGACATCAAATTACCTTTCGATCGATTTTGCATATTTATATCTAAAAAGTGCTTACTTTCATGAACATGAAAACACGTTGCCACATCTTTGTTTACTGTAATTATTGGATTCACTTGGCTTTTCTCGTCGTCGAAGGTGTAATAAAGTGTGAATGTAAACGATCGGTGCGGAGCTTCGAGTCACTCGGGTTTAATGACACCTGCGTGTATAGTTTGGGGCAAGGGCGCAGGTGGAAAATGGGTTGTTTACGTGCCCATCAATGCGATCAATGACGGCATAACAATGCTCGGAAATAAAGCGAGTATTACGAAACTATGAGATATCTTTGTGTACGCTGCACGCACTCGGTGAATTCAATGACCCGGCTATTTTTACGTCGCTGGAAAAGTCTGGTGCGCAATTCCCAAACATTCCAATCTTTTCACTAACCAAGCACATTCGTCGAAATCCAATTTTTTTAATAGATTTTTTTTTCGGTATGCCAAATGCGCCTGTTTTAAATTGATAAAATTGGCGGGTTGCCAAAGTTTTCGGATGTTTACAGTTGAGAGAAAAAATTTTGAATAAGTGCCCAATTGCCGAAAGCTGAGTTTTTGGATGAATAAAGACGTAACATAAAAATGAATGAAATTAGTGAAGATTATTCCGGTCGCAAGAACGCAGTTGAACTCCGCATTCTTCGATCCTCGAGGTTTTTATTCCCCAACCATATGGTGTTTTAAATACACAGAGACGATGCGAAACTTGTCTAGAATATTTTGACTTGGCTACTTTCCAAAATGGCACCTTCGAAAAATAAATAAGAAAATGAGCACGTTGCTTGTGACGTCGCGTCGCATATGCAGCGTCATGGTTGTTTTTTTGTTATAGTGGAATTTCAAGGCCGTCTGAATTGACATAAAATATTTCCTGTTGAATTTTAATTCAATAAATCCGATAATACAAACACGTGTTCGCCGTTTGGAGGAAGAAAGATCTATACACGTGTCAAATTGTAGTCGAAAGGTTGTTTATTTTTCCGGTATGCTAACGATCGGTCTATTCATTTGTGACAAATCTCTCACTTTCCTCCTAGCCAAGAAAACACGTTTTCTTCCCGTTCAACTCCTAAATATACAGTGAATAAAACATTGATTTTTTTAGGTGACTGTAAACTTGGAAACTCGTGATTCTGTATTGTTTACTCGTCTTCAACGCTCTTGACGCAAATGTACCATCACTTCACGAAAAACATAATATTTTGGTACTTTCTACTTTTCTACTATTGATTCACTGGGAAAACGGACCACGAGACGTAATTTGGAGATTAGAAAGTTCACGGCCTTGTCAGAAGGTCATTGGCACGTCTGATTGCTGATAAAAATTTCACAATAGTCACAACGATTCGTACTACTTTTCATTCCTGTTTTGTAATTAAACTTTTATGGACATGATTAAGTTCGTCTCACTATACGTTGGTGTTGCTTCAAGTCTTACAGGTCTGGAATTTAAGGGGCTATACCAGTGTGAACGCTGAAAATTTGGGTGATTTTCGGGAATTTTTTGGAAGAAAAGTACTCAATTAAATGTTGCGGAAAATTAATTATATATTTGGCTATATTTGACCTATGTTACATAATTTTTTCATAGAAAAATATTGAAATCCAGGCGACTTATGCGCTGCCTTCGGACGCGCCAAAAAAAAAGTTCCTCCACTGCTGACATGATTCCGGCCGATTGAGTAGCTGAAACCGAAAAAGGAAAAAGTGCCGTTAAACTGGAAGGTATTCCCTGTACAATGACGTAGGATTTTCGAAAAATATCAAGATCTAACAAAATGGCGTAGTTATGAAAAAAAGTCTGTTTTCTTGCCTATAAAATGGTCGTTTTTTTCAATGCCAAATCACCAGTTTTCATCCAATCAAAAATATCCTACGTCATTGTAGAGTAAATATATTCAAGAGTACTCAGTTCAAATTTCAAGTCAATCGGATAATTGCTCTTTGAGTTACAATGTCGGCAAATTTGAAAAATCTCTTTTCGAGAAAAACGCGTTTAAAGATTTAACTATCGATTTTTGCAAGATAAAATGATTAGAGATACGGCCTTGAATTTTTTACAGGATATTCTTGAAGATATGAACTGTCGGCAAAGGCAAAAAAATCGCTTTTTTAAGTGTCACACTGGTGTCGCCCCTTAAAGCCTTTTTTCCTTCATTTGTTCTGTACCGAGCACTTATTCGACAGTATCGATTTTTCGAAATTATGTTTAAACCCAAACGGCTGGACGCAAAAATCGATGTATAGGAATTTAGGAATGCATCAATTAGTTATCGACAAAAAATTGAGTTATTGTTCGTAGATAATTCTTCTAACCGAAAGTCTGAGGTGCAAAATGCGTTATTTTTCAAAATTGAATGAAAAGTGGTAATGGGGAATAAAATGTACTCCTTTTTCAACTCACCTTACTTCTTTTGTTCTCTGACGGTTAATTCCCATCGCCGGAAATGTCATACGGTAGTTATCTTAGTCAGTCCTCAACATTTTATTCATCAAGTTTTCGGCGATATTTGTTCCTTTGGTTCGTTCGTTTGAAACCCACGCAAATGATTCGAGCCCTGAGATGTCACAGTCTTAGTCTGCGTGACTGCTTTTGGTGCTTCCCGAATAGGTTCTCGATCAGTTTTCGCCGAACAATCGCGAGGCCCAAAATATAATTTTCCCGAATAAAGTGACGAACCTTGGATTCGTCGATTTGTACTTCTTTTTTATCCAAGATGGCCGTCATATGTTTTTGTTGTTGGAAAGTCACGTTGCTGTTTTGGAATTTAAAGATGGTAGTGAGAATCGGGAAGGAAATTTATTCGCTTGACAATAAAAAGTGGTGAAAATGGGCATTCAATAGGCGGATCATGAAAATCGTTTAAAATAGCGTACGAGCCGTTCGGGTGTACCGTAACATATGGAGATTCGATATTAAGGGTCGAGATACCTTTAGACGAGAAAGAAATTGCTGATTTTCATGATTTTTTTTAAAGAAAAGATTTTTCACTATTTTTTAGACTTAGGGTATGTTGTTTTAAAATTATTTTTGGCATTACATGATATTATTTAAAATTAATCTTGAAAAATGGCGAAGTTATGGCACGGTTTTTTAAACGCATTGCGGCGAATCTTTCCAGACGGCGTTACACGTCGCGTCGGCGGGATTAATCTGACAAAAAACTAACGAAGATGTTTCTTTCGTTGACACTTATACACAGAATATGAACTAAGAAAAAGTAAGAAATGTTGAAATCGATGAAATGGAAATGAAAATGAAATGAAAAATTAAATTTTCCGAAAAAATAGCTACATTTTGCAACGAGAAAATACTTTTTTTTATTTTCAAAAATATTTAGGGTCTTGTTTTAGACAGTAAGGTTAGAAAGATTCATACCAAATTTCATCAGAATCTGTCTATGAGTTTTTTAGCTATACGCCACGCCAGTTTTAAAAAAGCAGTCCAGAGGATCGTACTATTTTTAAAGATTAATTTTTAAAAAATATCACGTAACAGCCAAAAATAGTAACAAAACATACCCCCTAGCCTAAAAAATGGCGAAAAAATGTTTCGTTAAAAAAAAACATGAAAACCAGCGAATTATATCCTCGCCTAAAGGTCTCTCCTCCCCTTAATATCGGAAAAAATATTTACAAGGATTATGCACCGTCGTCGAATATCCATAAGTACGAATATCCATAAGGCGAATATCCATAAGTCGAATATCCATAAGTCGAATATCCATAAGTCGAATATCCATAGGTCGAATATCCATAAGTCGAATATCCATAAGTCGAATATCCATAAGTCGAATATCCATAACTCGAATTTCCATAAGTCTAATATCCATAAGTCGAATATCCATAAGTCAAATATCCATAAGTCGAATATCCATAAGTGAGCATAGAGTAGAAATGAGCCAGAAATAGCGGGAGGTAGAGATAAGTGAGTTTGTTTGGATTCCCTCTATACTAACTTTTCCTCTACCTCCCGCCATTTGTGGCACTCATTTCTACCCTATCCTTACTTATGGATATTCGACTTCTGGATATTCACTTAAGGATATTGGCACTTATGGATATTTGTACTTTTGGACATTCGGTTATGGAAATTCGACTTCTGGATATTCAATCCCAATCGGATTACGCGAGCTAGAATCTCACAATAGTATCAAGTTACATAGCTCTTCGCGTCTGATCGTTTCGTCAAATGTTTTTTTTCCAACAACATTTTCATTTTTCTCCAATTCCTTCGTCATTGGTGCGTTCGTAATTTCGATAACTCCAGTCCGACCTGACGAGTTTAGATGTAGCACTGCCAAATATAATGCATCAACAAGTTCCTTTTCCCGTTAAAAAAAAAGAGCAGCCGATTGTCGTAAAACAAAAAAAATGTACGATTATTCGACTTACGATCGATCAAAACACGCGATACGTATTACATCGAACGGTAATATAAACGTTGATGTAAAAATTCTTGATAAGAGAGCATGTTTATTTACTCAGTAATTTCATATCATCACCGATCGCAAAGGTTGGAAGGTGGGAAAATCGTGCACGTATACGAGCTTCGTTATCATGTATTTTTTTTTTCATTTCTTTGGGGCCTTGCGGGAAAATAAGAGTGAAAACAACGATCATACGTCGATGAGTTGAGCTCTCTCAATACTCATTCCCTCGAAGTGTTTGTACAATTCAGAGGCAAACCGAACCACGTGTATAAATATATTATGCTTCGTCAGCAACAAATTGTACCTTCATCAGCCAAATTGAATATTCATTAGCCATATACTCGTCGAATTGTGAATAAATCAACGATCCCGAATGCCGAATTCGAGTCCCGAGTCGTTTGTGAACGCCCTTACGATGCCATTTTTTTCGCAGGTACTTTCGGACATCGACAAGTGGGGGATCGACATATTCAGGATAGGCGAGCTAAGCGGCAATCGTCCGTTGACCTGCGTGGCCTACACGGCCTTCTACAGTCGGGATTTGCTCAAATCACTCGCGATTCCATCAAAGACCTTCGTCACATTCATGATGACCCTCGAGGATCATTATGTCAAGGATAATCCCTTCCACAATAGTCTCCACGCGGCTGACGTTACCCAGTCGACACACACTCTGCTCAATACACCTGCTCTCGAGGTAA
The DNA here is from genome assembly GCA_964007375.1 of Ophion obscuratus. NCBI lineage: Eukaryota > Metazoa > Arthropoda > Insecta > Hymenoptera > Ichneumonidae > Ophion > Ophion obscuratus. Next base: position 28,557,494 of record OZ023313.1, read on the forward strand.
GTCGACATTCGATCATACACAGATCACACCGCCTACAGGCGTTGTTTTTTTTCTCTCCACGATCAAATCTGACCGCGACAGATTTTGAAAGATGGTTGTAACGAGTTGTTATTTTTCCTCGTTCCTGTTTACAGTCCGTCTTCACACCTTTAGAAATCACAGCGGCTCTTTTTGCCGCTACGATACACGATGTCGATCATCCAGGCCTCACGAATCAGTTCCTCATCAACTCAAGTGAGTCACGATCGTACGTTGAAGGCGGGATATACATTTAGACAGGAAAAAATTAGCAATATCGGGGGATTTTTTGAACTAAGAAATAATTGAGAAGAGTTTGTGGCTTCCGGATGGAAATAATTATTCTACAATTATCAAACTTCAGGTATACTTTAATAGTATATTAAAGTATACAAAATATTTTTTTTTTAATAATTCATCATGCATATTGCGGGGCTATGGCGAGCAGTCTAACTTCCCGTAAACTTTGATTTCCAAAAAAGTTCAAATAATTTTTCAATTAGAACATGTATAGTTTCTAATTTGACGGTAACTAAAATGATGAGAAAAACAGGTAAACTTCGGGAATTTTTATCTCAAAAACTAATGTTTCGATTGGATCCGGGTTTTTTATTGGAAAATATGTATATTGAGGTATGTTTAGGAATTTTTGAAAATAAAGTCGTTGACTGAAAGCGACTAAAACGCGATTATCTCGAAACATAGTTTTCAAAGTCGGTGCCAGATGTATCTCTTAAACGGCTTGTCCGATTTTATCCAAATTTGGATACAATATTCATCGATAGTTTTTCTCGTTCGCCACGTAGGATTTTTTTGAAATGTTAATTTTTGACGGAATTGTGACCGTTTTAATTTAACATTCGTTTTTCGTTCGCAATTTCCGACGATTCTGGATTGCATACACATTGCATAAAAAAGCAATGGTTCAATCAAATGAAAAACCCCTGGTACCAATGTTATCAATATTTCTACCAAGTTTCAACTCAATCGGCTTAAGGGGCCACTTTGGAGCCACGAAAAAAGGCTATTGTCGCGATTTTTTTTGAGGATTTTATAAAAGATATGAATGTAAAAGTTGTTGGCCTTGATAAATAAAGTCTTAAAATACATGAAAAAAAATTAATTCATTTTTATTCGTTTTTAAGTACAAAAACTATACTTTAACGTAACGCCGAAAAAATAGGTGGGCTAGGTAGCTCCATCACAACTCGGCAATGGTTTGTCTGAAATAAAAAAAAAATCACAGTCCATTAGATTCAGTATTGCACCAGCTACAAAATGACCCTCGGATATAAAGTTTTATCAAAAAAATAAAAAAATGGCAGATGAAAAACGAAAAACGTAAAAAAACGCGTTTTTTCGCAGTTTTTCGGAGTAATATCGAAGTAATCTCGAAGCGAATATTGTTTCGAGAAAAAGATATTTGAAGTTTATACTATGAAAAACTCTTACCTAAACTCAATTGCGTTAGCCAAAGCGTAGGAAGTTGCATGGCTGATGGCATGAAAATGATGTTCTCACTTGAAACTTATGAACTTTATCAAAAAATGTTTTCAACAAAAGTTTTTAGTTTTCAGCTGACAAATTTTTTGGCAATAAAAATAAGTTATGTTTCCGTTTGAAAAAAAACATATCAGCCTTTGTAACGCCGCCATTTTGAATTTTGGCTCCTCAAATAAATTTTTTTCAAACGTCGCCCTTCAATCCCTAGAAGTTTTGTTCCACACAATATTTCGTCCGAGCAATATTTTTCGAGAAAATTCAGGTGTAGGATTAAAATGGGACACCCTGTATATATATATATATATATATATATATATATATATATATATATATATATATATATATATATATATATATAATTCTGTCGTTAAAAAAAAAAGAAATCGTTTTTTTTATCGTTGTAAATGTATATCCCGCCTGAAGCCATCGAGTTTGGCAATGGTGAAAAACCGTCTTGGGTTTCGATGGAATTCGACTGACCGTTTCGTGTCTCCGTCTGATGACTTTAGGCTCGGAGCTTGCTCTGATGTACAACGACGAGTCGGTGCTCGAGAATCATCACCTGGCCGTCGCATTCAAGCTACTGCAGAACGAGGGCTGCGACATATTCGTCAACATGACGAAGAAGCAACGTCAAACGTTGAGGAAAATGGTGATAGACATGGTGCTGTCGACCGACATGTCGAAACACATGTCTCTCCTTGCCGATCTTAAGACCATGGTGGAAACGAAGAAGGTCGCCGGCTCGGGTGTTCTTCTCCTCGACAATTATACCGATCGAATTCAAGTTCTCGAGAATCTCGTTCACTGTGCCGACCTGTCGAATCCAACGAAGCCTCTGCCCCTGTACAAAAAGTGGGTCGGTCTTCTCATGGAGGAATTCTTCCTCCAGGGCGATCGGGAGCGCGAGCAAAACATGGATATAAGCCCCATGTGCGATCGCCATAGCGCAACCATCGAAAAGACCCAGGTTGGCTTCATCGATTACATCGTGCATCCACTTTGGGAAACTTGGGCCGATCTCGTACATCCCGATGCTCAAGATATTCTCGATACCCTCGAGGAGAATCGCGACTGGTATCAGTCCATGATACCACCTTCCCCGCCCGGGGATGATCAGCCGAGTAACGAACAACAGGCCGACAGGATACACTTCCAGGTGAGCTACCGATTACCAATTGGCAAGCGCCCAAATCAGAGACAATCTCGTTTTTGGGCGCTCGTAACCTCCAAGCAGTCTTACAATCGTCATACCAGTCCCTTCAACTGTTCAGGGGCTATACCAGTGTGAACGCTGAAAATTTGGGCGATTTTCGGAAATTTTTTTTTTTTTGAAGAAAAGTACTCAATTAAATGTTTCGGAAAATTAAGAATATATTTGGCTATATTTGACCTATATTGCATAATTCTTTCATAGAAAAATATTGAGATCGAAGCGACTATGCGCTGCCTTCGGAGGCGCCGAAAAAAAGTTCCTCCACTGCTGACACGATTCCGGCCGATTGAGTAGCTGAAACCAAAAAAGGAAAAAATGTCGTTAGACCGGAAGGTATTTCCTGTACAATGACGTAGGATTTTCGAAAAATATCAAAATCTAACAAAATGGCGTAGTTATGAAAAAAAACGTCTGTTTTCTTGCCTGTAAAATGGTCGTTTTTTTCAATGCCAAGTCGTCAATTTTCATCCAATTAAAAATATCCTACGTCATTGTAGAGTAAATATACTCAAGAGTACTCAGTTCAAATTTCAAGCCAATCGGATAATTGCTCTTTGAGTTACAATGTCAGCAAATTTGAAAAATCTTATTTCGAGAAAAACGCGTTTGAAGATTTAACTATCGATTTTTGCAAGATAAAATGATGTAAATGCTAATGATTTTCCTGAAAGTATAAACTGTCGAAGAAGACAACAAAAAAATCGATTTTTTTTTAGTGACACATTGGTATAGCCCCTTAACGGGTCTTCTCACTTTAGACGCCAAAAGAAGGTTATTTCCATGAATTTTTTTGCTAGGTTTATATTATAGATATTGATATAAAAGTTGTCACACTTAATAAATACACTATCGAAATACATTTCAAAAATATATTTATTTAAGTCACTATTTATAGACGAAAATGGTAGTTAAAAAAAGTCCTAAAAAATTGTAGGTCTGCCCCGTTGATGAAATCTCGGAGATGGATCATCCATAACGAAAAAATCACACGGTTTTAGATTCAGTATGTTAATGGCTATAGCGCATATCATACGATTTTTGGTACATGCAAAAATAACAAAATGGCGGACATTTTTCTAAAAAAAAAACAAACAAAAAAAAACGTTTTGTTTCACCGTTTTTGGCAAAAAAGTAGTAAATATCAAAATATAAAAAAATCCTCGATATGTGCTATAGCTATAGTTGTAAAGAATATGTGGTTAAAATTTCGTAAGGATCGGTTCAGTAGTTTCGAAAATTTTATCAACGAGCCGTCGAAAAACGTTTCTTCGAGAAAAAACGCGTTTAAAGTTTGTTTGGGTTACATAAACACAAAACAAATTTTTTAAATGTATTTCGAAAGTGTATTTATCAAGTGTAACAACTTTTGTATCAATATCTATAATATAAACGAATTTAAAAATTCATGAAAATAGCCTTTTTTAGTGTCCAAAGTGAGAAGACCCCTTGAGGAAACCAAAACGGAATACTTTTTATTCCTGAAATTCTCATTATTTCGGTTCAAATATCAAGAATCAACGGTCAAAACTTGGCGCCCCGGATCTTTACAATGGAAATAAGAAAATTCATTTGATAACCTAACTATAAAAAAATGTGCAAGTTATCACTAATCGATCGACCCTGTCGTCATTGTTCGCAAAGAAACATTCAACCGGCATAGCAGGAAAGCCCGCGATTGAGAATCGATAAGCGGTTGCTTCTTAAAGACCAATAAATGATCATCGACGACAGTGAATAACGTCACATGTTCAAATGCGTGATTCCGTGATTCAGGTGACCCTGGAGGAGGGCGACGAGTCCGGCGAGAACATCGAGGGTGTCAGCGAGACGACCCTTTCGGGTGAAGATGTGGATGGTGAGGCCGACAACAATCCAGCGGACGCTGGAATGTGACGGAGGTTGGCCGGTATTTGCAAGAAGCTTCACGAGAAGGTGCAACAATCATGGTGGCGCGTACGTCAGTGACAAACGCAACGCGGTTTCTGCTTTTTCGGTGATTTCTCTTATTGGAACGATCGCGTCTCGCCACTCGGTCGCAATCTTTGACCAGCGAGCTTTCGAGCCTCGTATTTGTGACGTTTTCGGGAGAAAAGGACGTCAGGGAGGAAGGCGGAGGAAGAGATCGTGACGGTGACGAAGAGAGACAGAGAGGGGACACTGGAGGCCGAAGGAGACCCCCAGGCTTCCTCGCCATCTCGTGTGGAGATTGAGATCAGCTGTTGCTGGCGGAAAATAGATCGCGAATACAGGTGCCGAGGGAGGAAGGGGAAAGGACAACGGTGAACAATGTTCCAACTACACAGCATGGCCACGATGGAAGAAGATGAACGATGGAAGATGGAAAATGGAAGACAGACGAAGAGGAATATAACGGAACCGATTCGAATGTCATCCTAGTTAGAAACTGCCGCGAGTCTTATCAAACTCGAAAGGCAGCCGTTTCGTCCGAGCGTGGAAAGCATCAAAACAAAAACACCATGGTATTCGGACGATTCTTGGATTGTGACCGGACCAAGGTGACCTTCGTTGTCAGAAATCGTCAAAGGACACGCGTCAACGAGGTCAAAGTCGAAGCAGAACCGTTGTCGAATCTGTTTACGAGAATCGCGAGTGCGCGGGAGAGAGAAAGGGACGAAGACGGAGGAAGAAATCTCAAAATGTACCTGTACACTAAAGGCGAAAGCGTCCGAGCGCGATAACCCCCGACGAAATTTACCCGAGTTTTTTTTTGTTCCTCCTGCAAGTCGTTTACATTGATTCCGGATTAATTTCGAAGACACACCTCGAACGCGACGAGAAACTCGAAGAACGAAGATCGTAAATGGGCTATGCGAAGAAAGAAAAGAAACGTTTCGTTTATCCTCGGTTCTCTCTTTTGTTCCGTTGTTGTTTGTTTTTAATCGAGCTCGAGAATACGTACAGAGGAGGCGGAAATTGGCATCCTCGGCGTCGTGACGGGATCATTGACATATCAAAGAAGGGAAAACAAACGACCGCGCGTGACTCGTGATTCGCAGAGAACGTGCGGTCAAGAATTTGAAATGAAACGAAAAACAGGAGAACAAACCGATCGAGAAGATCGATCAATCGTGTCGAAAGAACAAAAAAAAATCGCTGTACTTCCACAAGCCTCGCGGGTTCGAACAGACGTCGGAATGGAAGAAACGGGAGAAAGTTGAAAAACACGGTACTTCTGAAACGCACACGTGACTCGGGCCAATGGAATGTCCGAGTTCGAGTCATACCAAAACGAATAAAAAAAGCAAAAAAAAAATTAAAAATTCACAAAAAATGCAACAAAAAAAAAACAAAGATGGATGAGTGCGAAGAACGAGGAGGCTCGAGATTGAACGACAACGAGAGAGCACTGAACGATCTTTTTTGTGTGTGTGTGTTTTTTTTTTCTGTTCGCCCGTTGATACAACTCCGATTCTTCGATATAGAGTTTATCTAAAGAAAAGAAAAAACAGATAGACAAGGGTGGAAGTAAAACCTTGGATGTAAGATTTTTGTCTGGATCGCTTTTAAATGAGAAAAAAAAAACAAACAGAGAAAATGTATTGAGCAACCAAAAAAAAAAACTATATAGAGCTTAGAGTTCGTGAATCGAACGCGATGCAGTTTAGTCGCACACCTAATTAAAGAGAAGAATCGTGGGGAGGAGGAAAGACAGATTACGTATACGTATCGGTTTTGTCTTCTTTGTAGAGTGAGAGAGAGAGAGAGAGAGAGAGAGAGAGAGAGAGAGAGAGAGAGAGAGAAAATAAAGTAACGCAAAATAAGAGCCGAGTGCTGGTTAAAAAAAAAACTAGTTATCGCAATGATAAAATTCACGTATCGAATGATTTTTATGAGGAAGCTACGATTAACTCGATAATGTAGGATCGTTTTTTACGGAGCTGGACTCCGTTTGCGTGCTACTCTGTTTAAATAAATTCGTACCCAGCGACGCTCCTCTCTTGCGTTATGCAAAGTGCGCGTACACGATATGAGGTATTCCACGTGAATCCGTTGGACGTTTTTCCCTGACCCCCGCCAATGCGATTTATTTTCTTTTTTCATCTGATTCCAATGACCCTAAAAGACACCCTGTTTTTTTTTACACTTTCCGAAACAACCGTTAGGCAAAAAAATGTTTTTTTCTGCGAAACGCCTCGAGTTAAAAATCTGAAAAAAATCCCACAAACGCGTGATTATATGTTAAAATTTTCAAGCTATCACCCGCAGTGGGAGTATGATTTTTTTTGTGGTTACTGAGCGATAAACGTTTTAAAAAATCCGAAAAATTTACCGCTGACTGTTCAAGGTTCATGATTGTGATTTGGTTATTCATAAACGGTAAAAAAAATGCATTGGGAGTGTCAAAATATTTAAGTATCCGCCCGAAGTAAGTGGTTCTTGAATTTTTCGGATTTTTTTGAACGTTAATCGCTCAGAAAGCACAGAAAAAATCATAGTCCCACTGCGGGCGATAGCTTGAAAATGTTTACATATAATCACGCATTTTTGGGAATTTTTTCAGTTTTTTAAATCGTGGTAAAAATTCGGAGAATTTTTTTTTTTTTGAATCGGAGTTGTTTCGAAAAATGTAAAAAAATGCAGGGTGTCTTTTGGAGTCGACGGAATCAGATTTTTTTTAAATCGAATTGGCGGGGGTCATGGAAAAAGTCTACCGGATTCACGTGGAATTCCCTCATATGTATATTTTAACGAACGACCAACATCCAGGACTATTTTCCACCATAAATTTCCCTCTCATTGCAAAATAGTGCGAAGAAAGCTAAAACTACACACTTCGCAAATGCACAAGTTTAAATTGCGACACTCGAATGACTTTTGAGGCTTCTCATTTTTCATCAAACGTCACGCGGATCTACGTAGCGCCTGTCAATTTTAGATCGGCACGCAATGACAATATTTACGGAATATTGAATTCACAGTAACGGGAGAAATGTCCAACGTGACCTAAAAAAAAATCAAAATCCAAACAAACTCAACGATTGATCGAATAATCACGATTTTAATTATTTTTCCTTCAATCATCGAGAAGTTTCGGTTTACGTCAGGTTTGCTTTTTCGGAAATCGAAGCTCCCAATTCAAGTCCTGGACGTTCCGAGTTCACAAGTATGCACGTACGAAGAAAAAAAAGGGTTCAGGCGAATAAGTCGAAAGGAACGAAATGTTGCGTGCGCGAAATTTTAAGGATAAGTGTTTCTAACCAAAGAGTAATATTAATTAACGTAAGGTGAATTAATAAGTCAACGCAGCGATAAGTTTTCTCTCGCATGTCTCGACGATACGTAAAACGAAGCGAAAAGTTAAAAAAAAAAGCGAAAGTTTCGTCGTTTTCGTTAAAAATGTTCCACATCCTCCATTAATCTCATAATCGATCTTATTTTCACGATTTTTTTTTTCCTTCCCATTGGTGATTGTCCCACCCACGTGTCCTTCGGCGTCGTCAAATCAGCTTTCAGCAATGTGATAGGAGTTAGACGTCCCTCCACTACTACCTCTCTCTTTTAGCTCTTGTCGATCGATGTGGAGACAGATGAGAATGACGAAATAATGAAAAAAATAAAATAAAAAAAATAACGAAGCACATTTACTCGCTTGAAAGTCACTGTGAGCCGCTCAATCGAATTAACGAGAAGACTTTTTCTGAGATTTTCCGAGATTAAAAATGAAGGTGAAAAAAAAAACAAATGAAAATTCGATACCAAAATGCGTACAATTATTTCAAATGTCTCTCACAAATTAAAAAAAAACAATTATATTCGTTTCTCTCGACAAGTACGAGTCAATTTTCTCAATCTCGTCATGTACAATTGACATTAAACGAAATATATATATATATATATATATATATATATATATATATATATATATATATACATAATTTAAGAACCATGAAAAGTCGTGACAAAAACGAAACCGATCATTATCGCTTCGTCCTCGCTGATAGTATTTATTTTCCAAGTTTTTATTTCTCTCGCTATCGTTTCCAAATAATAAAAGAAAAATACGTCTCGAGCACTTTCGTACGTCAACGGAGATATTTCGATGCTTCCTGCGTAAATTAATCGTCCCGATTCCTAGCTCCTGGTATGCGTGTGACAACGGAGCTGTGACTCGTGAAATGAAAAATTGGGCCCGTTGATGATTATTAAACGCTCTGAAGAAAGATTGAGAAAAAATTAATAAAAAAAACGCTCTGTTGCGAGAGATCGAACCTGTCCTGTCTGAAAGGAGCAAAGGCTCGACTCCGATGTACCTAATAACTTTAACGTAATCGTACTAGTTGACAAAAAAAAAAGAAACAACATACAAGAAGAAGACAAAAAATCGTATGAAAAACTCTCGAAAAAAAAGGGCAAACTCTGTATCTGTGTCGTAGGCATTGAAATCCTAAGTAATACGAGAATGTGCGAGTGTGCGAGCACCGGCGAATTTGTGCTCGTGTGTGCGCGCGTGTGTGGGTCTCTCTCTGTAAATTCAAGAGCGACGCGAAGTTGTAAGAATGATATTTTTGGTGCTGGTCACCAATTTTAGGCGAATTAAGGTCTACCGTTACGACAACAACAAAAAAAATAGTCGTTAAGATTGAATTAATTTAACGAACCTCTAGCGCGTGAGTGTGAACATGAAAAAAAAACGTTTTAAAAAGGTAAAAAAAAAGATGGCGGAAACATTGAAGTGAATTATGGAAAGAAAGATTGGAAGAGGAAGAAAACAAACGCTTGAATCGGAGTGCTCCGAATTTACGACCGGGCTCCGATCTACCGAGAGATCGCGTTGTGTCTGTACAAAGGGAAAAAGGTGGAAAGCGACGGAGGGAAATAATCGTGCAGTGTCTCCCAGACTTTGGAAATCTCGGGAAGTTTAAAATTGTGGGAGGGGCTGAGCGAGTCCAGGGTAAACGCCAGCAAGCATTTCTCTCAGTCGGCCCATCGTCGAAATTGTTGAAGTGATAGAAAAAAAAAACAAAACGAAAATTGTACATGTGTAACGATCGATGATGCGTCGAAAGATTTACAGGCGGTGGAGAAATGCTGAATTAGTTAGAAGGAGAGAGAGAGCACTGATAATATCTGGCGATTAATTTGTATTATTTACTTCGAGTTTCTCGCCCGTAACACCGTCACCCTCTTTGGCAAATCACTCCAAAGAGAATTTGAAGAAAAAAACAAACAAATAAACAAAGACAAACTGTTTTACAAGTAATGACAATTGCGATGATTTACTGAAATGTGTAATAATACTAAAAAAAGATGAAAAAAAAACAAACAAACAGAAGAAATTGAAGGAAAAAAAATGATACAACGTGTTTGATTGCTGGACAGTTAAATGAACATGTATTAATATCGTGTAATCCTCGTACGAGATGTATGTGTAATAAAACAAAAACGTATTTATTGTCGGAAAATTGCGATCGATCGATTTATTTTTTCACCCCTTCGAACGTTCCTCGAGCGCACCCCGATTTGAGGAATAGAGATGTTGTTTGTGGCGTTGAAGTTTGAGGTGGAGATCGGTAATTCGAACGATCAATATTGAGAAGGATTGGAATTTCTAATTCAATAATGACGAACTTTCCTATATAGACAGATCAATCTTATGATAGTCCGTACAATAGTTAATCGAAATTGTGAATACAAAAATCTCGAAGTTGATTTATAGCGAAAATAAATATCAGATTTAACGAAAGAATGAGAGATATAATATCGATTCGCCTGTATATATACACGAAACAATTCGAGACGTCAAATCGTCGATTTGTAAATATTACGACAGTTTACAATTTCGAATTCATTAACGGCGGGGTAAAGTTAATTCGGCGAAAAAAAGGCATGTTTTAAAGATTTTTTTTGGCGTAACGAATAGTGTTCGTTTATTGAAAAATTTACATATAATAAAGTAACATTTGAACAACATTCTCCGAAATTTGCATTGCAGAATATTCAAAATTGAGCGAGTGAAAATTAAACCCCGGAGGCGCCTCGAAAAAAAGTTGGTTTGCGGTGTGCACCATAACTCGCAACGGAATCATTTGAAACAAAAAAAAATAAAATGCATTTGTTAAAGGAGATGTTTCTCGAGGTAATGACGGGAGGATTTTTTTTTTTCGATTTTTCGATTTTTCGTAACACTTGGGAGCCAAAAACCCGATTTTCGCTAAAAAAAATCGGCTAATTTGTTGTTGAAAAATTAGTAATTATTTTAAAAAAAAACAAAAAAGCTCTCGACAATACCTGGTGAATTATGTGAAGAAGTACTGTGCAAAATTTCAAAGCGATTGGTCCAGTAGATTTTGAGTTATCGTGCACACGGACTTCAAATATGACAAGTCTCAGAAAAACGGTTTGAAAAACGCAGAAGAGAACGGCATGGAGCAATAGACGCTCAAATACTCATAACTTCGGCAATTTTACTCCGATCGACTTGAAATTTTAACACAATATTCTTGATATATTATGCATTCATTTAAAAAAATTTTAAAAAAATGAAAAAATTTAAATACTTTACCCCGCCCTTAAAGCGAAGGACCAAAAAGTCGATCAGTTAAAATAGCGATGGGCCAAAATGGCGAACGGACCGGATAGCGAAAACTTGGGATCGAGCAATACTACTTGCGCTTCAGAATGAAGATGGCAGATGGCGTTAGTGGTCAGTCGGGTCAGGCAGCCATTCCATGTTCGCTATTTAGGTATTCGCCATTTCGGACCATTGATCATTTGCGTTTCTAAAATCTACACATTCGAAGTTTGTAGTCTCGATATGTGGCTTTTTGCTATAGATGGCATTACGAATATTAGATACTCCCTTTTTTCTATTTCGAAGATATGAATGCAGTAGATTGTTCGAATCTGTATTTGTATGATTCAAACTCTGCAGACTATCTGAATATATGTTCTCGAATAAATGAGCTCTCAAATGAATAATCCTCAGGTGTAATAGTCATTCGATTTCGTCATCGGTCGAAGGATACAATTTTGAATAATTTAACCTTCGTTATTTTGAGAGTTTATACCATCGTGTAAATTTTTTCCGAATTTTTCTATGAATTGGAACAAATATGAAGAATTCGGAGTTTTGCGGACAATTATTTTTACGCAAACATCCGAGTTTCTCCGAATTTTTCCGAATATTTCATCATATTTTAATTACGATCACGGGAAAATCTCGGAAGTTATATGAAATAAAATATATAGATAAAAAATGAATTCTTACTTTTTGTTTGCTCAAATTATACCTCCTCCGGTTATCAAGTAACGCAAACTAACAAAATGAAAATGCATGATCACCTGTTCATCAGTTATATTTATTAATAAAAAAAGTACAATATTTTAATTATTAAATAAAATCTTTTGCTATTCTTACTTATTGTTTCTCTCATAAAAAATACTTTGATTCTTTGTTCTTACATAGAAAAATACTTTGTTTTTACCGAAAATGCGTTTTTTGCTTGTTGATTTTTACTTAAAAAATAAATTATTCTTTCTTCTTGATTTTTACTTTAAAACAAAATTGGCTCTTTCTTCTTGGCTGAACTAAAAAAAATTGGTTCTTTCTTGGTTTCTCCGAATATCTCCGCAGCCGTTCACTCAGGTCATAGGAAAAAGGGAAATTTCCGGAAAAAAATATTAGGGTTTTTTTTACGAAAATCTCATTTCTTTTCATCTTTAAGTTTTCTCCGAATATCTCCGTAGCTATTCACTCAGGTCATAGGAAAAAGAGAAATTGCCGGGGAAAAAATGAGAAATCATGAATTTTCAGTAAAAAAAAATGTTTTTGGGAAATAGACCAGGACTTAAATCTGTTTTTAATCATTTTTTTCTCCAAAAATCTCAAATATGACTAAAATATTAGAAAATATGAGAATGCAACGAATAGTCTTGTCTACTTTTTTAAAATTATGATCTATGAGTGCTTTCATTGACTAAGGTCGTGGATCTCTAACGAGGATGAGAAGAAGTGTTTGGGTGATTTCATAACCTACATCGGCAGAGAAAATATGATTGGTAGGGTAGAAAGTGAAATTTCGTTGCATTCCAACGATGCAAACTGAAACATTGTGTTTTTTCTTCTTTTCACAAGGGAAGTTGAGTTGTTATTTATTGCTGTGGGAAAGACGGTGTACACATCGCGCTTGATGTATCTGATTTGAGTTTCCTTATCAATAGTGAAGAAAAAAGAGCAGGTATTTGTCTGTACGTTGTGATTTTTTTCAATTGACGTCACAAAATGATTGTCAATATTCTAGGAACTTTGAGATAATGCTTGGAATTGTATTAATGTTCTCAAATTGTTGGAATTTAAATTTCATTCAATTTGAAATAGGGCAGCTCAGTTATCGTTGTTTTACATGCATGATAAGAATATATGTATATGTTTTTTCGAATATAGGATACACAAGGGCGAATCAAAAGGTTCTTGGAACAACTACAAAAATATAAGAAAATTTAAACAAAAGTATTTTATTTTTCTACATGATGTCTTTCTACTTCTATACATTTAGAATACCGTTCTTTCCAAATTTTTTTATTCCATCCTAAAAAAACGGCCATTAACGTGTCATCATCAAATTTCTTCCCTCGAATATGCTCCTGTAAGGAGGTTGGAGCGTTAGCCACAATCCAAGGTTAAATTCAATTAAAAATACATGTTATTGTTTAGACTATACTGAGCCTTTATGTTTTTTTAAACTTTTTTCACCACCAAACACCTGAGATAACAAATAGTTTAATGTATGTAATTTAACGTGCGGTTAGATGGACAAAACTTTCACACTGAAGGTTATGTAATTTTTTTTTCATTTAGCACCAAGATAAACCATTTCTAACAACGGTTTAACGCTTTCTAAATGTTTACAAAGCTGAACCTTTGTAAACATTTAGAAAAAAAATCCTCATCTGGCCCATCGTAGACCATGGGTCAATAAGCTCGTGACGTAAATATGAATAGGCAAAATTATAAATTACTCAAAATTTCATTGTGAATTGTGTAAAACATACGTTGTTGTAGTTTTTTCATAATAATCCTCGATAATGTTGTACTTTTTCAAGTTGGTAGTGACACAAAAGTTTTTCTACTTTACGTAATAAAAATATTAAAATGCATAATCTTGCCCTTTAATTATATATTTAAAAAAATTAGCATACACAGAATGAATCTGTACCTCGTATGCATTTTTTTGAGGTTCATTGAAGAAAAAAAATGAATAAACCGTCATTTGACTCAACTGAATCGCTCCAACCTCCTTAAATCTTTAAACGCGTTTTTCTCGAAATGAGATTTTTCAAATGTGCTGACATTGTAACTCAAAGAGCAATTATCCGATTGACTTGAAATATGAACTGAGTACTCTTGAATATATTTACTCTACAATGACGTAGGATATTTTTGATTGGATGAAAATGGACGATTTGGCATTGAAAAAAACGACTATTTTATAGGCAAGAAAACATACTTTTTTCATAACTACGCCATTTTGTTAGATTTTGATTTTTTTTTTAAATTCTACGTCATTGTACAGGAAATATATTCCAGTTTAACGACATTTTTTCCTTTTTCCGTATCAGCTACTCAATCGGCCGGAATCATGTCAACAGTGGAGGAACTTTTTTTTCGGTGCTTCCGAAGGCAGCGCATAAGTCGCTTGGATCTCAATATTTTTCTATGAAAATATTATGTAATATAGGTCGAATATAAGCAAATATATTCTTCATTTTCCGAAACATTTGACTGAGTACTTTTCTTCCAAAAAAATTCCCGAAAATCACGCAAACTTTCAGCGGTCACACTGGTGTGGCCCCTTAAATGTATTTCGACAGTATATTTATTAAGTGTAACAACTTTTATATCAATATCTATAATCTAAGCCTACACTGAAAAAAAAAATTCGTTCATCCATTCAACCTTCAGTTGGTTTAACAAAATGTATCTTCAAATACGTTCAACTTTTGGTTGGCATAAAACACGTTTTGTCAATCTAACTGATAGTTTTAGTGGTGTGAACTGTAGCTTATTTAGCATGTCTGAGCAACTGTTAAAACAACAAAATTTCGAGACAACAAAATGCATTTTGCACATTCGACTATTTTCTTTTCTCAGCGTATCAAAAAATCGTGAAAATAGCCTTTTTCAGCGTCTAAAGTGACAAGACGCCTTAAACATATATATGAAGAAAATATACGTGCAGCCCCGAAGGACCCCAGAACACTCGAACAGGAAAAGAACGCAGGGACTTCACCAAGCGATAATCCCTTATCTTGAGACCCAAACAACTCTGCAAGGAAAACTCATCCTAGTCGAAATACTTCAGCGATCGTAAAACTAGACCCACCGAAAACACGTGCGTTCAACTGAATGCTCGGGAGTAGAACAGCGATTGCGTTTATCAAAACCCTGATCCAATAACGAGCTAGAAGTCCTTGCTCCCACGCTGTTTCGACCAATCACATAGGTCACCCTACATCCTCACGACCGATTAGTTATCTATGTAGGAACTGACCAAAACGCTATTATTTACGGCAACCATGTTTTTTCCATGTTTAAATGTGGTATTGTTACCTTCTTATAACGATATCCACTATTATTTTTAGATGGTAAATAAATATAGAAGAAAAACACAACAAGCTTCTTGTGATGAGAGCCTAAAGGATTTAAAAAATAAGGAAAAGCGAAAAAGTTCAGAAAAGAAATAAAATACAGACAAGTAAAACTACGTGTGCATTATATGTAACGAACCATATATAGATCCTCCCACCGAAGACTGGATTCAATGCAATGACTGTCAAATGTGGGCTCATGATGCATGCACTGCTTACCCTGGTGTTGGATCATTTTACTGTGAGAATTGCCAAAAAAAAATTAAGTATACCGACTGTTAAGAAGACACGTTAAGTTTTTGTTCTTTTATGATAATAATAATGATTTGTCCGCAATAAAATAGGTGGGTACAGTCATAGTTTTTCCCCCCTATGATTCCCTATTTTCTTCTTATTTATGCGTAATCTTAGAAAAAAATACAGGCTGTTCGCTTTACCCTTTATGTGCCCGCTTTGCCCAGAAGCCGTTCCCGCTTTAGGCTACCCACGTTGGCAAAGCGGGTATTTCTTAAAGTTTTAAAATTGGATTCATTATTTGTATTTTGAAGATTTACTGGAAATGTGTGAATGTAATATTTTAGCAATTTCTACAACAATTTTAGCAACCGATAGCAAAAAAAACAAGTTTGAATATGACATTTTATAACTGCTTTTTTGTTAATTTCCCTTGGAGTGTCCACTTTGGGTACCCTCCCCTACATTTTGCTGAACGCAAAAGTGTCCGGGTAGGATCTAAGCGTTTACGCATACTGTTGGTAACCTTCCGAGCGGTATTTATCATCGCTTGTACGAGCGAGCGTACTTGGCCCGAGAGCAAAGGCCCTTCGTCATCGAGCAACGGCCACTCTGCAAACGTAAGCTAAGCCGATTATATTTTTTTGTATCTTTCCTCGATTACCAAAACTGTGTTCCGAGGAATCCGAACGCCATACATCATCGAGCAATAAAAGAACTCGTCACACATCGAACTCGTTACACATATCCTACAATCCAGTAAAAGAGACGAAAACCCAGCACTTTTTAGCGTAGAATATGAATTTTGAGTGAAGGTAGATGGTTGCGTACTGAAAGTAACCCCAATAAAATTTTGCCCCTCAACTCGCCCAAATGCTAAGTAATAGAGGTTAAAAACTTAATAATCTCGATTATTCAGTCGAGATTATTAAGTTTTATTTATAATTGTAAGTAGTATAGCTAGGCCGGTTCTAACGCAGGTCCTCTGAGGGGGGTGCGGGGCGGGGGGTTCACGCGGGGAGGGGTATGACGTCACGCGGGGAGGGGTATGACGTCACGCGGGGCGAGGTATGACGTCACGCGGGGAGGGGGACTCGGCGGAGTGGCTGACCTCTCTCTCTCTCTCTCTCTCTCTCTCTCTCTCTCTCTCTCTCTGTCTCTCTCTCTCTCTGTCTCTCTCTCTCTCTCTGTCTCTCTCTCTCTCTCTGTCTCTCTCTCTCTCTCTCTGTCTCTCTCTCTCTCTCTCTCTTGTAGCGACTGTCGCCAGAGAGCCAAGTTGGTTGACCCGTGTCGCTGAGACAAGCGATCGGATTACACGTATGCATGAGAGAGAGAGCGAGAATGAGAGATGGAGCGACCGCATCGCATGCATGTGAGATAGAGCGAGATATACATTTAACTTCAGACCTTCACCGACTAAAGCAGTTGGATTTGTTTGGGTAAAATCCCAAACAAACCCAAACAAACCCACGAACGTCTTCGAACATCTATTGAACGCTTTCGAACGTCTCCGAACGTCTCTTGAACGTCTCTCGAACGTCTCACGAACGTCTCCGAACGTCTCTTGAACGTCTCTCGAACGTCTCCGAACGTCTCACGAACGTCTCCGAACGTCTCACGAACGTCTCCGAACGTCTCATGAACGTCTCATGAACGTCTCACGAACGTCTCCGAACGTCTCCGAACGTCTCACGAACGTCTCCGAACGTCTCACGAACGTCTCCGAACGTCTCATGAACGTCTCACGAACGTCTCATGAACGTCTCACGAACGTCTCACGTACGTCTCTCGAATGTTTGAGAGCAATATTTTATACAACTGTGTAATCTCATAACAGATAATGTAAGAAAGAAAGGGGTGAGGAGAATTAAAAAATCACATAATGTCACATTTCGTTTATTTGCATGAATCTTTATGATTCAACCACCAATTAAACATTTTACATACATTTTGTAATGCACAATTTTTTTCATGCTTTTCGCATCGTAGAGTATAGCTTACGCCTAATTTACTTAAGGTATCCATATCGCCAAAGTCCAACGTTTGAATAACTAGATCATTTTTCATATTTAATATATCAGCTAGCCATTCTCGTTTTTCATGGCCGTCAACATATACAATGGGATACGTATTGACTTCCGTTGGGCCCACAACTGCAGCCGTTATTAAACCTTGAGCCATGCTATATGGAACGTTTCCATAGGCCCACTTTAGACCATGATGATTCCGAATCAACCATGACGCTTCGTATCTCTCAAATTTTGTGAGAAGTCTCCATGGTATGATACTCGCGAAAATGTAATGAGAGAGCACACATTCCGCTCTTAGAATCGCTACTTCCTTCACGACAAAGTTTCTCCCAACAATGAATCCTTGTAGATCGACAAATGTAGGTACAGACATAACGAAGATGGCTCGATCAAGTCGATAGCAAGATTAATTGATGACTGACGTCAATATTTAAAAAACTCGTCTTTAAATCATTTATTTATCGAGCGGGGGGGGGGGGGTTACTTGCTGATCTCTACAATTTTACGAACCATGTTTGTCAATGGACAATATTCAACAACTCGATCGTGCAAGATCAAACAGTAGGCAGTAGTATTTGGTGGCAAATCTTCCTTACATTCAAACTCTATTCGCACATCCACGGTAGCATTTTTCACAGACTCGTTCTGACGCGAGCAGTCGATAACCGTGAGAGGGCCGTTATATTGAAACTTTGCAATAGTGAGCAAAGAATTATCACTATTACAGCCGTAATAAGATTTACGAAATTGAGAGTACATATTGAACAAAATGGCGAATCTGTTTTTGTCGTATTGTAAATAAACTTTATTGAATTTTTCATATACTTTATAAAAGTTATTACAATATGTTATTTTTGTGTATCCACGAGTTTTGAGATTTATCCATTCCCAACCATTTAACATAAACATCATTGCCCTTTTTGCGTATTATCTTCTCCACGAGATATATGTTCGGATTGGCAACACGTTGCAGTTCGTATTCGTAGAATCCTCCGGCTATTGGATTTCCACTTGAGTCCTCGACTAGGTACGTTACAGGATAAGTTTGCTGCACCTTGACGATTTTAAACACTTCGGTGGTCCAATTTGGTGTGAAACCTTTTTCAAATATTGTCTTGAATTTGCTTACGCGCACAAAATCATTGACTTTGAATCTTGCAGGAGCCGCAATTTTTACATTGCTGTATACGGTGGTTAAGAGTTTCTCCGCGATCGCAGGAGTAACGTCGATGGGCCTCATGCCAATCGTACGATGCTTTCGAGCATTGTACTTCATAACGAGTTGCGGTAACGCATCGATCCACTTGTAATTACCATTGAGTGTAAACATTTTCCACATACTATTTTTGAGAGTGCGATTGAATCGTTCGACGACCGAGGCCTTCATAATAGAGTACGTCGAATAATGATTGATGTTGTATTTCTCCATGAGTCGTTGCACGTTTACATTGTAAAATTCTCTTCCTTTGTCGGTCTGAAGATTTTTCGGATATCTGCTATGATCGTGCATGATTTTCGCGATCGTTGTACCCATTTCGTTGCCAGTTTTACTTTTCAAGGGTACGGCCTGTACATCAGCCTGCCACAAATCATCATACCCACGTACGATGACACGTCTTCGCAGAAAGTTTTTTCTTGCTGGTGCATGTAATTCCTCCACGAGCTGCTTTTCTTCGGACGTTTTTTCTTCTCCGAGCATATCGTGTGTTTGACCAGACGATTTTTACAAATCTTCCTGCGTTGTGTCAGCTACAGCGTCGGTTACATACTGAATCGTTTTAGACGTATCGTTCATGGTTATTCGAAGCGTATCCTCTAGTGCGATGAATTTCTTCTCAAATTCATCCACACGTTCTGTTAACAGCTTGATTTTCATTTCCACGTAACGTTTATTAGCAGCATCGTAATCCCCTTCAGGTAGGGCTACGCCTCGTATTTTACGTGATCTTGCATCGAAGCCACTAGAGGTTAGACAGAGAGCATTATGACGTGTATAATTTCTTATTAGCCCAGTCCACTGATAGTATGAATTATCCTGCGCTCCAAGCGATGATCCGAATTTATTGATCGACATCTCGGTATCAATAGTGATGAAGGAATGATCATTATCATCGATGCATAGGTTAATTTATAATGAGACCCGCTTCGCGAAGTTCCTCAATAATCGACATTATCTCATTGTCGTGAGCGTTGTTACCCGCGTGTCGTGAAGCTTCCAACAAGTGCAAACGATCGACCAACTCATTAGGATCATTCCAATGCACGTAATCGACTTTGTTGTTATTTAACGTCATGGCGAGCGGTATTTCTATACCTCTTCCAGTTTTTCGGTCGAAAGTTAATGGTCCAATTATATATTTATACTTGAAGCCTTTGTTACCCAATACAGGATTGAGTATATTGCTACCACGTCGATGTGCATTTGTTGCCAACAATATACTTTTATATTTGTTTTTGTCTTCCTCGGTGTATATTGCATCGTCGGGAATTCTCTTGAAAATTAGCTCATAGAGTCCAGGGGTTCCCAAGTATTTTATGCCATTGATGAATATATTATCATCATTATCCACATCGAAACCCTTATCGCCTAACATCATTCCTTCATTGGTAAATTTGACGCCATACACGTAATCCATGCTGGAATTTTTGTCTTGTGAAAGAATAGATGAAATATATTGTTGACCGAGTGAACCGAAATGTTCGCGCAATGTATTTTGACCTTCAGCCGTTTGTAATTGACGTTGAACTGTAGACACGAATGACTCGGGCGTGGTCTCAAAAACGTCTTCTTCAACAATGGTGGCTGGTTGCAAGGGTACAGCAGCCATCGACGTATCATCCAGAGATTCCTTTCGTCGCTTGGGTTTCACCTGATTCGGTGTAGAAGTTACCAGCGAATCTTGAAATAACGAACGTGTGCGCTTTGTTCCTTGTTTCACATCCTTCTCTAGGTCCTTTGCTTCCGACATACTCAACGATTCAATTTCCGGCCCAAGAGATTCAACAGCGGCTGATTGCTCAACAATCTGCTTGAGAGGTTCGGTGATTGGCCCGAAGTGTCTCTCCAATGCAAGATCTTCTTCCATTTTTCCAGTCTTCAAAGCTTGATATTTTTTGCGTATTGACCCGCTTGTTTTCGCAATTTCCCTGGCAATCTCTTCATCAGTATCAATTGTCGTCATCATGCCCACACGAAATTATTTGTCGGTCGTTGCACAGCTGATGTCTCAATGCCGACTGACTACATTACGGTATTGCAAACTCGTTAAATCCATTTCTATATCGACCACCGGACAATGAGCTATCTTTGTCAATCACCATGAAGCCATATTTGTGTTGCCAACATTTTTGACATAACACCAGAAAATCTTCATACGACATGTCCGTATTTACATGCTCATTGTAAACATGTTTCAAGTTTGTACGATCTTGTTTAAATAAAATAAGCAGATTCACATTGTCGCGTATAAGATGCTTGGGAACCTTGGCATATGTTTGGCAAAGGTAGAAACAATCAACGCTCGAGTGTCTGCCCATCGCAAAGTACTCTCTTACTGTATTTTGCTTGTCACATGCTACGTCATCGAAAATAAAAATGGAGTTCGGAAGCGCTTCGTGCGGTGGGATAACATCACTATTATTTGAGAATTTAAAATAGCTAATTTCGTTAATCGATGTCAGCAGATTTTCCAAATATTGATATTTTGGCTGTTGAAGCGATTTCGAGTATACATATAGGTTTTCAGAACGTACACCATTTGGACTTTCTATTAAACTTAACAAAACATTGGTTTTCCCACAATTTGAAGGACCGCAAATAATGCTGCGTATCGTAAGTGGCAGCATGTCTCCATGCTTGCGTACTTGTTGGCCCTCCATTACTCTATCGTCGAAATTAGTCACTTGAATCAACGTCGCTTGTTGCACGAAACGCATATTTTCTCTCTCGAATCCAAACACACATTCGCCCAAAATGCGTCGTGTGAGGAGTATTTATAGGAGTGCACCGAGCCAAATCCGCTCAGTACTGAGAATGTTTTTGTACCTATCGGACGACTGCAGTATTCTCCGCTTAACGGCTCATCAATTACAGTTTATTCCAAAAATTGTTTTGTTACAAAATTTTCATCACTTCGTTGACATTTTGTGGGAGAGGCTTCCCGAACACATAAAGGCTGATTCGGAAGTACAGCAATATCGCCGATGCACGCGCCATTGGAATTTACCGGGACAGCTAATACACATTGACGGTCCAGCACCGTTTATAAATAATTGTGCCGAATGTCAAAGAGAAAAGGCAACGGTTTGTTAAATCGAGCAATAAATGCACTTCCGATCGAGTTACATATTCCCGGATACCAATTTTGTGGACCAGGCACTCAGTTAGAGCAGAGATTGACACGGGGTGATCGTGGTATAAATCCATTGGATGCAGCTTGTCGCGACCACGATATAGCCTATTCTCGAAGCAATCATTCAGGCGAAAGACACGTTGCGGATAATATACTTGCAACAACGGCACGAAAACGTATTACTGCGAGAGATTCGACTTTTGGCGAGAAAACAGCAGCGACCGCTGTTTGGGCAGCTATGAAAGCAAAAACGAAATTCGGCATGGGAATGAAGACAAAGAACTCATCGGCAAAGAAGAAAAAACCCGTTAAGAGGAGAATACTGCCGATAGCAAAGCGTGGCGGAATTTTGCCAATGTTACCATTGCTGGGAGTTCTTGGTTCACTGGCTGGTGGGGCAGCTGGGATAGCAAAGGCTGTGAATGATAGTAAAGCGGCGCAACGTCAACTTGAAGAAATACAACGTCATAATCGAGCTATAGAAGGCTATGGGCTCTATCTCGCGCCCTACAAGCGTGGACAAGGATGTTCAACTGAGAAAAAAAAACGCCAAAACTCGGTGAAAATGCCCATGGGTGTAACAACTAATGTACAATTGGAATGCTTAGCCAGGCGCATGCGCATACCATTCTTCAGAGGGGTCTTCATGCGCAATAATTTACCAGTTTATGGTGGCGTGCAACTAGATGAGAGCGGTATAGTAAATTTGGATGATGCCGATGGCCCCGGTACGCATTGGGTAGCCTATGCCAAGAGGGGGAGTCATCTAATATATTTTGATAGTTTTGGAAATCTTCGACCGCCCAAGGAGTTGGTGCGATATCTTGGACCAAATACCACAAAAATACAATACAATCGAACATCTTATCAGAATTATAATCAGAGTATTTGCGGGCAATTGTGCTTGCAATTTCTCCAAAACGTCGATGATCAATATGTATTTAAGCCGTGACAATGTGTCAGTCAACTCAGTACTCGAGGGAGACATGTCACTGACGCTTACGTTGACCGGCAAGAGTAGCCTTCTAACCGCAAATTATTTTCCCGCTATAGATTTCAATGATGGTTGTTATGAGCTCGGTTTGACGGATTTCGAAACTTATCACACAATACCAAATGTGAATTCATCAAACAACAAATTTTACTTTGACAATGATGATAAAGAAATTATAATCCCTGAAGGATCGTATGAACTGAGAGCCATAAATGCGTATCTGAATCGTGCAATTTTACTCAAAGGAGTTGATAGCGGTGATGATGCTGAAAATGAAATTGTTCCTCGAAAGGTTGATAACGATGACCTCGATGAAAATGGTGAATACCCAATCGTGCTACGCGCTAATCATAATACACTAAAGAGCGAAATCAAATGTGCGTACAGAATAAATTTCAGTAAACCTGACAACGTAGGATCCCTGTTGGGATTTTCATCAAATCGAATACTGGATCCCTGGAAATGGCAGGAATCTGATGTACCGATAAACATAATGAATGTCAACATTATCCGCATAGAATGTAGTGTCACCACTGGTGCGTACAGCAATGGCGAGCGTGTACACACAATACATGAATTTTCACCGAGCGTACCACCAGGATATAAGATATCGGAAACGCCTGCGCAAATCATTTATCTTCCGATCGTTGTGCGGAGCATTACGGATCTAACGATACGTATCGTGGATCAGAAGGGAAAACTACTCGATTTTCGAGGAGAAGAAATTACGGTGAGATTGCACATACGAAAGCGACGCTTGTGATGCTCGTTCTGTACGACACGGAATACGCCAGAGACAATATTTCTACGCGAGATAATACGATCCCACACGGTAATACTCTTGCAAGAAGACAAGCGGCATTGAGTGTTAAATTACCCGCAAAGAAAAAACTCAGTGCAGCGAATCGTGAATTTTTAGAATCTCTGGGATTTATTGTACGACATACTTGAGGCAAAAGAATGACTGACGTTTTGAATATCAGTGGGGAGCCAATCTTTGACGATCGTATCATCAAAATTGAGACTCATACGTACAATCCGTATGCCAACTCAACGTTTGGACACAGCGATGAAATACGAATTCCTATACAACACCAAGACTTGTACACCCTACCATCTGAAAGTTTTCTCTACGTTGAGGGAAAGTTCACGGTGCTTAAAAAACCAGATGATCAAGCAATAGTAGTATTGGGAAACAATTGCGTTGCATTCATGTTTGATGAAGTTCGTTATGAGCTCGATGGTGTGGAGATTGATCGCAATCGAAACGTTGGAATAACAACCACGATTAAAAACTACATCTCTCTAAGCCCTGAGAGGAGTCATACTTTGAAAAATGCTGCGTGGGATGTAACACATAATAATGGGGGAAAATATTTCAATTTTTGTGTACCTCTCAACATATTGCTAGGATTCTGCGAAGATTACAAGCGCGTTGTTATCAATGCTCGTCATGAGCGAATTCTAATACGTTCGCGCAATGATAACAATTGCGTATTCAGTCAGCATCCATTAGTAGAGGCAGAAGTTGAATTGCTCAAGATACAATGGCGTATGCCTCACGTAATATTAAATGAGATAACTAAATTGTCATTACTTCGAACATTGGAGAGTGGGCGATACTTGAATATGAGCTTTCGCTCTTGGGATCTATACGAGTATCCACTGCTTCAAAGCACAACGAAACACTCATGGACTGTGAAAGCTGCCTCCCAGCTAGAGAAACCAAGATATGTAATATTTGCGCTGCAGACTGGCAAAAAAAATTCTACGGCAAAGGACATTACACTATTCGACGAATGCAAGCTCGCCAATGTTAAACTTTATCTCAACTCGGAATCCTATCCTTACGATGACTTGAATTTGGACTTTGACAAAAACAGATTCGCCATTTTGTTGAATATGTACTCTCAATTTCGTAAATCTTATTACGGCTGTAATAGTGATAATTCTTTGCTCACTATTGCAAAGTTTCAATATAACGGCCCTCTCACGGTTATCGACTGCTCGCGTCAGAACGAGTCTGTGAAAAATGCTACCGTGGATGTGCGAATAGAGTTTGAATGTAAGGAAGATTTGCCACCAAATACTACTGCCTACTGTTTGACCTTGCACGATCGAGTTGTTGAATATTGTCCATTGACAAACATGGTTCGTAAAATTGTATAGATCAGCAAGTAACCCCCCCCCCCCCGCTCGATAAATAAATGATTTAAAGACGAGTTTTTTAAATATTGACGTCAGTCATCAATTAATCTTGCTATCGACTTGATCGAGCCATCTTCGTTATGTCTGTACCTACATTTGTCGATCTACAAGGATTCATTGTTGGGAGAAACTTTGTCGTGAAGGAAGTAGCGATTCTAAGAGCGGAATGTGTGCTCTCTCATTACATTTTCGCGAGTATCATACCATGGAGACTTCTCACAAAATTTGAGAGATACGAAGCGTCATGGTTGATTCGGAATCATCATGGTCTAAAGTGGGCCTATGGAAACGTTCCATATAGCATGGCTCAAGGTTTAATAACGGCTGCAGTTGTGGTCCCAACGGAAGTCAATACGTATCCCATTGTATATGTTGACGGCCATGAAAAACGAGAATGGCTAGCTGATATATTAAATATGAAAAATGATCTAGTTATTCAAACGTTGGACTTTGGCGATATGGATACCTTAAGTAAATTAGGCGTAAGCTATACTCTACGATGCGAAAAGCATGAAAAAAATTGTGCATTACAAAATGTATGTAAAATGTTTAATTGGTGGTTGAATCATAAAGATTCATGCAAATAAACGAAATGTGACATTATGTGATTTTTTAATTCTCCTCGCCCCTTTCTTTCTTACATTATCTGTTATGAGATTACACAGTTGTATAAAATATTGCTCTCAAACATTCGAGAGACGTACGTGAGACGTTCGTGAGACGTTCATGAGACGTTCGTGAGACGTTCATGAGACGTTCGGAGACGTTCGTGAGACGTTCGGAAACGTTCGTGAGACGTTCGGAGACGTTCGGAGACGTTCGTGAGACGTTCATGAGACGTTCATGAGACGTTCGGAGACGTTCGGAGACGTTCGGAGACGTTCGTGAGACGTTCGGAGACGTTCGTGAGACGTTCGGAGACGTTCGAGAGACGTTCAAGAGACGGTCGTGAGACGTTCATGAGACGTTCATGAGACGTTCGGAGACGTTCGTGAGACGTTCATGAGACGTTCGAAGACGTTCGAGAGACGTTCAAGAGACGTTTGGAGACGTTCGTGAGACGTTCGTGAGACGTTCGTGAGACGTTCGGAGACGTTCGGAGACGTTCGTTAGACGTACATGAGACGTTCGAGAGACGTTCATGAGACGTTCATGAGACGTTCGTGAGACGTTCATGAGACGTTCGAAAGACGTTCGGAGACGTTGGTGAGACGTTCGTGAGACGTTCATGAGACGTTCGGAGACGTTCGTGAGACGTTCGGAGACGTTCATGAGACGTTCGGAGACGTTCGAGAGACGTTCAAGAGACGTTCGGAGACGTTCGTGAGACGTTCATGAGACGTTCATGAGACGTTCGGAGACGTTCGTGAGACGTTCATGAGACGTTCGAGAGACGTTCGGAGACGTTGGTGAGACGTTCGTGAGACGTTCGGAGACGTTCGTGAGACGTTCGGAGACGTTCGTGAGACGTTCGGAGACGTTCATGAGACGTTGGTGAGACGTTCGTGAGACGTTCGAGAGACGTTCGGAGACGTTCGTGAGACATTCGGAGACGTTCAAGAGACGTTCAAGAGACGTTCGTGAGACGTTCATGAGACGTTCATGAGACGTTCGGAGACGTTCGTGAGACGTTCAAGAGACGTTCGAGAGAGGTTCAAGAGACGTTCGGAGACGTTCGTGAGACGTTCGTGAGACGTTCGGAGACGTTCGGAGACGTTCGTTAGACGTTCATGAGACGTTCATGAGACGTTCGTGAGACGTTCATGAGACGTTCGAAAGACGTTCGGAGACGTTGGTGAGACGTTCGTGAGACGTTCGTGAGACGTTCATGAGACGTTCGGAGACGTTCGTGAGACGTTCGGAGACGTTCATGAGACGTTCGGAGACGTTCGAGAGACGTTCAAGAGACGTTCGGAGACGTTCGTGAGACGTTCATGAGACGTTCGAGAGACGTTCGGAGACGTTGGTGAGACGTTCGTGAGACGTTCGGAGACGTTCGTGAGACGTTCGGAGACGTTCGTGAGACGTTCGGAGACGTTCGTGAGACGTTCGGAGACGTTCATGAGACGTTGGTGAGACGTTCGTGAGACGTTCATGAGACGTTCGGAGACGTTCGTGAGACGTTCGGAGACGTTCATGAGACGTTCGGAGACGTTCGAGAGACGTTCAAGAGACGTTCGGAGACGTTCGTGAGACGTTCGGAGACGTTGGTGAGACGTTCGTGAGACGTTCATGAGACGTTCGGAGACGTTCGTGAGACGTTCGGAGACGTTCATGAGACGTTGGTGAGACGTTCGTGAGACGTTCATGAGACGTTCGGAGACGTTCGTGAGACGTTCGGAGACGTTCATGAGACATTCGGAGACGTTCGTGAGACGTTCGGAGACGTTCGTGAGACGTTCATGAGACGTTCGAGAGACGTTCGGAGACGTTGGTGAGACGTTCGTGAGACGTTCATGAGACGTTCAAACAAATCCAATTGCTTTAGTCGGTGAAGGTCTGAAGTTAAATGTATATCTCGCTCTATCTCACATGCATGCGATGCGGTCGCTCCATCTCTCATTCTCGCTCTCTCTCATGCATACGTGTAATCCGATCGCTTGTCTCAGCGACACGGGTCAACCAACTTGGCTCTCTGGCGACAGTCGCTACAAGAGAGAGAGAGTAACAAAACAATTTTTGGAATAAACTGTAATTGATGAGCCGTTAAGCGGAGAATACTGCAGTCGTCCGATAGGTACAAAAACATTCTCAGTACTGAGCGGATTTGGCTCGGTGCACTCCTATAAATACTCCTCACACGACGCATTTTGGGCGAATGTGTGTTTGGATTCGAGAGAGAAAACATGCGTTTCGTGCAACAAGCGACGTTGATTCAAGTGACTAATTTCGACGATAGAGTAATGGAGGGCCAACAAGTACGCAAGCATGGAGACATGCTGCCACTTACGATACGCAGCATTATTTGCGGTCCTTCAAATTGTGGGAAAACCAATGTTTTGTTAAGTTTAATAGAAAGTCCAAATGGTGTACGTTCTGAAAACCTATATGTATACTCGAAATCGCTTCAACAGCCAAAATATCAATATTTGGAAAATCTGCTGACATCGATTAACGAAATTAGCTATTTTAAATTCTCAAATAATAGTGATGTTATCCCACCGCACGAAGCGCTTCCGAACTCCATTTTTATTTTCGATGACGTAGCATGTGACAAGCAAAATACAGTAAGAGAGTACTTTGCGATGGGCAGACACTCGAGCGTTGATTGTTTCTACCTTTGCCAAACATATGCCAAGGTTCCCAAGCATCTTATACGCGACAATGTGAATCTGCTTATTTTATTTAAACAAGATCGTACAAACTTGAAACATGTTTACAATGAGCATGTAAATACGGACATGTCGTATGAAGATTTTCTGGTGTTATGTCAAAAATGTTGGCAACACAAATATGGCTTCATGGTGATTGACAAAGATAGCTCATTGTCCGGTGGTCGATATAGAAATGGATTTAACGAGTTTGCAATACCGTAATGTAGTCAGTCGGCATTGAGACATCAGCTGTGCAACGACCGACAAATAATTTCGTGTGGGCATGATGACGACAATTGATACTGATGAAGAGATTGCCAGGGAAATTGCGAAAACAAGCGGGTCAATACGCAAAAAATATCAAGCTTTGAAGACTGGAAAAATGGAAGAAGATCTTGCATTGGAGAGACACTTCGGGCCAATCACCGAACCTCTCAAGCAGATTGTTGAGCAATCAGCCGCTGTTGAATCTCTTGGGCCGGAAATTGAATCGTTGAGTATGTCGGAAGCAAAGGACCTAGAGAAGGATGTGAAACAAGGAACAAAGCGCACACGTTCGTTATTTCAAGATTCGCTGGTAACTTCTACACCGAATCAGGTGAAACCCAAGCGACGAAAGGAATCTCTGGATGATACGTCGATGGCTGCTGTACCCTTGCAACCAGCCACCATTGTTGAAGAAGACGTTTTTGAGACCACGCCCGAGTCATTCGTGTCTACAGTTCAACGTCAATTACAAACGGCTGAAGGTCAAAATACATTGCGCGAACATTTCGGTTCACTCGGTCAACAATATATTTCATCTATTCTTTCACAAGACAAAAATTCCAGCATGGATTACGTGTATGGCGTCAAATTTACCAATGAAGGAATGATGTTAGGCGATAAGGGTTTCGATGTGGATAATGATGATAATATATTCATCAATGGCATAAAATACTTGGGAACCCCTGGACTCTATGAGCTAATTTTCAAGAGAATTCCCGACGATGCAATATACACCGAGGAAGACAAAAACAAATATAAAAGTATATTGTTGGCAACAAATGCACATCGACGTGGTAGCAATATACTCAATCCTGTATTGGGTAACAAAGGCTTCAAGTATAAATATATAATTGGACCATTAACTTTCGACCGAAAAACTGGAAGAGGTATAGAAATACCGCTCGCCATGACGTTAAATAACAACAAAGTCGATTACGTGCATTGGAATGATCCTAATGAGTTGGTCGATCGTTTGCACTTGTTGGAAGCTTCACGACACGCGGGTAACAACGCTCACGACAATGAGATAATGTCGATTATTGAGGAACTTCGCGAAGCGGGTCTCATTATAAATTAACCTATGCATCGATGATAATGATCATTCCTTCATAACTATTGATACCGAGATGTCGATCAATAAATTCGGATCATCGCTTGGAGCGCAGGATAATTCATACTATCAGTGGACTGGGCTAATAAGAAATTATACACGTCATAATGCTCTCTGTCTAACCTCTAGTGGCTTCGATGCAAGATCACGTAAAATACGAGGCGTAGCCCTACCTGAAGGGGATTACGATGCTGCTAATAAACGTTACGTGGAAATGAAAATCAAGCTGTTAACAGAACGTGTGGATGAATTTGAGAAGAAATTCATCGCACTAGAGGATACGCTTCGAATAACTATGAACGATACGTCTAAAACGATTCAGTATGTAACCGACGCTGTAGCTGACACAACGCAGGAAGATTTGTAAAAATCGTCTGGTCAAACACACGATATGCTCGGAGAAGAAAAAACGTCCGAAGAAAAGCAGCTCGTGGAGGAATTACATGCACCAGCAAGAAAAAACTTTCTGCGAAGACGTGTCATCGTACGTGGGTATGATGATTTGTGGCAGGCTGATGTACAGGCCGTACCCTTGAAAAGTAAAACTGGCAACGAAATGGGTACAACGATCGCGAAAATCATGCACGATCATAGCAGATATCCGAAAAATCTTCAGACCGACAAAGGAAGAGAATTTTACAATGTAAACGTGCAACGACTCATGGAGAAATACAACATCAATCATTATTCGACGTACTCTATTATGAAGGCCTCGGTCGTCGAACGATTCAATCGCACTCTCAAAAATAGTATGTGGAAAATGTTTACACTCAATGGTAATTACAAGTGGATCGATGCGTTACCGCAACTCGTTATGAAGTACAATGCTCGAAAGCATCGTACGATTGGCATGAGGCCCATCGACGTTACTCCTGCGATCGCGGAGAAACTCTTAACCACCGTATACAGAAATGTAAAAATTGCGGCTCCTGCAAGATTCAAAGTCAATGATTTTGTGCGCGTAAGCAAATTCAAGACAATATTTGAAAAAGGTTTCACACCAAATTGGACCACCGAAGTGTTTAAAATCGTCAAGGTGCAGCAAACTTATCCTGTAACGTACCTAGTCGAGGACTCAAGTGGAAATCCAATAGCCGGAGGATTCTACGAATACGAACTGCAACGTGTTGCCAATCCGAACATATATCTCGTGGAGAAGATAATACGCAAAAAGGGCAATGATGTTTGTGTTAAATGGTTGGGAATGGATAAATCTCAAAACTCGTGGATGCACAAAAATAACATATTGTAATAACTTTTATAAAGTATATGAAAAATTCAATAAAGTTTATTTACAATACGACAAAAACAGATTCGCCATTTTGTTCAATATGTACTCTCAATTTCGTAAATCTTATTACGGCTGTAATAGTGATAATTCTTTGCTCACTATTGCAAAGTTTCAATATAACGGCCCTCTCACGGTTATCGACTGCTCGCGTCAGAACGAGTCTGTGAAAAATGCTACCGTGGATGTGCGAATAGAGTTTGAATGTAAGGAAGATTTGCCACCAAATACTACTGCCTACTGTTTGATCTTGCACGATCGAGTTGTTGAATATTGTCCATTGACAAACATGGTTCGTAAAATTGTAGAGATCAGCAAGTAACCCCCCCCCCCCCGCTCGATAAATAAATGATTTAAAGACGAGTTTTTTAAATATTGACGTCAGTCATCAATTAATCTTGCTATCGACTTGATCGAGCCATCTTCGTTATGTCTGTACCTACATTTGTCGATCTACAAGGATTCATTGTTGGGAGAAACTTTGTCGTGAAGGAAGTAGCGATTCTAAGAGCGGAATGTGTGCTCTCTCATTACATTTTCGCGAGTATCATACCATGGAGACTTCTCACAAAATTTGAGAGATACGAAGCGTCATGGTTGATTCGGAATCATCATGGTCTAAAGTGGGCCTATGGAAACGTTCCATATAGCATGGCTCAAGGTTTAATAACGGCTGCAGTTGTGGGCCCAACGGAAGTCAATACGTATCCCATTGTATATGTTGACGGCCATGAAAAACGAGAATGGCTAGCTGATATATTAAATATGAAAAATGATCTAGTTATTCAAACGTTGGACTTTGGCGATATGGATACCTTAAGTAAATTAGGCGTAAGCTATACTCTACGATGCGAAAACCATGAAAAAAATTGTGCATTACAAAATGTATGTAAAATGTTTAATTGGTGGTTGAATCATAAAGATTCATGCAAATAAACGAAATGTGACATTATGTGATTTTTTAATTCTCCTCACCCCTTTCTTTCTTACATTATCTGTTATGAGATTACACAGTTGTATAAAATATTGCTCTCAAACATTCGAGAGACGTACGTGAGACGTTCGTGAGACGTTCATGAGACGTTCGTGAGACGTTCATGAGACGTTCGGAGACGTTCGTGAGACGTTCGGAAACGTTCGTGAGACGTTCGGAGACGTTCGGAGACGTTCGTGAGACGTTCATGAGACGTTCGGAGACGTTCGGAGACGTTCGGAGACGTTCGTGAGACGTTCGGAGACGTTCGAGAGACGTTCAAGAGACGTTCGTGAGACGTTCATGAGACGTTCATGAGACGTTCGGAGACGTTCGTGAGACGTTCATGAGACGTTCGAAGACGTTCGAGAGACGTTCAAGAGACGTTCGGAGACGTTCGTGAGACGTTCGTGAGACGTTCGGAGACGTTCGGAGACGTTCGAGAGACGTTCATGAGACGTTCATGAGACGTTCATGAGACGTTCGTGAGACGTTCATGAGACGTTCGAAAGACGTTCGGAGACGTTGGTGAGACGTTCGTGAGACGTTCATGAGACGTTCGGAGACGTTCGTGAGACGTTCGGAGACGTTCATGAGACGTTCGGAGACGTTCGAGAGACGTTCAAGAGACGTTCGGAGACGTTCGTGAGACGTTCATGAGACGTTCATGAGACGTTCGGAGACGTTCGTGAGACGTTCATGAGACGTTCGAGAGACGTTCGGAGACGTTGGTGAGACGTTCGTGAGACGTTCGGAGACGTTCGTGAGACGTTCGGAGACGTTCGTGAGACGTTCGGAGACGTTCATGAGACGTTGGTGAGACGTTCGTGAGACGTTCATGAGACGTTCGGAGACGTTCGTGAGACGTTCGGAGACGTTCATGAGACGTTCGGAGACGTTCGAGAGACGTTCAAGAGACGTTCGGAGACGTTCGTGAGACGTTCGGAGACGTTGGTGAGACGTTCGTGAGACGTTCATGAGACGTTCGGAGACGTTCGTGAGACGTTCGGAGACGTTCATGAGACGTTGGTGAGACGTTCGTGAGACGTTCATGAGACGTTCGGAGACGTTCGTGAGACGTTCGGAGACGTTCATGAGACATTCGGAGACGTTCGTGAGACGTTCGGAGACGTTCGTGAGACGTTCATGAGACGTTCGAGAGACGTTCGGAGACGTTGGTGAGACGTTCGTGAGACGTTCATGAGACGTTCAAACAAATCCAATTGCTTTAGTCGGTGAAGGTCTGAAGTTAAATGTATATCTCGCTCTATCTCACATGCATGCGATGCGGTCGCTCCATCTCTCATTCTCGCTCTCTCTCATGCATACGTGTAATCCGATCGCTTGTCTCAGCGACACGGGTCAACCAACTTGGCTCTCTGGCGACAGTCGCTACAAGAGAGAGAGAGTAACAAAACAATTTTTGGAATAAACTGTAATTGATGAGCCGTTAAGCGGAGAATACTGCAGTCGTCCGATAGGTACAAAAACATTCTCAGTACTGAGCGGATTTGGCTCGGTGCACTCCTATAAATACTCCTCACACGACGCATTTTGGGCGAATGTGTGTTTGGATTCGAGAGAGAAAATATGCGTTTCGTGCAACAAGCGACGTTGATTCAAGTGACTAATTTCGACGATAGAGTAATGGAGGGCCAACAAGTACGCAAGCATGGAGACATGCTGCCACTTACGATACGCAGCATTATTTGCGGTCCTTCAAATTGTGGGAAAACCAATGTTTTGTTAAGTTTAATAGAAAGTCCAAATGGTGTACGTTCTGAAAACCTATATGTATACTCGAAATCGCTTCAACAGCCAAAATATCAATATTTGGAAAATCTGCTGACATCGATTAACGAAATTAGCTATGTTAAATTCTCAAATAATAGTGATGTTATCCCACCGCACGAAGCGCTTCCGAACTCCATTTTTATTTTCGATGACGTAGCATGTGACAAGCAAAATACAGTAAGAGAGTACTTTGCGATGGGCAGACACTCGAGCGTTGATTGTTTCTACCTTTGCCAAACATATGCCAAGGTTCCCAAGCATCTTATACGCGACAATGTGAATCTGCTTATTTTATTTAAACAAGATCGTACAAACTTGAAACGTGTTTACAATGAGCATGTAAATACGGACATGTCGTATGAAGATTTTCTGGTGTTATGTCAAAAATGTTGGCAACACAAATATGGCTTCATGGTGATTGACAAAGATAGCTCATTGTCCGGTGGTCGATATAGAAATGGATTTAACGAGTTTGCAATACCGTAATGTAGTCAGTCGGCATTGAGACATCAGCTGTGCAACGACCGACAAATAATTTCGTGTGGGCATGATGACGACAATTGATACTGATGAAGAGATTGCCAGGGAAATTGCGAAAACAAGCGGGTCAATACGCAAAAAATATCAAGCTTTGAAGACTGGAAAAATGGAAGAAGATCTTGCATTGGAGAGACACTTCGGGCCAATCACCGAACCTCTCAAGCAGATTGTTGAGCAATCAGCCGCTGTTGAATCTCTTGGGCCGGAAATTGAATCGTTGAGTATGTCGGAAGCAAAGGACCTAGAGAAGGATGTGAAACAAGGAACAAAGCGCACACGTTCGTTATTTCAAGATTCGCTGGTAACTTCTACACCGAATCAGGTGAAACCCAAGCGACGAAAGGAATCTCTGGATGATACGTCGATGGCTGCTGTACCCTTGCAACCAGCCACCATTGTTGAAGAAGACGTTTTTGAGACCACGCCCGAGTCATTCGTGTCTACAGTTCAACGTCAATTACAAACGGCTGAAGGTCAAAATACATTGCGCGAACATTTCGGTTCACTCGGTCAACAATATATTTCATCTATTCTTTCACAAGACAAAAATTCCAGCATGGATTACGTGTATGGCGTCAAATTTACCAATGAAGGAATGATGTTAGGCGATAAGGGTTTCGATGTGGATAATGATGATAATATATTCATCAATGGCATAAAATACTTGGGAACCCCTGGACTCTATGAGCTAATTTTCAAGAGAATTCCCGACGATGCAATATACACCGAGGAAGACAAAAACAAATATAAAAGTATATTGTTGGCAACAAATGCACATCGACGTGGTAGCAATATACTCAATCCTGTATTGGGTAACAAAGGCTTCAAGTATAAATATATAATTGGACCATTAACTTTCGACCGAAAAACTGGAAGAGGTATAGAAATACCGCTCGCCATGACGTTAAATAACAACAAAGTCGATTACGTGCATTGGAATGATCCTAATGAGTTGGTCGATCGTTTGCACTTGTTGGAAGCTTCACGACACGCGGGTAACAACGCTCACGACAATGAGATAATGTCGATTATTGAGGAACTTCGCGAAGCGGGTCTCATTATAAATTAACCTATGCATCGATGATAATGATCATTCCTTCATCACTATTGATACCGAGATGTCGATCAATAAATTCGGATCATCGCTTGGAGCGCAGGATAATTCATACTATCAGTGGACTGGGCTAATAAGAAATTATACACGTCATAATGCTCTCTGTCTAACCTCTAGTGGCTTCGATGCAAGATCACGTAAAATACGAGGCGTAGCCCTACCTGAAGGGGATTACGATGCTGCTAATAAACGTTACGTGGAAATGAAAATCAAGCTGTTAACAGAACGTGTGGATGAATTTGAGAAGAAATTCATCGCACTAGAGGATACGCTTCGAATAACTATGAACGATACGTCTAAAACGATTCAGTATGTAACCGACGCTGTAGCTGACACAACGCAGGAAGATTTGTAAAAATCGTCTGGTCAAACACACGATATGCTCGGAGAAGAAAAAACGTCCGAAGAAAAGCAGCTCGTGGAGGAATTACATGCACCAGCAAGAAAAAACTTTCTGCGAAGACGTGTCATCGTACGTGGGTATGATGATTTGTGGCAGGCTGATGTACAGGCCGTACCCTTGAAAAGTAAAACTGGCAACGAAATGGGTACAACGATCGCGAAAATCATGCACGATCATAGCAGATATCCGAAAAATCTTCAGACCGACAAAGGAAGAGAATTTTACAATGTAAACGTGCAACGACTCATGGAGAAATACAACATCAATCATTATTCGACGTACTCTATTATGAAGGCCTCGGTCGTCGAACGATTCAATCGCACTCTCAAAAATAGTATGTGGAAAATGTTTACACTCAATGGTAATTACAAGTGGATCGATGCGTTACCGCAACTCGTTATGAAGTACAATGCTCGAAAGCATCGTACGATTGGCATGAGGCCCATCGACGTTACTCCTGCGATCGCGGAGAAACTCTTAACCACCGTATACAGCAATGTAAAAATTGCGGCTCCTGCAAGATTCAAAGTCAATGATTTTGTGCGCGTAAGCAAATTCAAGACAATATTTGAAAAAGGTTTCACACCAAATTGGACCACCGAAGTGTTTAAAATCGTCAAGGTGCAGCAAACTTATCCTGTAACGTACCTAGAGCGTGTTCCGATATACGCTGTGAATGCTGTGCGGCATGACGTCAACTCAGTGTACTGCGGCGCTGTTCCGTTTTTAATTCGTACACCGGTGGATACTTTAAAACGGGACACGTTACAGTATACTGGCGATTTGCCGCCTTTGTTGTACTGTGAGTGCCTTACCTTCCGGAGGACCAGCGCTTGCAGTACAAAGATGGAGGCTATCAATGACGTCATGATTGTCCCTAGGGCACTGTGACAGAGGACTGGAGGCCTATATAGGAACGCATCTGCAGGCACTGCCACCACTGGTCAGTAGCGGCAGCGTATATCGGAACACGCTCCTAGTCGAGGACTCAAGTGGAAATCCAATAGCCGGAGGATTCTACGAATACGAACTGCAACGTGTTGCCAATCCGAACATATATCTCGTGGAGAAGATAATACGCAAAAAGGGCAATGATGTTTATGTTAAATGGTTGGGAATGGATAAATCTCAAAACTCGTGGATACACAAAAATAACATATTGTAATAACTTTTATAAAGTATATGAAAAATTCAATAAAGTTTATTTACAATACGACAAAAACAGATTCGCCATTTTGTTCAATATGTACTCTCAATTTCGTAAATCTTATTACGGCTGTAATAGTGATAATTCTTTGCTCACTATTGCAAAGTTTCAATATAACGGCCCTCTCACGGTTATCGACTGCTCGCGTCAGAACGAGTCTGTGAAAAATGCTACCGTGGATGTGCGAATAGAGTTTGAATGTAAGGAAGATTTGCCACCAAATACTACTGCCTACTGTTTGATCTTGCACGATCGAGTTGTTGAATATTGTCCATTGACAAACATGGTTCGTAAAATTGTATAGATCAGCAAGTAACCCCCCCCCCACCCCCCGCTCGATAAATAAATGATTTAAAGACGAGTTTTTTAAATATTGACGTCAGTCATCAATTAATCTTGCTATCGACTTGATCGAGCCATCTTCGTTATGTCTGTACCTACATTTGTCGATCTACAAGGATTCATTGTTGGGAGAAACTTTGTCGTGAAGGAAGTAGCGATTCTAAGAGCGGAATGTGTGCTCTCTCATTACATTTTCGCGAGTATCATACCATGGAGACTTCTCACAAAATTTGAGAGATACGAAGCGTCATGGTTGATTCGGAATCATCATGGTCTAAAGTGGGCCTATGGAAACGTTCCATATAGCATGGCTCAAGGTTTAATAACGGCTGCAGTTGTGGGCCCAACGGAAGTCAATACGTATCCC
>OZ023313.1:28599840-28646641 GCA_964007375.1 Ophion obscuratus
GAGAGAGAGAGAGAGAGAGAGAGAGAGAGAGAGAGAGAGAGAGAGAGAGAGAGAGAGAGAGAGAGAGAGAGAGAGAGAGAGCGAGAGCGAGAGCGAGAGCGAGAGCGAGAGCGAGAGCGAGAGCGAGAGCGAGAGCGAGAGCGAGAGCGAGAGCGAGAGCGAGAGCGAGAGCGAGAGCGAGAGCGAGAGCGAGAGCGAGAGCGAGAGCGAGAGCGAGAGCGAGAGCGAGAGCGAGAGCGAGAGCGAGAGCGAGAGCGAGAGCGAGAGCGAGAGCGAGAGCGAGAGCGAGAGCGAGAGCGAGAGCGAGAGCGAGAGCGAGAGCGAGAGCGAGAGCGAGAGCGAGAGCGAGCGAGAGCGAGAGCGAGAGCGAGAGCGAGAGCGAGAGCGAGAGCGAGAGCGAGAGCGAGAGCGAGAGCGAGAGCGAGAGCGAGAGCGAGAGCGAGAGCGAGAGCGAGAGCGAGAGCGAGAGCGAGAGCGAGAGCGAGAGCGAGAGCGAGAGCGAGAGCGAGAGCGAGAGCGAGAGCGAGAGCGAGAGCGAGAGCGAGAGCGAGAGCGAGAGCGAGAGCGAGAGCGAGAGCGAGAGCGAGAGCGAGAGCGAGAGCGAGAGCGAGAGCGAGAGCGAGAGCGAGAGCGAGAGCGAGAGCGAGAGCGAGAGCGAGAGCGAGAGCGAGAGCGAGAGCGAGAGCGAGAGCGAGAGCGAGAGCGAGAGCGAGAGCGAGAGCGAGAGCGAGAGCGAGAGCGAGAGCGAGAGCGAGAGCGAGAGCGAGAGCGAGAGCGAGAGCGAGAGCGAGAGCGAGAGCGAGAGCGAGAGCGAGAGCGAGAGCGAGAGCGAGAGCGAGAGCGAGAGCGAGAGCGAGAGCGAGAGCGAGAGCGAGAGCGAGAGCGAGAGCGAGAGCGAGAGCGAGAGCGAGAGCGAGAGCGAGAGCGAGAGCGAGAGCGAGAGCGAGAGCGAGAGCGAGAGCGAGAGCGAGAGCGAGAGCGAGAGCGAGAGCGAGAGCGAGAGCGAGAGCGAGAGCGAGAGCGAGAGCGAGAGCGAGAGCGAGAGCGAGAGCGAGAGCGAGAGCGAGAGCGAGAGCGAGAGCGAGAGCGAGAGCGAGAGCGAGAGCGAGAGCGAGAGCGAGAGCGAGAGCGAGAGCGAGAGCGAGAGCGAGAGCGAGAGCGAGAGCGAGAGCGAGAGCGAGAGCGAGAGCGAGAGCGAGAGCGAGAGCGAGAGCGAGAGCGAGAGCGAGAGCGAGAGCGAGAGCGAGAGCGAGAGCGAGAGCGAGAGCGAGAGCGAGAGCGAGAGCGAGAGCGAGAGCGAGAGCGAGAGCGAGAGCGAGAGCGAGAGCGAGAGCGAGAGCGAGAGCGAGAGCGAGAGCGAGAGCGAGAGCGAGAGCGAGAGCGAGAGCGAGAGCGAGAGCGAGAGCGAGAGCGAGAGCGAGAGCGAGAGCGAGAGCGAGAGCGAGAGCGAGAGCGAGAGCGAGAGCGAGAGCGAGAGCGAGAGCGAGAGCGAGAGCGAGAGCGAGAGCGAGAGCGAGAGCGAGAGCGAGAGCGAGAGCGAGAGCGAGAGCGAGAGCGAGAGCGAGAGCGAGAGCGAGAGCGAGAGCGAGAGCGAGAGCGAGAGCGAGAGCGAGAGAGAGAGAGGTCAGCCACTCCGCCGAGTCCCCCTCCCCGCGTGACGTCATACCCCTCCCCGCGTGAACCCCCCGCCCCGCACCCCCCTCAGAGGACCTGTGTTAGAACCGGCCTAGCTATACTACTATTGTATTTCGCGCCTCTTCCTCCATGATCATCATGTAGTACCCTCACTCCACACCGACTTCGCCACAATTTTCATATCAACCGAGTTGAAAACTTCGGTTTCTATGTTCCGCTCGGACTCTTTCCCGATCGTTATTCTTCACCTTTGTGTCGACAAGCCACAACGCAGCTCTGCGAAAGGGAAAAAATGGGAAGAACTTCAGACACGGAAAATCGTGAAAAACGGCTCGAAGAGCGGTTGAGACGCTTAGAACGTAAGCTCGAATCAAAAACGGCGAAAAAGAAACGACGTCATAGGAATAACAGCTCAAGAGCATCGCGCTCTCGATCGGCGGCATCGCGGTCTCGATCGGCGGTATCGCGCTCTCGCGCGTCATCCCTAGACAGTTACAAGCTTAATCTGTAGACGTCGGATTTACGCGAACATATTTCAGAAGACATCAATAACAGTAAGTTAAACTGGTCTTTTTGCTCTAGCAACAGGCAATCTTTCAGTCTCTATAGAGCTGTCAGATGAGCTGTAGCTCAGCCTAGGATCGTGGAAAGAAAAAATTGCATAACTGTATTTATACGGCAAGCAATCAATTCTGGCTGGAGCCTGCTAACAGACGACGCATCCTGCACTACTGAACTATGTATAGTCTCAGTGAGTCAGCATCTTGATGTTTCGATCTACAAAAAAACCCGGAGGAAACCGAGGCCTCGATCCGACAACGGATATGATGAACGTCGACCCGCCACGGCGAGACGAGACAAATATTGGTGTACCAATAATCACAGATGATATTATACTGCCATCAACAAATAAAATCGGACCTGAACCTGAGACTACGGGGGAAAAAAGCGAGGTCGTGGCACTGTCAGAAGAAGTTCTGAAGGCTATGGGGAGACGTATCGTGCCGGACAAAATACTGGGTCCACCAATCCATAAAGACATCGCCGAACGATGGGCAGAGATTTTAAAAATGGGACTCCCGATTAATGAGCGGTCGGAAATTCTAAAGAAGTCCTTCTCCGGAAAATTGTACGCAAATCGATGCTCCAAAACTGAATCCGGAGCTTAAAGCAGCGGCCACCGAAGCTGCGATAATAAGAGATACTCGCATAGTATCAAAGCAAGAAAGAATTGCTGGTTGCCTTGCCGCTATCGGCAAAGCACTCTCGAATGCTCTCAACGGCAACGGAGATGCTGAAAATCTGTTGATCATCGAAAACCTTTGTGATTCCGGCAGACTGTTGTCTGATCTTCAAAGAGAAGAGTCAGCGGTTCGGAAAAGCCTTATGTTAACAGGCGTAAATGGACCTGCTAAGAACATGTTACAAAACGCATCAGTAGATGAGTGGCTATGCGGACGAAATTTAGACGAACAGTTAAAGGCTGCAAAAGCGGTGGAACGATCATTGAAAGAGCTCAAGCCACCGGCTAGAAACCAACACTTCAGGCATTCACAAAACTTCAGAGCTCCGCCTGATCCGTACCAGCCGAAACCTCAGACAGCGACGGTGGGCGGACACAAATACCCGTCGCGACCACAGCACGGCCAGGAACCCCCGAAGGCACATGCCTCACACAGGTTGCAGTCAAATCAACCTTACCGAAAACCATACCAATAGAGGGAGCGCACTTACTCGAAGAATCGACGCTAAATCACGTAGGTATCACGGCCGGCAGACTCCATCTCTTTAAACATAAATGGCTAAGAATTACCTCGGATGCAAAGATTCTCTCGTGGCTCGATGGTTACAAGATACCGTTCGAAACCATTCCTTATCAGGAAAAAATTCCAAAAGAGACGACATGGTCGGTTGAGGAGAGATCGCAGATATCTCTACAAATCAACGAATTAACCACAAAAGGAGCCATAGTACAATGCTCGCCAGTTCAAAATCAATTCATCTCAAATATTTTTATTCGGTCGAAACCAGATGGGTCCATGAGATTAATCGTAAATTTGAAAGGGCTTAATAAATTCGTTAAATGCGAACACTTCAAGATAGAAGATCGAAAGACCGTGATTCAATTAATGAGCCCCGAAACCCTTATGGCAACCATTGACCTAAAAGACGCTTATTATCTAGTACCTCTCAACGAGTCAGTTAGAAAATTCGTCAGATTCCAATTCGAGAATAAATACTTTGAGTTCACATGCCTTCCTTTCGGACTCTGCACGGCACCGTTTGTATTTACGAAACTGCTGAAACCAGTTGTCACACACTTGAGACAACAAGGTTTCCTCTCGGTGCTGTATATAGACGATTTTTTACTACTGGGAGACTCTCGCGAAGAGTGTTTATATAACATTTCGGAAACTCTAAAAATACTGAGAGAACTCGGTTTTATCTACAACAAAAAGAAGAGCAAACTCGTTCCAACAAAAAGAATTCAATATCTCGGATTTATATATGATTCAGCGAAATGGACTGTTGAACTTCCGGATTCGAAAAAAGAAAGCCTCAGAGGGCAGGTCGAGCGAATGAGTTCGAAAAACAGATGCAAAATCAGAGATTTTGCAGAGTTTTTGGGGAAGTTAACGTCGAGCTGTTTCGCGATCAATTACGGCTGGGGTTATACTAAAGCTTTCGAGAGACAGAAATTCTTGGCGCTTTTAGCAAATGGAGGAAACTACGACGGTCACATGAATCTCCCTGATGAATTAACAAATGATTTTCGCTGGTGGAAGGCTTCTATTCGAGACGCGAGTAACCCCATCAAGGATTCAATATTCGCTTTAGAAATATTCTCAGACGCGTCGTTGACTGGTTGGGGAGTATTTTGCGGGGGCGAACGATCTCATGGCCATTGGAGGGAAAAAGAACAACAAGCACACATCAATTATCTCGAATTGCTGGCAGCATGGTTTGGTCTTAGATGTTTCACAGAAAATATGTCAAATTGTCAGATACTTTTACGAATTGACAATACGACCGCCATAGCGTACATAAACAAAATGGGGAGTATCCAGTATGAACATTTGAATCGTGTCACGAGAGAAATATGGAAATGGTGTGAGGCAAGAAAGATCTGGATTTTTGCGTCTTATGTAAGCTCAAAAATGAATGCCGAAGCAGATAAGGAATCTCGAATGCTCGAACCGGAATCAGAATTCGAATTAACAGACACAGCGTTCAGAGATATAGTGGATACTTTCGGAAAACCGGAAATAGATCTATTCGCAACAAGAAACAACACCAAATGCGAAAAATATGTCTCATGGCGTCGAGATCCGAACTCGTTTGCCGTCGATGCATTTACTATCTCGTGGAGACCATATTTCTTTTACGCTTTCCCACCTTTTTCCATGATTTTACGAACGCTACATAAAATCAAGCGAGAAGGATCTCACGGTATTTTAGTAATACCACAATGGCCTAGCCAGCCTTGGTATCCGGTAGTCCAAGCACTCGCGGTCTCAAAGC
The DNA here is from genome assembly GCA_964007375.1 of Ophion obscuratus. Taxonomy (NCBI): domain Eukaryota; kingdom Metazoa; phylum Arthropoda; class Insecta; order Hymenoptera; family Ichneumonidae; genus Ophion; species Ophion obscuratus. The sequence goes on from OZ023313.1 coordinate 28,604,998, forward strand.
CCATCTTGTTCCAGCCGAATGCTAAATTGTTAATCTCTCATGACAGGAAACCTCATCCGATCTGGCGGAACATTTCCCTGGTGGCCGTGAACTTATCAGGCGAGCGTTCAAAGCAAAGGGAGCCTCAAGTAAAACATCGGAAATAATGCTAGCTTCACTGTGCGACTCGTCCCTTAAACAATACGAATCAGCACTTAAACGATGGTGGTCCTATTGCACTCAAAATTCAGTTTCACCCTTATTAGCCTCTATTGCGGATATTAGAGAATGCCTTACGGGAGAATTTGCAAAAGGCGCCTCATATGGGTCGCTAAACACTTTGCGGGCCGCAATTTCATTGATCGTAGGACCAGAAATTGGCCAGGACTATCAAATCAAAAGATTCTTCAGGGGCGTGTTCAAATTGAGACCATTAACGCCAAAATACGATGCTACATGGAATCCGGGAATTGTTCTGGAATTTTTATCAAAACTACCGAAAAACGAGGAACTCACGCTGAAAGATCTGAGCATGAAATTGATCACGCTGTTAGCCCTCGTTACGGGACACCGAATGCAAACTTTCGGTCTCATTAAAATTAACAATATACGCAAGGTTGATGATGCGATAGAGATAAAAATTCCGGACCCCATCAAACCGTCTGGACCCAATCGAAAACAGCCGCTTCTTGTGCTTCCATTCTACACGGAAAACGACAAATTATGCGCAGCATCGGCATTACAAACGTATTTAAAGGAAACTAAGGAAATTAGGAATCAAACACAATCGTTAATTTTATCTTATAAAAAACCTTTCGGCGCGGTTTCAAGTCAGACCCTCAGTCGCTGGGTCAAAATAATATTAGAGAAAAGCGGCATCGATACAGAAACGTTTACGGCACATAGCACGCGACATGCGTCAACGTCAGCGGCCAAAAGAAATGGGGTCGACATAGATACAATAAGAAAAACGGCAGGATGGACTGCCGGATCTCTTACATTCGCCAAGTTTTATCACTTGAACGTCACTGCAAGCAAAAATACGTTCGCAAAGTCAGTTCTACATTCTGAATAATAATCAGCTCAAATATTATCCTAATGCATTAATGCTCATCTAAAAATATTGTTACTGCGAAAATGTTTGTTTGTTGTTTTAATAAACATACAGGCTTATAATCAATCACTACTACCGTAGTTGCCTTTAAACAACTACATGATGATCATGGAGGAAGAGGCGCGAAATACAATTAAATGATTAAACGAACTTACCAAGTGAAGTTCTATCATAATTGTATGTAGCGCCTCTTCCGAGATGATCAAACCCACCCTATAATCCCCCTTTTTTGTAAAACAAAAACCCTTAACCGGAAGAACAATGCTTTCAAATAATGACGATCGGGAAAGAGTACGAGCGGAACATAGAAACCGAAGTTTTCAACTCGGTTGATATGAAAATTGTGGCGAAGTCGGTGTGGAGTTAGGGTACTACATGATGATCATCTCGGAAGAGGCGCTACATACAATTATGATAGAATTTCACTTGGTAAGTTCGTTTAATCATTTAATTATTAAGTTTACTTAATAATTATAATTATTAAGATTATTAAGTTATCGAGAGATATCTCGATAACTTAAGCCATATCTCGATAATTAAGGTAGTACTAGCGGATTGAATAGTCAACAGAAAATTGATAAATTATCGAATCTGAAAAAAGCAAAATATTGGGTTGGTAAGAAAGTCTTGCGACACTTTCCTTTCGATTAAAATATGTTTTCTTCTAACGAAGTTCTACAACATTCGAGAGTAGTATATTCAAGACTAGTGTAGAACCTTCCATGCCGTAGGGTATATAAGCGAGTCAGTTGTTCCACGCAGACGGTACGAGCGAAGATGGATCATAGTGCACTTCGATCGATTGCATATTACGAATTTTTACAAGGGCGTTCTGCAACAACCGCAGCCGCTAATATGTGTAGTGTGTTCAAGGCGAACGTAGTTCATCATTCAACGATATCCCGTTGGTACTAGCGTTTCCGTTCTGGCGATACATCTTTTGAAGACAAACCTAGGTCCGGCAGGAAATCAACTGTTGACGATGAAGAACTACGAGTACTCACAAAGGCAAAGCCTAATACGTCGTCACGGGAATTAGGTTACAAACTCGGCTGTAGCCATCCCACGATTCTCCAACATTTACAAAATCTCGGATACAGAAAAATTGTTTCTTCTTGGATACCACACGATCTCAGCGAATCAAACAAAGCGACACGCATGTCCATCTGTCTTTCACTCCTACAACGTCCACACAGAAAGGATTTTCTTCAAGAAATAGTCACTGGAGATGAAAGCTGGGTGCTTTATGTTAACTACACACGTAAGCGACAATGGCTACCGAAAGGAGAAAAACCAGATCCGACCCCTAAGCTGCCCCGTGAAGTGAAGAGAGTTTTACTCTATTGTTGGTGGGATTCTGAGGGCATGCTATATTACGAACTGCTCCCATCCAACACCATAATAAATGCAAATACTTACTCTGCACAACTGCAAAAGCTGGCTGAAATTATCAAACAAAAAAGGCGTAAACGTCTCCAAGTTCGGCTTCTCCACGACAATGCTCGACCCCACGTAGCTAAGATGACACAACAATCTATTTCGCAGCTGGGATGGGAAGTTCTACCGCATCCACCGTATTCACCAGACCTAGCACCTACCGACTACCATCTGTTTCGAGCTTTAAAAAATTATTTACAGGATAAAAAATTTGATGATGTCGCGGATCTCAAAAATACACTGGTCGACTTTTTCAATTCACGACCCAAAGAATTCTGGAGTGCAGGCATGCAAAGTCCACCAGAGCCTTGGGCACGAGTTGTAGATACAGAGGGAGCATACATTACTGAATAATTGTTTACTGTTCAAATAAAATGTTTTTATATTTTACTCATGTTGAGTGTCGCAAGACTTTCTTACCAACCCAATATAATGTATTTGGGTATAATAATAAACACGATGCAGAAAATAATTATTTCAGAAGTGCATGTGATAACTGTTAGTATTATAGTTTGGTAAAATCGCAATCAGATTTGACTTGAGTTGTCACAAGCCGCCATTTCATATTTCTGGCAATATCAGTGGCATCGAGCCTAGATACCAGGAGGTTCAGCGGCAATGCAAAGGCGCTGAAAAAAGCGTCCCCGAAAATGTGTTGAAGTGATGGCGCTGGGGTGCAGCGGCACCTACATATGTACTAATATATTGGTCAACGAGGTTAAAGTGATCGGATGAGTTTCTAACCTCACGACAGACCGATCGTGGCATCAAACGTCGAAATATCCGCCGATTCATAGTTTCCTCATGACGGTTCGGAAAAAAAACGCAAAAGCGAAAAAAGATCTCAAACTCAAATTCAAAATGGCGGCGATACAGCTCATCTAGAAAAACGTGTTTTTTTAAAAATAGCTTCACGGGAGAACGGTTTTCTCGTAAAATATAAGACCTGAAACAAAAATAAAAAAAGTGATAATTTATATATTATTAGCTATGAGACTGCCTAGAAATTTGCTTACAAATTTTGAAAAAATAGCGCACTTTGAAGGAAATAAATCGATTTTTTGCCAAAAAAGCAGTAAATTGTTTATAAAAAAAAGTTTACATTTAATCAAAAAACGGCTACGTGCTCCCATGGAGAATGTAATTGTGAAGCTGCTATCAAAATTTCAAATCGATGCATGCAAAGGTGGCCGAGTAATCCGTCTTCCGAGATTGAAAAAAGTGGTTTCGAGAAAAACGCTTCGAGGCGCTGCAGCCGAATCGATAATTGAACCTTTAAATAAAATGAATCGCTACAGGACCAACTGCATATTGTTTTTATTGCCACCAAAGTATTTTTAGGCAAGAAAACGTCTTTCCAAAATCCTAGAGTCGTGTTATCCCTTAACCCGAATGAGGGTTAGGTACATCATCTGTGATCTGTCTTAGATCGCACCCATGTTTAGCGTATATCTATATACATATAAATGCCGGAGCACCCCAGCGCCATCTTTTCTCGTTCTCGTTTTGGGGACGAGTTGAAAGGCCTCGCTGAACCTTCTGGTATTCTAAGCTCCATGATCCGTGGCAACGCTGTATTCAGGTGCTTTTGATACATGTCAAGTATGTGTTTGTTTACCGTATGTGTAATCATGTGTTGTAGTGTATGTATAATGTGCATATTGTATCAAGAGAAAAGGCAGACGCGGCTAGCGAACCCAAAAATGAGTCAATTGAATTAATGATATCTGCTCGAAATGTCCCGTAACCTATATTTTTTATGGAACATACATGACCACGACAGTTTTCTTGTTATTCTTCGCTTTTCGCATTCCTCTGATCTAATCGGGAACTACTATTGTTTCCGTTCCAAACTTCGAACCGCACGAATTCCGTATATGGTGCGAGTTAAGGGGCTATACCAGTGTGACACGTTCGAAAAAAACGATTTTTTTTGCCTTTTAGACAGACATCGTATGGGCCAGGTATAGCTGATTAGAAGTTTTTATGGTAAATATCACTTTATCTTGCAAAAATCGGTAGTTAAATCTTTAAATGCGTTTTTCTCGAAATGAAATTTTTCAAATTTGCTGACACTGTAACTCAGAGAGCAATTATCCGATTTTGTTGAAATTTGAACTGACCAGAAACATCCCTCAGGTGACACCCTTCGATTTTGTTGAAATTTGAATATGCTATAAAGCACCGAAAAGTAAGCGATACGTATTTTTTTATCGGTGAAAAAACGGTTTTAAGGGATGAAACGAACCCTCGAAAATAGGGGTGTTTTTCGTTTTTTGTCGATAACGTTATCGTTCTCATCTCCAATGCATAGTGCACAAAAAAATAAACATTGTTGAAATTTGACATTTTTTAATACCTCGTACCGTTAAAATGTTATCGACGAAAAATGAAAAACATCCCCATTTTTCAGGGTGCGTTTCAGCTCTTAAAACCGTTTCTCCGCCGATAAAAAAATACGTATCTCTTATTTTTCGGTGCTTTATAACATATCCAAATTTCAACAAAATCGAAGGGTGTCACCTGAGGGATGTTCCTTGTGTGTACTCTTGAATATATCAACTCTACAATGACGTAGCTTATTTCTGATTAGATGAAAATTGACGATTTGGCATTAAAAAAAACGACCATTTTATAGGCAAGAAAACATACTTTTTTTTCATAACTACGCCATTTTGTTAGTTTTTGACATTTTTCGAAAATCCTACGTCATTGTACAGGAAATACCTCCCAGTTGAACGACATTTTTTTCCTTTTTTGGTTTCAGCTACTCAATCGGCCGGAACCATGTCAGCAGGGAAGGAACTTTTTTTTGTTGGCGCCTCCGAAGGCAGTGCATAAGTCGCTTGGATCTCAATATTTTTCTATAAAAAAATTATGTAATATAGATAAAATTTACCCAAACATATTCTTCATTTTCCGAAACATTCAATTGAGTACTTTTCTTTAAAAAAATTCCCGAAAATCACCCAAATTTTCAGCGTTCACACTGGTATAGCCCCTTACATGCATTAACTTCGTGAATTAATTACTATTGTATTTAGCCGGCTAGGCCTGGAGAGTTTTCGCGGACGTCATTTTTTATGTCTCTACTACAGCATACAAAAAAATCAATTTTTTTTCTCATGAGGAGTTTCGTGCACGTACTACCTTAATAGCTCAATCAAAAAGAGTATTAAACAAAAGTTGTTTGGAGTAAAAAAAATCGTGTAAAGTTATGTGACGGCCAACCCCCTATCTTTAAAAAATAGCGGCACGAAAACGATTCGAAAATTCGAGGTTGATGCATGGGCGACCAGAGTAGACATATCGCTGCGTCCTTGTCTGGGTCAGTGGGGCTCTCGTGTTTTTGTGCCGCTATTTTCAAAGATAGGGGATTGGACGTCAGATAACTTTATACGTATTTTATTATTTCAAACAACTTCTGTTTGAAACATTTTTTGATCGGGCTATTAATTATCGAGATACGGCGATTTTTAAGTTTTCAACCCCTATTTCTTAGGGCTGGGACGAGTTGAGGGGCACATTTTTATTGGGGTTACTTTCAGTATGCAACTATCCACCTTCAGTAAAAAATGCATATTCTACGCTAAAAAAAGTGCTGGATTCTCGTCTCTTTTACTGGACTACTAACCGCGTAGGCATTCGAAGCCTAAACCTCCTTTCACACATCACTTCTTACACTCACCCCGTGCTATTGCCCTAGGCGTAGGCAAGAAAGAGGGAAACGAAAGTTTATGTTCTCATCCCTTCCAGATTTGACAGTTTTATCACTACTTTTGGCAGTTACATGGTACTTTTTTTTATTCATTTTTAAAAATAGCGGGGATATGGCCTGGTCTTCTACACTGCATTTTCAAAGTGGTGTGACGTATACAGTAGAACCTCGATTATCCGAACCAATTGGGACCGAGACTAGTTCGGATAATCAAAAGTTCGGATAATCGAAACGAGGGTTTTTTGAGACGAGATTATAAACAACACCTTTTTACATGAAAACAGTACGTACATATATTTTAAAATTTGACATACATATTAACTTTGAAATATATATATATATATATATATATATATATATATATATATATATATATATATATATATGTATTTTAAACACCTGAAAAAAGTCCGATGCCTTTGTAAATATTTTTTTTATAAAATCGTTAATTGACGAACGGCTGTAACGCGTTCTTGAGCGGCTAACACCCGTATTCATAGATGTACCTTGAGGAATCCTTATTCCTTCTTCTTTGTTCAGAATAAAGAACAAAGAGGCCTTATTTCTTAAGGAACGTCTATGAATACGGGTGTAAGTCTCGCAGCCGTTTGAGAAGGAGAAGTTGCGTTGGGTTGCTCATTGTTGCTCACGACGATGGCAGCGAGCAATAATGTATCTTTCGCGCCAACGTTCGGATAATTGATCGAAAACTAGACGGATTCTGATGAAATTTGGTATAAATCTTTTTTTTACCTTATTGTCTGAAACATTGCCCGGAATGTTCTTTAAAATTAAGAAAAAAAAAAAAACGATTTTTTATTGCAATGCGTAGGCATTTTTGCGGAAAATTTAATCTTTTTGCTTCAAAGTATAACATTTCATTGATTTTCATCACTTCTCATTTTTTTAGTTCATATTCTGCGTATGAGTGTTAATGAAAGAAAAAGGTTTGTTAGTTTTTTTTTTCAGATTAAACCATTAATAGAAATTTCCGTTCATAAAAACATCCATTTATAACATTTCTAATGATTAATAAAAAAATATTATGTGACCGCCAAAAGTAGAAATAAAACATACCCTAAGTCTTCAAAAGGAGAAGAAATATTTCCTTAAAAAAATAATCAAAATCAGCAATTTTTTCCTCCCCTAACTCCCTAAATGAAATCGAGCCGGAGAGTGGCTGAAATCATTCGCGAGCGATCACGTTATATACCTTACCTTTCTAGGAATTGGGAATTGATATTTTTCGAGAATATTTTTGAAATGTTATATTTTGAGAATGTCCCGTAACTAAAGATCGATATTTTCAACAATTTCAACTAGGTGTAAGCCGTTGACAAAATCGAGTTGGATAGTGGTTAAAATCATTCGCGAAAGTTCACACAATATATCTTACCTTCGTAGGAATTGGGGGCGAGGGAACAAATAAAACGAGACGTATTCGCTTAAATTATTTGTAAATATATTATCGAATAACATCTATAATATAATGATGAAAAACCATTTATAGTATAATAAGTATGTCATTGTAATATTTCAATGCAATAGTAAACACTCAATATTTATAGATTTTATTGTTGTTGTTGATTTTTATCTTAAAATGTTTTTTTTTCTTTCTCCGTAGTTTTAGTCACTGATCATTCAAGCAGGTTCTCTATACAACTCGAATTCTCATTCTTCAATATATAATTGTCCGACGATCAAAAATGTCATCTCGCGCAGTTTGAAATCCTAGACTCCGTTGCCCTGCTCCTTTTCAGGTAAATCGCGACTTCGTTTTTTTTTTCTTCTTCTAGTTGCCTCACATTATTTATTACATACGTATGCATATATACATGAATTATATTAGGTAACTCTGTCGCATTTACGAGCGATAAAATTATCGCGAGGGCGCGTCTCCCTCTTTTTTTCCGTCACTCGATGCAAGTAGAAAAACCGTTTTATCTTTACATCCCTAAATTCGTCATTATTCCGAGTATATCGGTCATTTCTTCTCCAATTGAGTTTTGGAAAAGAACTAAACGGCATTCCTCTCGTATTTGTTGTTGTTGTCAATCTCATATTTTCTCTTATTAACCGTAAAATTTTTGCTAAACACTAGAGACGGTAAGTAGTCGTTGTTTTTAAATCTGCAGGTAAATCGGAGCCGGGAGAGGGATTGAACGATTTCGCACACAATCGTTTCGTGGCAGGACGTCATTGTTACTATTATAATGGTTTTTATTTGATCGATTTGTAGCACGCTAAAAAATGCGGTGATTCTTACGACGTAGAAATACTTGCTGCTCGTCGCAGTCTCCAACCACAAAGTTTCTTTTGCATTCCAGGATCGATGTGAATTCATTTTTTCCCTTCTCATATTTGCATATAATTGTATTATGTTTGTTTACTCAAGGAATCATCGTATTTATGCAACGCACACTTCACGCACCACAAATTTAAAATGTCAAGTCACTTCCTGTATCTCTCTATGAATTATCGTAATAATCTGTACAACGCACCATAGATCAGCTTTAATTTTTTTTTTTTTTTCGTTACTTCACGGAGCAACGTTAGATTGTTCTTTCCTAGTTATTGTATAAATATTTTCGATGAATCGTACGCTTATATGTGTATATCAGTGCTCGTGATGTTAAGCGGTGTCTTAGGTATGGCACATCGTATCGTATGGAAAAGAAAACGTCGTTGCGAGAGCACGATTAATAAAGATCATTTGTGAGTCATCGTTCAACGATGAAGTGACAGTTTTTACGTAAATATCAGTAGAGCTGAGTGGAAACTTCATCATTCACCGCGTCGGATTAAAAGTGAAATGTTCAACAGTGCGAAATAATGTCAGTATCGATATACTCTTTCGTTTACGTACAATTACTTAACTATCTGCGTATGAGTATTCTGAAATGTATCGTCCGCTAGTGTGCCTTGCGAAGGATTACTTAACGGGTTGGGGCCGGGTTGAAATTCCGAACTTTGAATGATGAGAACGCTCACAACTGCGAAAGAATGTTACTGCGAAAAATTAAAACTCCGAAAGAATTTTACCCCGAAGATCAAAACTCCGAGACTCTGAAGGGGGCCGGGTTGAAATTCCGAACGTTGAATGATCAGAACGCTCAAAACTTCGAAAATATACTACCCCGAAAGATCAAAACTCCGAAAGAATTTTACACGAAAGACCAAAACTCCGAAAATCTGAACACGGTCAAAATAATTCGGCTATGGAAGTTTTGAAAGTTTCAAAATTTTCAATAAATCGACGAATTATTTCAAGAATTTTTCATTTATTAAGAAGTGATATTACGTCAATTTTGAAATTTGTCTAGACAATGTTTTACGTTCTACATCATTTACAGTCAAATGTGTAGACTTTCGCTGGCATAATCTTGACGAACCTTGTAATTACGGAACATTAAAATTAGGAATTTTAAACCGTCGGCGTATTCAGAGTTCGGAATTTCAACACGGCCCCTATGTCAAGATCATGCCAGCGAAAGTCTACACAGTTGACTGTAAATGATGTAAAACGTATAACAGTGTCTAGACAAATTTCAAAATTGACTCAAAATCAATTCTTAATAAATAAATAAGTTCTTGAAATAATTCGTCGATTTATTGAAAATTTTGAAACTTTTAAAACTTCCATAGCCGAATTATTTTGACAGTGTTAATATTTTTGGAGTTTTGGTCTTTCGTGTAAAATTCTTTCGGAGTTTTGGTCTTTCGGGGAACTATTCTTTCGGAGTTTTGAGCGTTCTGACCATTCAAAGTTCGGAATTTCTACCCGGCCCCATCTTGAATTTCGGAACATTAACCCTTCGAGTGCACACTGGTTCGTTTTGACCGTACGTATTCAGTATTTTTTAACGTATTTTTCAAAGTATGCCGCACTTTGAACGAATGTTTTCGCCTTTAATTTTCGTTTTCGTCAAAAAATAAATTAGGGCCATAAAATATGGATAATTTACTGCAAAAAACGTCTCCACAAAAAAAAACAAAGAATGAATATTTACCGGCATACAACGATTTGAAAAACGCCTTGGGTCAGATTGACCAAAAATGCACTTCTAGGTTGGTGGCGGAGGCGTGCACTCGAAGGGTTAAAATTCGGAATTTTAAACCGTCAGAGCATTCTAATTTCGGAATTTCAACCCGGCCCCAACGGGTTATGCCTCGTTGTAACGGTCGAAAACAGCTCATTTTTGGGATTTTTTTTAGAAAAACGTGATGATCAATTTATACGATAATTTTCGTATAAATTAATAATTATCGTATAAACCTTTTCAAATATATACGATATTGAACTTTTTCAAATACCTAATTAGGTATTTGAAAAAGTATCAGCTGAATAAGACTCTGTAATTTTTTGAGGCACAAATATTTAATTGCAATCGATTTCTTCCCAACCGGATTATCCAATATCAAAATTTAAAATGGATTTCGTTTGCATATTAGTTTAATTGCCAAAATATTGTTTTTAATAAAAAAAATAGCGCGTGTTGAAAGTGGGCAAAAAATCTTTTGATCAAATATTATATTTTTACATCTGGAAAAAGCCCAAAAAATTTCAGTAAGTTCGATGCAGTCGTTTTTGAGATATTTCGCTCGCCGACTTTGAAAACGTTTGAAGTTTTGAACAACGCTCCGAGCGTTCCAACGAACGTCATCATAACAGCCAACAAATATGTGGATTTTCAAAATATATTGGTTTTGAGAAAAAAAAAAGAATTTTTGACTTTTGCTACCAGGCATAACCCCTTAAAAAAGAAAAAGATGAGTTGTTTTGCATAGTAAAGCTTTCAGCAATTTGATGTGCCACGATAAAAATATTCAACATGGAACCGATTTACAGTATCCTCCTTACATAATATACCTCACTTCGTTCTAATGACTAATATTTACAATAGTTTAGCGAGCTGCTGCGGACCTTTCTTCGCTTAATTAACGTAATTATTTTCTAAGTCGAGGTTCGATATCAACAAGTACCATTGTGGAATATAAATAATATACATCGAGCCTCAGGACTCGTGATTATAATGCATCAATAAATTATCGATCGATATGATCCCTGAACAAAAGTCATAGACCCCATACAGCTCTCACGGTGAATTACTTGATTCAATAGTGTACAATTTATAGCCAACACCGAATATCGTATCCATGTTTACATATTTGTATTTATATGACATTCTTTCCGATTTATATAGAATCGACTATTGTACAACTTGCCACGATTAGTCTGTCCCTTTACAAAATCTCGTCAAGGATTATCAGCTTTTAAGTAAAATAGTTTGAGACAAAAATATGTATACTTTGTCGGGGAATATGGGGTTTGCTAAAACGGGATTAGTCGAGATTCGAGAGGCCCTTTAATTCCCATTTTTCTTTTCCTATCATTTTTTTTTCATTCTTCTTGCCAACACGCCTTAGCCATTCAACGGTAAATTGTCCTTGTGCATTAATTATAGCCGTTTTCACGCGTTATTTTCAAACGTGATCGAGATTAAAAATATCTGTCACTGAGAGACTCCAATTACTTCATATCGATATGTCCTTTCATACAGAAGAAAATCGATTCGCCGGTAACGTCTCGACATTTGCTATTGATTTGTTTATGGCGAGATTATACGAAGATTTTTCGGTGAATGAACATTTAATTCCATTCAAAAGATTGTGATAGCAGCGGACTGAATTTGAAAAGCACAATTTTACCGAGCGCGATTCATTGGTAATCATAATTTCAAATATTCTACGAAAAATGGCAGTAATTCGAAAACACTAAAAATTTGTTATTAAAATTTACCGACGAAGTTCCAGGTCGTTTTCTGACGAACAAAAATAAATTTAACTTGAAAAGGTGATCGAGAGGTTCGAATAATTGGAAATCAGTAAAATGCACTCATTGTTCGAGAATATATACAGGGTGTCCCAGAACTGAATGCGTTCCCTGAAATGGGGGGTTGGGGGTGAAATTCTGAGTCGATTGATATAAGCATGTGTGGGTCTCAGATCAACCGCTGATTTATTGTAAATTTTTAAAGACGGGCCAATCAGGTGAGGCCTACTTTAAAAATTAATAATAATTCAGGGGTTGATCTGAGACCGACACATGCTTATATCAATCGACTCAGAATTTCACCCCCAACCCCCCATTTCAGGGAACGCATTCAGTTCTGGGACACCCTGTATGTGCTTCCCATTACGAAGTCGTGAGTTTATTTGACCTGACATTGATCATCGCCAATTTCTGCCTACACAAAAAACATTTTGGAACTTTTTATAGTACATCTGTGTGAATTTTTGTGCTACCCTTAAATTATGATTTTTGCAGTTTATACGTTTATTGAGTGTCCTTTTTCTCAACTGATTTTATAACTGTAGTTATAAATGATTACTTGCATCGCAATCTCTCGTTGTAACAACAAATAAGCATTATTTTTCCGATTTCACGAATCACCCATGACATTTACACGAATCCACATCCTCCGACTTTGAATCCATTCGGTTAATCGCTATACCCCACAACATAATCTACAATAAGAGTCTCGGTATTCCATTACGCGCGATATCATTTGTTTTCTCCTTTTCAATCACTTTAAAAAAAATTGATTGAGGAACAGTAACAGCACAATGTTTTTTGCGGATATTTACTAGTTTTTATTTTCACTTAAATATATTTATCCACTGAAGGGAACGTCAGCGAGCCAGGAAAAACGTGGCGTTTGTCAATAGTGGAAGTAATTAAATCTCAATGCGACAGATCCAATGACTATTTATGTATTATAGTTACTCTCTCAATCTACGTTCAACACTCAATTCATATATTATTGGCCCCTCGCACCCTTATTTCCCCGTATTCTTTTTCTCGTCCCTCGCCACCCCGCCCCCCCCCCCGCGTTTTTCCCTTCTACTTATCGTACACCCCTGCGGTACGCGAAATCTCGAAATTGCTGATTAAGGGGTTATATACAGTTAACATTTTCGACAAATCGATTTTTTTATTTTTTTTCCCCCAATGTACATATATTTACGTACACACAGAAAATTTCTTGTCAATCCGGCAAATATTCTCGAAGTTACACGCACATTTGTAATGTCGCGTCTGAGCGTTCGGAAGTGCTTTTGAAACTTTAAACGCGTTTTTTTCAAAAATGTGTTTTTAAAGTCGGTGAGCAGGATTTCTCGGAAACGGCTGAACCGATCAGACTCAAATTTTAACACAATCTTTTCAAGTATATTTTTTGTAATTAATCGAACGTTTTTTATCATCGATAAATATTTTCCATTTTATAAACAATTTAAGGCTTGAATTTTTGTCAAAAATCTATTTTTTTTAGAAGCCGTCACTTTGTCAAAAATTATTATTTTGCTTAATTCTCCGATCAATTACAACATAATCCATTATATTAATAAAATATTTTTGGTTTTTTTTTTTTCATTTTAGATTATTCAGTCCAGAGACATCGTGCTCACCGCACGGCGCCTTTTTTAGAGGTTCTCCCGGAGATCAGCTATAGCAGCTTTCAAAATAATTATTTTTACAAATGAAACATGTTAAAAAACAGTAAAAATTTACCATAATATGTGTACAAATTTTTACGTTAATAGATTTAAAGGTCTTTTCAAGAAAAATTCTCGAAAAATTGGTCTTTTTGGGCCTCCTGACTGTATATAACCCCTTAAGAGTTCCGTCCATTTTCCCAGAGCTCGGGTGAAAAAAAGTTCAATCAATTAAAATTTTTATTGAATCTACGATGTTGACGTAAATTGTTTTCCAGCGGAGCAGAAATTTATTTGAGCCCCAAATGAAGCCGACCGAAAATCAAAGTAAAAGATACCATTTTGCTAAAGTGAAATTCAGTTGAAATAATTCGATGCTCGATTAGCGGAAAATGATTCGAAAAATAATTGACGGGAAGTCAGAAAGATATTTGGGAAACTTAATTTTTTGTTTTTAAAGAATAAGAACTCTGATATTTTCCAAAACCTGTTCCTCGTGATAGATCAGTGAACCAATAGCGTCTGAACGTGTTCTCATTTATTCGACGCGAATGTTACAAGAAATCGACCATAACCTATGAGCCTCATGTCCGTCAAATTAATGACCAATCTATGAATTTTGTTCCCCGTACAGTAGTTCAAACATTTTTTTCTCAGACTTCTATTTCGAACAATACTTATAATATGAATTTGGCAATCGCGGCTTTTTTCGTCGATTAAATAAAAATTGATCGCCCAGAATTTCCCGGACCTATGCACTTTTTTTCAATCATTATTTTTTCATTTATCGTGAATTATGATTACACGGAAAAAACTCGAAATATTTCACGTCCATTGGACTTTGTCGCAATACGTTTAAAAATATTCAACGTTACTGAACAACCAGTTGAATGAATTACCGGAAATGGAGTATGCCAATTAAAAAACATTTACTAATTTTCAGCATTGACAACATTACGAAATAATGGCTCATGGCAGTTTTATCTGTTTCTACAACAGCAAACATTATTTCGCTCCAGCATTGCCATTCGTTTTTCAACGTTCACGCTTCCACAAAGTATCCCGCGAAAATCGTGCATTTGCAAAAAATTTTTCGTTGCGCCATGTGGTACTGACGGGATAGGAACAGAAGAGGGGGGAGGATGACACGATGAATTTCAAGGTTAGGTTAATTGATTGCGGAATTTTGCCGATTATTTGCATATATATATACAGTGAGTAACTTCATAAAAATTGTCGTCTTTCTATTTCTATTTTTGGTTAATATAACAATTATCTTCGCGAAAATAGCAACTTTTCTCGAAAAAACAAATGAATTTGTAAAGCCGTTGACTATTGAACTGTCAATTTTTTAAAATTATTTAATTACATGATTTTATAGAAAATAAAGTGATCTACAAACGAGGTCCTATGACATTTTGTGAGAAGTCTGACAGTTTCGCCGGAAAAGTGATTTTTTTAAAATTTACTATAAATTCAATTTTGACCTTGAATAACTTTTGAAATAGTGGATTTATCATAAAACGTTGAGAGGCCTTTATTATAGAGGGTTCGATTCCCTACGAAAGCATATTTTAGGGGTTGTTGTACGTGCATCCGTCGGTGAGTTATATAGGGTGTTTCAAAATGACCTGACATTTTAATTTGTCAATAAAACGTATTATTTATTTGGAAAGTACGCATATTTTTATTTTAATATAAGGTTAATAAATTTTATTATAAGGTTTAATGAAATCACAAACATGGAGGTTGTGATTTTATTAAATTAAATGTGTGGAACACGATATCCGATAAATGGCCGCCTCGTCCCTCCTTGCAAGGTTTACTATTTTGACGAAATTTTCAATAACATCTTAGCATAATAGCGTACTAATTTCATGAATGGTGCGTCCAATTACTTCCTTCCGCTTAGGAATGGTCTGTGGATCATGTGGATGGAAACTTCATCTGCAATAACTGTAGTGCGGCAGGTGGCGCCATCTTGTTGAAAGAATATATCTTCCAAATCCATGCCATTTATGCCATTTTTTGCCATTTATCGGATATTGTGTTCCACACATAACCTCCATGTTCGTACCTCATATTAAAATGAAAATATTTCTCATTTTAAAATAAATAATACGTTTTATTAATAAATAAAAATGTCGGGTGTTTTTGAGACACCCTTTAAAATTCAGAAGTAACAAGCAAATTTTTCTTAGCATGGGAAATAGAAAATCGCGACGAGGAACCTCTAAATATTAATATCAAGGGCTCATATTTCAACACGCGTGTTATTTTGGGGCTGGGTTGAAATTCCGAACTTAGAATGATCAGAACGCTTAAAACTCAGAATAAATACTACCCCGAAAGATCAAAACTCCGAAAGAATTTTACCCGAAAGACCAAAACTCCAAAAATCTAAACGGGGCCGGGTTGAAATTTCGAACTTTGAATGATCAGAACGCTCGAAACTCCGAAAGATCAAAACTCCGAAAGAATTTTACACGAAAGACCAAAACTCCGAAAATCTGACCACCGTCAAAATAATTCGGCGCTGGAAGTTTTAAAAGTTTCAAAATTTGCACTAAATCGACGAATTATTTCAAGAATTTTTCTTATTAAGAAGTTATTTTACGTCAATTTTGAAATTTGTCTAAACAATGTTATACGTTCTACATAATTTACAGTCACCTGTGTAGACTTTCGCTGGCATGATCTTGATGAACCTTGTAATTTCGGAATATCAAGATTAGGAATTTGAAACCGTCGCCGTATTCAAAGTTCGGAATTTCAACCCGGCCCCCATATCAACATCATGTCAGCGAAAGTCTACACAGTTGAATGTAGATGATGTAGAACGTATAACATTGACTATAACATTTGTCTAGACAAATTTCAAAATTGATGCAAAATCACTTCTTAAGGGGTGAGATGCAGTCAAAATTTTAAAAAAATCGATTTTTTTTACATTTTCTTGAAGTATGATGTTCCGAAAATGTTCCCTGAAAATTTCAAGTCAATCCGATGAATAGTTTCCGGGATATCCGACAATTAGTGTATACCCGGGAAGGCAGAATGCATCGAAGACAACAACAAATTGATATTTTGGAAGCTTCCACATCGGCAGAAGCCCTATTGCATGGGCCAGGCCCATGGGTCCTATTGATGATTCGATGTAAGTAATTTTTTAATTAGTATTTCTATACATAAATCGAGTGTAAAATTGGAAAACTCTTTCAGAATTTTTCAAAAATGTATTACTCAAAAACTATGAACTTTAGCAAAATTTTATAAAGAATACTTTCGTTTTTAAATTGCCCAAATGTGAAAAATTCATCCCGAAAAAATTAATTTTTTGAAATTTTTTTTTAACAATTGACCATAAACAATTGAATGGTCGACTTTTCGGCAAAATTGTGATATTTGGATTCAGCGGATTAAAATACATGAAAAATAGTTTAGCTTCATCCATCGAGCTCGAAATTTTACGAGCATATAATATCGTATCCACATCGAAAAACTTTAAACGCGTTTTTCTCGAAACTATGTTTTTCAAGTCGGTGACCAGTATAATTCAAAAACCACTCGATGGATTTTAATGAAATTTGGTGTGCTTATTGATAGCATTAAAAACTAGTCCTTAATCGAAGAATTTTCATTTTTTTTTAAATTTCTATTTTTTTTAAACAATAAACGAGCGATCTTTTGGTCGAAAATCGAAAGTTATCTGTCGGAAGCCGCCATTTTGTTAATTTAAAAAAAAGCTTCGATAAAAGACTAGATTTATTATTAAACTAATGATTTTTTTTGTTTTGGTTTTTTCATTTCAGATGATCAAGTAAAATTTTATGATGGTCACCGCAAAGCACTACATGCCGAAGGGGGTCCGACAAAGATGGCGATATATTTATAAATAAACAATCTTTTTCTTCGAAAATTTGTCCAAGTCAAGTTGAAATATAACATAAAAAGTCTGTGCAACCACTTTTGTAAAATAAACTTAATTACTATAAAAAAAAAAAAAATTATTGAAAATGCTCGTGTTTTTCGCGCCTCTGCCTGCATCTCACCCCTTAATACAAAAAAATTCGTCGATGTAGTGAAAATTTTGAAATTTCTAAAACTTTCATAGCCGAATTATTTTAACGGTGTTCAGATTTTCGGAGTTTTGGTCTTTCGTGTAAATTTCGGAGTTTTGATATTTCCGGATACAATTCTTTTGGAGTTTTGAGCGTTCTGATCATTCAAAGTTCGGAATTTCAACCCGGCCCCATCTCGAATTTCGGAATATTAAAATTCGGAATTTAAAACCGTCGGAGCATGAAAAATTCTGAATTTCAACCCGGTCCCCTTATTTCACCATACCTCAATTACCGAATAGAGGAATTGGAAAAAAATGGTTTTTTTTTCAATCACCCTAAAGTATGCAACAAATTTTGAACACAGACAACAGAGGATGGTCTTTTCTTTCAGCAAAATTCACGCAGCATTCGAATCCTTTTTCATTTGTGCAACTGCCTAACAATTCCGAGCACGTTAATTTCTTTTTTTTTTCTCGTTCCCTGTCGCATCCGCACGTAGATCGAGGCTCGCTGACGTAGTTTTTTCGCGAGCTCGTTCCCTCTCTACCTTGTCCACGCTGTGACTAATTATATTAGTATTAATATGATGATATATATACATACACATATACGTATGCACGCTTGTCGCATTTCAACATATACATACGTACACGTGTACAATTTAGATAGAATATTTTTTTACGTGCTAAAAGCTAAGGGCGAAACATTCGTTGATTCTCCCACCCCCGCATCTCATTATACAATGACAACTATCGGGCAACAAAGACCCGAATAATCGCCTTTCACTTTCGCCGAGCCGCTAATATAAGCCTCCGATTTATCATTAACTATACAGTCGGGACATAGAATTTTAATTGACGCCAGCCCTGTGGCATCACCTTGCGACGTAACGGAGCAACAAAATTCCAACGACGAGGTACGGAGCCCCCACGAAGCTGCGTGACGTCCACGAGCTCGAGGAAGACACGTCACCGCATTGAGCTGCGAAAGAAACAGCGATTGTACATTTTTTCACCCTCATTTCGCCTACCGGTGCGTTTTCTTTAGCTTTTGAATTCGTGGGCATTTTTGCTCGCGAGATGGAGACAAAATCGCGGAAGTCTTTCACGGGGCATACCTTTAAGGCAGTAGGCTGGTCTAGAAATTTGACAAAATCGATTTTTTTTCATCATTTTATTATTCCTTAGACCTTTCTTAATGCGCTGGTGAAAACCGTTTATTGATATCTCAAAAATTAGCAGAGCAATAGAAATTATAAGCAAGCCGCGCGCAAACCTCATATATATATATATATATATATATATATATATATATATATATATATATATTCAGATACATACAACATCACCCAGAGTGAGCGCCAATTGAGGCGGTTTTCAGTGGACCATGTAGTAAAAAAATAAAAAACTACATGAAAATATTTGAAATATATTTTTTTTCAAATGTAGATACATTGTCAAAGGAACAATTAATACATATGTAAAATTCCATCAAGACAACTTCAACGGTTTAAAAGTTATTCCAACCCAAAAATGACGTCAAAAATCTCGCTCTAGACCAGACTACTGCCTTAAGGGAGGAAAAAATTTGCTGATTTTCATGATTTTTTTTTCTCAGAGGATGGATTTCTTTACGATTTTTGAGACTCAGGGTCTGTTTTATTGCTACTTTTGGCTGTTACATGGTATTTTTTTAATACAATTTTTTTTTTAATGGCGGAGGTATGGCTCGGCTCCTAAACTGGATTTTCAAAACTGGCGTGACGTATAGCTAAAAAAACTAATCAACAGATTCTGATGAAATTTGATATAAAGCTTTTGAACCTTATTGTATAAAACATGACCTTGAATGTTTTTGAAAATTAAAAAAACAAAGTATTTTCTTTATTGCAACATGTAGCCATTTTTTTTCGGAAAATCCAATCTTTTTGTTTCAAATTGTACCATTTCATCGATTTTCAACATTTCTCACTTTTTCTTGGTTCATATTCTGCGTACGAATTTGAATGAAAGAAAGGCTTTTGTTGGATTTTTTTTTCGATCAATCCCGACGACGCTATGTGTCACGCCGTCGGACAACAACCACCGTTACTCGTTCAGAAGGTCGTGCCATGCCTTCGCCAGTTTTAAAGATTAATAACTTTTTAAATACCATGAAATAGCCAAAACTAGTAACAAAACATACCCTGAGTCTCAAAAAGGCTGAAATCTTTTTAAAAAAATGTTAAAGTCAGCAATGTTTTTCTCCTCTAAAGATATCTGCCCCCTCAAGAACGCTTCGAATGATCGAAGTGAAGGCAAATTCGTGCTGTGGATGAATTTCCAATGAGATCGTGTTTACTTTTTTCTCAACAATGTCTCGACCCGTCAGAATCGAATTTCATAATTCTCTTTGGAGTCCTCGGCACTTGCTCAAATTTGGTAAAACTTCGAATGCACTTTTTCGAAAAAGCTTTACGTTTCACATACAATAGGCTCAAAGCAAATGATATTGAGAGCTTTCCGACTTCATCGAAACGGTTTTGAGTTAAGGGATCATTACAGTGTAAAATTTTCAAAAAATTGATTCTTTTTTTGCATTATCCGATAGCATAGACGGTTATAAATATGAAGTATATATATGAAAATTCCCCACTCGAAACATTAAACGCGATTTTGTCAAAAAATGGACTAAATTCGATACTTTTTTTCAAACCGCCGCCATTTTGTCAATTTTGATTTTTAAAAAACCTCCATAGCAAGGCTTTCATACTAATTAATAATCTTTTTGCAAATTTTGTTTCGGATAATATTTACAGCCACAACCATGTCACCGTGAAGACTCATTTTTTTCGAAGACATTTTTAACCGTTAACATAAACGAAAAAAAAACGTTTAAAAATTATTTTCCATTCTTCACGAGTGCTTTGATTTGACATAAAGAAATCAGACTGATTAGCGTATTTTAACCATGGAAAAAAATGGCGAAAATCCGCTATTTTTCGACCCGTTACACTGTAAGGATCCCTAGAATAAAAATTGATTCGGATTCGGGACTCTCGAAATTAATAATGAAATATCTGGAGCAATCAAAGCTAAAGAAATCGAACGCGAGAATAAGCAAATACACAGTATATAAAAAAATCGTAGTTTTTTTTGTTAGATGAAAATTTGAAATTAACACACTAACTTTTTTACAGAATTAGCTTTGCAAGAATGGAATGATCAGCCTGATCAGCCAAAAAAGTTTTTACGTACAGGAATAATCTATTTCTCGATTTTTTTATTATGCTGAATTGGATAGGTAGAAGGAGAATGTACCGTAGGATGTAAGATTGACTTTCCATGCGTGCTGCTGTTGCTGCTGATGATACGAGGGCCGAGGACAAGAGGCCAAATGGCCCGTTACAGAGAGCTCCCGACTGCCGGATGTCGCTGCCGATGCACTGTAGACGAGACAATAACGCCCGCTATCCGTACTCGCAACGAGATAGGCAGTGTCGTTCTCCACCCAAGTACCGTGACAGAGGTACTCTGAAAGGCGAGAAAAAATAAGTATACGAATGAAAGGATCAAAATGTAAATTGGCAATTAAATAAACAAAGGTGATGCGGTCTTTATCGACCAATCTGAAATTACGAAACACGAACAGTACTGAAGCAATACCAATAAATCCGTTGTACCAGATCACTATTATAATCATTTGAAACTGAGGCGGGACATCACTCCCAGTAAAAAAAATCGATTTTTTTGCATTTTCTCAAAGTATACGTATTCAAGAATATGTAAAAAAATTCAAGGAAAAATATTGAAAATTGACCAAGTTACAGATGATTTGGTGTGAAAAATTTTCGATTGCATTTTTCACAAAATTACTTTTCTCGACTTGGCCGGATTCATAACTCTAGCTGTAATAGTCCGTTTTTAAATTAAAACAAAAAAAAAACATTTCCGTAGTGGTATAGTACTATATCGTTGTACGTAGCCGTTATCTTTCTTGCTATTTATTAAGCCCCCGAACATAAGTACAAATTTCGCCAAAATTACAATTTTTTTTGCAGTCAACATTTTGGGATTTACCCAAAAAAACGGCTACGTACAACGAGAACTACATTTGTATAAAGTATAAAACTCTTTTATTTTCATTTTTCAGACCACCCATTGTCAAGTTATCGATCTGACCGTTGGACCACATTTTTTAAACAAAGACCCTATTATACCTCAATGACGTTGTTAATTTTTATTTTTTAAAATAAAATTTACATGAAATGAGTTCGATGTGTGCGTAATATATATTTTTGTTCCAAATCCAAAGTAAATACAGGAGTAGACAAAAAAATTGGGGAAAAACGACCTTTTTGGCTGAGTCAGTGAAGTGTAAATGAATTAAGAATGTCTTCAATTTGATACATTTTTATGGCAATATCGATTGTTTTTTTTTGCAAATTTCCCTTCCCTCTCCACAATTCTGAAACCTTTGCATCATAATGTACGTGTAGAAAAAATCATCGAAAAATTCCACAATCGATGTATATGCAAAGTTCGTTTTCTCCATATTTACTATCAATCTGTACACAAATAAATACATAAATAAATTCTAATAAATATACGTTTTAATATATAAATAAATAAATTCTAATAAAATAATATACGTAAATAAATAAATTGTAAGTACCCTATACAACAAGCGATAAGAATGAAAACTGACATGTTGAACGTTCAAAATTTTCAATAATTCCTAAAGTTCTAGTTGCGACGGAAAAAGTTTTCCAGCTTACCAGACAGAGCCTCGTCGCTGCAAGACGTAGCGAATTTCATGCGATCGGATCTCTCGCAACCGATATCGAGGCCGGGCAGACTCGTGTGATGGCAAGGCCTCGGGAATGGGGTTGTCGACGTTAATCTCACTTCCCGTACCTGCGCCGCATTATCATCGTTCTCCGATAGCAACTGTTCCCCGTCGGGGATGAAATTTTCATCCGCGTATTCGTTCACGTGAGATCGCATCACGTATACAACCTCATAGTGTCCGAGATAGGGGCATTGTCGCGTTGTCAGATCCGAGGCTACAAACGAAGGAACGACGGTGAAAAAAAATTGTTCATGGGAGTGATTGTAAGACGTATATCATTATGAGAACTATATATATATTCGAAATAATATCGATGAGTGAGCGTTAGGATATTCAATCAAATTAAGTTTTCAAAGAAAATTTTAATTTAATAAAAAAAAAAAATTCAATTTCAAATTAAAATGGATTTTCGTTGACTTTATCAGGTGGTTTTGAGGTATTCCATTTACGAAACCGAACATTGAAAAATTTATTAATTTTCATCTGTTATCAAGTAAAAATACATCCCAGTATACTGGTCAAATTTCAAGCCAAGTTACCGAACTTTTAACAAAAAAAGTACGCCTCTAAAAATTGTTTCTTTTATACGGCGTTTTATGGAAATTATAAATAACTCAAGATGCTTGGTATAAACTGTTTACGCGTGTGAAAACATCTAGAGATCCCGTAACGACAAGAAAAACAAGGGCTCACCGAATGCTTAAGGAGTTTCGGAACAATTGACAAAATATTACGATTTTACTTAAATTAATACAGTAAATTCTTTGTAATGTACTAAAAGTACCCTTCAAAATTTTCATCGACCGTCTAAACAGTTTCTATAAAATCTACAGGGTGTCCCAGAACTGATGGTAGTACCTGAAATGGGGGATTGGGGGTGATATTCTGAGTCGATTGATATAAGTGTGTATGGGTTTCAGAACAACCCCTGAATTATTATTCATTTTTGAAGGCGGGTGAATCAGGTGCGCTCGATGAGCCAGCGTACGTCAGTGAGCGATACGCGCGTGCAGTCGTGACTGGCGGAGCACCGCACCTACCGGCACCCACTAGGCCCGCGGATCGATCACCGACGTACGCTGGCTTATCGAGCGCATCTGATTTGCCCGCCTTCGAAAATGAATAATTACTCAGGGGTTGAGCCGAGACCCATACATACTTATATCAATCGACTCAGAATTTCATCCCCAACCCCCCATTTCAGGGACTAGCATCGGTTCTCGGTCACCCTGTATAATTGAAAAAACACTTTTCAACATAGGGAGATGCCTACGCTTATCACTCAATGAACGTTTTATGCATGAAAAAGTGTGAAAAATGTTAAAAATGTTATGCAAAACCGTCAAATCACTCAGCACGTTATGATAGTTTTTTCATCAGTGTCATGAATTTTTGAATAGTGCTTTTTCTTGTTCAAATGTACTTTTACATGTAACAACAGATTCGTGATCGAAAATAAATTTTATCTTTGAAAAAAACGCATTGAACAAAAACCTCCGCTGGACCAGACTCTCCCCTTAAATATTCGAAATATTTCATGTTCATAGGAAGTTAAAAATGGACATGACTATTTTTGGTTAACTGTTTTCGAAGATTGATCGAGTCGAAAAAATTAGTTTGTAATTGAATTAAGGCCTTAGGCCACAGTAACGGGTATGAAATCATGTGCGAATTAAACAATTTTTTTTCGTATGAAAAAGTGATTCACTCATAAAATTAATTACACATCTGTTTAGTATGAATATCAAGCTGTTAGAAAATATATATTTTTTTCTCGATGTGCAAAATGGCCGTCTACTCGAAACCTCTCGAAACAGCTTTTTTCCAATTGGCGTGACAAATAACTTCAACAATTTTCATTCGATTTACTTTAAATTTAAAAGTTATGTTCCTAATTGTATTTCGCAGAGTACGTACGGAATTTCTGATTAATCGAAAAAAAATTATTTTATGAGCAGTTTATGAGCAGTTATAAAGAACATTTTTCACTGAAAATTCATTTCTTAAGTTGAAATACCTACAACTTTTGAATAAAACAATATTTTTTAAATTCCGTACGTACTTCTCTAGGTATTCTAATATAGATTGACGAGAATTTTTGTCTTTGTTCTAGGTCAAAAACTGTGAATACTGTCTGCAGCGGAGCGCCTAAAAAAAGATAGCAAAAGAAAATATTAGTAGTCGGACATTTTGTACATAAAAAAAAAATTCTCTTAACAGCTTGATATTCATACTAAATAGATGTGTAATTAATTTTATGAGTGAATCACTTTTTCATACGAAAAAAATGGTTAAATTCGCACATGATTTCATACTCGTTACTGTGGCCTAAGGCCTAAATGCCGTTTTATCGAACGGCCGCGATTTTTGTTTGACTTTATCCATCCTGACCGTGGGAGTTTGAGCTTCGACGACATTATCGCGAGACATACTTTCGGCATTGGAAATCACTGCTGCACTCCTTAGCCTGAAGTTGAAGACACTTTTATTCAACTCTCAATAACCGAACTAAAATCCTCGACCGTGCCTCTCCCCTCCTCACGAGTGCTCGCAGCCCTCGTTCAAACTCGCAATTTTCTGCTCCCTTCCCGCTGACTTACCACGAAGGATCGTCGTGGCTTTACAATGGATACTCCGCATGATCCTTTACGCGATTATATAAAGCTGGCGAAATTGATTGTTAAACTCTTGCAGCATTTGCAATCTTCTCTCGCCTCCTTTTTTTTGGGGCTATTTTTATTTTTCTCGTTCCTACGCCCCATAACGCACGACGGGGCTGCAAGCTTACGCAGACTCATAGAAACTAACGAGGATAATCTACCGTGCACCAGCCGCGATTTATTCCCCGGACATGTGAAGTTTTCAAGAATAATAAAATTTCGCGACCCACACACGTGGCTTTTTAAATGAGAATTTATCGTTTATTTTCCCGTGCATGCAGTTTTTTTTTACGTAGCTTCGTTGCTGCTTTTTTTTTATACACCGTTGATTTACTCACTGATGTATGTTTTATAGGGAGCGATGATATAGTTGAATTTGCTGGAGTTGCAAGCCTCCTCCGGTACTTGAGTCCACGTTTTCGAAAGCTGCATCTCGATGACGGGATCATCCCTCTTGTGCAATACGAGACAAACGTAGCCGTTGTCGCTGCAAAAACGGTTCAATGGTCATTTTGTTAAAACCGTACACTCGTTTGTTCGTCGTGAGGACACTTTTTTTTTATTCGCCCATACATGACGCCAGTGTGATTCATTTAACCCACTTTTGTTTTATAAAAATTACGGCGAAATGGGTTGAAATTCCGAACTTTGAATGATCGGAACGTTCAAAACTCCGAAAGACCAAAACGCTGAAAATCTGAATACCGTCAAAATAATTCGACAATGGAAGTTTTAAACGTTTGAAAATATTCAATAAATCGACGAATTGTTTCAAGAATTTTTTTTTATTGAGAAGTGATTTTACGTCAATTTTGAAATTTTTCTAGACAATGTTAAACCTTGTACATTATTTACAGTCAATTGTGTAGACTTTCGCTGGCATGATCTTGACGAAATTTGTAGCTTCGGAAAATTAAAATTAGGAATTTTAAACCGTCGGAGCATTCAAAGTTCAAAATTTCAACCCGGCCCCCATGTCAAGATCATGCCAACGAAAGTCTACACAGTTGACTGTAAATGATGTAGAACGTATAACATTGTCTAGACAAATTTCAAAATTCACGTAAAATCACTTCTTTGTAAAAACAAATCTTGAAATGATACGTCGATATATTAAAAATTTTGAAACTTTAAAAACTTCCATAGCCGAATCATTTATTTTGACGGTGTTCAGATTTTTGGAGTTCTGGTCTTGCGTATAAAATTCTTTTAGAGTTTTGAGCGTTCTGATCATTCAAAGTTCGGAATTTCAATCCGGCCCTATCTTGAATTTCGGAACATTAAAATTCGGAATTTTAAACCGTCGCACAGTGCATCAAGCCTAACACAAAAATTTAAAAAACCAAGTTTATATTTCCGTCGAGTCGTGGTTGTTTTTGTAAACCATATTAGTCGATACACGACGCCAAGCGGTTAATAATCTGTCGCTTATCGCCCTTAGCAAGTTAGAGATACCCTCATTAAGGTCTTCGGAATGTAAATAAAAATTGATTCATTATCATTCAACGTTTGTTGTTCGTGCAAATCGTATTATACCGAAAGTTTTACATATTTTTTGAAAACCAATTAAGAAGATCACAGGTTACGGTATGTTCTTTAAAATATTGTTATAAATAAGTCTTTGAATTGTTTCTATCATTGTTTACAAATCCTGTAACTCACTGTACAAAATGTAGTGCACTTCGTTGTACTGTTAAACTTTGACGATAGTTTTGAAAAAAGATGTCAAAAAGTGTTTTTAGATATTTGCCTATAATTTCTACGTTAATGGAGATTCATATTTACATTCGTTTTTTTTGCGTCTGCTTGTGAATATTTCGTTTACAATGTTTTTTTTCAGAGAGAACCAATTTTATGAAAAAAAAACTCCGAGCTTGTAAATGTGTGGATAGAAAAAGTCAAAAATAAAAAACACGCAGTTTTCAATAGAATTTGTTCTGTATTGCAACTACAACCATTTTCTGACCAATTTTACGAAGAAATAACAAAAGCAAGTTACACCCGAAAGTACTCGAGAATAGACTCAAACAAAGACGCCATGAAAATACTTCTGATAACTTCTGAATCTCTAATATCCAGCAAAAGAAAAATAATAACTAATGTAAGAAAGACTTTAAAGCCGATAAAGCGGTTCAAAAGTATGTCATTTTAGTAGACGAAGCCTCCACTTCCTACAGCTTAGACATCGAGATGTCTAGTGACGAAAAATCTTTAAATTCTGACTACATTAGGCATCAATGGGACAGTTTTTTTTAAAATTCGATTCGAGATAGCTAATAAATTTTTAATAAGAAATAAAAATCTTTACCGGATTTAAAAAGAGTTATGATTTTTACCCATTTCCCCATATATTCGATGCACTTTGCGTCGGAGCATTCAAAGTTCGGAATTTCAATCCGTTCCCGAAATTATGATACTATCGCACTTACAAGGAACACAACTTGAATGTCCACCTTCGATTTTGTTGAAACGCATATATGTGATAAAACATTGAAATCTATTAAACACGTATTTTCTTATCGGTGGATAAACGGTTTCAAGGGGTGGAACCAACCCTCAAAGAAAGGCGCGCCACCCCTTAATTCAATATTGTTTCAATACTTTTGTAATGGATTTTTTATCGTTTTACATTAGAAGAATTTTGGATTTGGTTTCATAGACTGGCGGACTGCTTGTGGGTGAAACTGCAACGTCACCCCTTGACACGCCTCTCTTTAAGGGGTGGTTTCTTCGCTTAAAACCATTTTTCCGTCGATAAAAAAAATACGTATCTAATCATTTTCAGTGCTTTATCACCTATATGAGTTTTAAACAAATTGAAGGCGGACACTGTTAGACTGGTCGCAATATAATGGACAATTTTGGGAACTGACTGCAATTGTCTCTTTCTTATTTACTTATATTATTCGTGCTCTCTCTTTTTCCCTTTCGCTGTACTTGTATTTTTGTCACTTTATGTCGAAC
Source organism: Ophion obscuratus (assembly GCA_964007375.1). Classification (NCBI taxonomy): domain Eukaryota; kingdom Metazoa; phylum Arthropoda; class Insecta; order Hymenoptera; family Ichneumonidae; genus Ophion; species Ophion obscuratus. Next base: position 28,633,261 of record OZ023313.1, read on the forward strand.
GTTCCAAACAGAGCTGGCTTCACTCGTTATTTTCAGACTTGATCGAGGTTAAAAATATCCGTCACTGAGAGACTCTAATTAGTTCATATCGATATGTCCTTTCATACAGAATCAAATCGATTCGCGGAAAAGTCTCGACACTTGCTATTAATTTGTCTCTGGAGGGATTACAAGAATATTAATGGGTGTGTAAACTTTTCATTCCATTCAAAAGATTGTGATTGTTATAGAATTGTGATATGTGACTGAATTTGGGAAGCACCATTTTATTGAGCGTAATTCATTTAATTTGAAATATAATGTTCTACGAAAACTGACAGTAATTTAATAACATCAAGACTTATAATTTAAATTTATCGACGAAATTTCAGGGCTTTTTATGACATATAAAAGTAACTTGGAAAGGTGATCGATGGGGTATCACTAAACTGCATTGATCGTTCCAGAATATATTTGCTCCCATCACCGAGAGGTGAGGTTATTTGACCTGGCATTGATTATCACCAATTTCCGTCCGCAAGTGCGCGCAATAGACAATAATATTGGAAGTTTTCATAGTACCTACATTTGTTTGAATTTCTGTGCTACCCCTAAATTATATTTTTTGCGGCTTATGCATTTGTGGAGTGTCCTTTTCCTCAACTGATTTGAAAACTGTAGTCATCAGTGATAACTAGTGTCATAATCTTCCGTTGCAACAAGAAAAAAACATTATTTTTTCGATTTTACAAATCTTGCATAACATTTACATGAATCAACATCCTCCAACTTTCAATTCATTCAGTTACTTGCTCTACCCCACGAAATAATTTACTATAGGGGGCGTACGTAAATTGCGTAACGCAATTTGGGGGGGGGGGGGGGGCATGGAAGTTTGCGTTACGTCGCGATTTTAGACCTGCCAGAAATAGCAAAATTTCCACATGTTGAAATTTTGTATTTGAAACACGAGGGCAATTTTACTTTTCCACTTTCCCTGGGCAAAATTTGAAGAAAAAAAAATTGTGGTTCATAATTCTTTAAAGTACATATATTCAAAAATGAGTTGGCGACATTTTTATTCACAAGTCCGAAAATTGACGAATTTACAGTCACTTTCGTCAGATCAGGTAGCGCGACCGATTAGTGCCCTCAGTCCCTACAGGTGTAGCATCGTTCACAATAGATTAAGTGCAGGCTCTTATTATTTTGTGAAATATAATGAAGATGAAAAACCGGCATATCGCCCGCGACTAGATACTTTGCTGTAAGTATCAATATTCTAGAAAAAACATAGCTTCATATCAAGAAAAACGGGACGAAAACTTTAAACGCGTTTTTCTCAAAACTACTTTTTTCGACCTCGTCCCAGTGAATACTCAAAAACTAATATCAATCGATTTTCAATTTTTTATGACATTGTTGTTATCGCAGTGACAACCTACGCAGGTTGTACGTAGCCGATTTTTTAAATTTTGATAATTCCTATTTTTAAAGACTGCTTAAATACAAAAAAGGGCCTTGAAAATAGAAAAAAATGTCTAAACTGTCGGCATCTTGTAACAAAACCCAAAATAAAAAAACGGCTACACATAACGATAGCTACATTTGTATAGATATCGATAAATTGTTGACTTCTTATTTACAGATAACCTTTCATAAAGATATCGATGGGACAATGAAGAGATTTTTTTTTCGTCATCAAATCAAGGCATATATCTCGGTTAATTTTGACGATTTTTTCATAATAATTGGTATAAAACTAGATGAATATATACTGCATAAAATGAGTATAAACCCGATCCTTTCATAATGAGTTGTCTGTGAAAAAAAATCGCAATTATTGACGACAAAGCACCCGTTACGTAACGGAATAGAAGGGGGAGGTCCGGCCAATCGTTACGGTCCTGGTACGTGGAGTGGGAGGGGAGGGGGGGGGGGGGGGGGGGGGTAAACAGTGGGGAATTTAGCGTTACGTAATTTGTGTATGCCCCCATAATAGTCTCGTTTTGTTATTAGGCGCGTGACATGGTTTTTTTTTCTTATTCAAAATAATTACTGCGAGATGTGCTTTGATAATTATGATATTATCGCCCTAAAACTGCTCGCAAGATATGTATGGGAAATTCAGGGAATGTACTGCTCTTCCTTATCTACTTCTATTATTCGTGCTCTCTCTCTCTCTCTCTCTCTCTCTCTCTCTCTCTCTCTCTCTCTCTCTCTCTCTCTCTCTCTCTCTCTCTCTCTCCCCCTCTCTGTGCCTATATTTTCGTCACTTTATGACGAACGTTCCGAAGAACATCCGCACGATAGTTTTGAAGAGATTCGTTCCCATACTCCAACCAAGTCGTAAATTATATATTACAATTTCCGGGTGTGCAAATGACGTTGTACATCTATGGCAAATTTATACACAATATACCGTTTAAGTGTCGCCCTTAAAAGACGAGAATATTGAACGAGATATAATCATGCGAGCTGTTCCCTTCGCTAGACTGAGAAAAGAACATTTTTGCCAATTTGCAAACGGCTCATTCTAAAGGAATTTTAAATACCGTTGTTTTTTTTACAACCGGAAGTTGATAAATATACGAAAAAATGGACTTGGATATAGTACATGTACGATGCATAATGCAATTTTGCATTTCTATATACAGCCGTACGTCCATAAATGTATCTCATCATACGCGAGTATATTTATGTATACGGCACGTTTATGATGCGCGGCTCTTGCCACTGCCTTAATTAATTAAGTCGCGCACAGTCGGTCATTTGCATTGCATAGAATGTTTTCTAAACCCGACCGCATTCTACAGCCCGGTGCATGAATGAATGTACAGATATAATAATGCGCAGAGGGAAATTTAGCGAGGGAGCGTCGCGTGGAATGGCCAGAAAGCGGAAAGACGAGCACCGTGGAGGAATGAGAAGGGGCCGGAGGAGTGCAGCGCGGTGCGAATGGTCCCGCGGGTGCAATACCGTGGGTTCTTCCACACTGCATGGATCCGACTGTAACTGCGACCAACAAATTCGTCCTGCAACTATGAGAATTAAGTACAACCGCTATGCACTCTACTTCAATGCAGTATAGTATGCAACGTAAATATAGTTAGCTTTGGTGTACGCTGTGCGTGCATTCTCGCTCCATGCGTGTACGGGTTCAGATTTTTGTTCGATAAGGTGACGAAAAATTGAGCAGATATATCACAACGAGTCTGGCCGCGTTATAATTTATTATGGAGGTAGAATAAATTCTCATTATAACAGAGACCGGGAACCGGTATGTTTGACGCTGATTTTTTACCGTTTTCATTTTTCTCCCATTGGGGCTTAAATGCAAGGCTACTATGATTGTTTCCATCAGAATTAAGTTGAAAGATCATATAGATTTTTTTTTACATATTCGGAAATGTGTAGTGAATTTTTGAAAAAATCATGGTTTTTTTCGTATGCTCAGAACTTCCTGAAAAAATGGCTAAATAAGATGTTTCTTTTTTCAAATTCTTCGTTTTGAAATGTACTTTATGAAAAAAAAAAACATATTTAACAAATATTCAGTCATATTCGATATAATTTCTCAGTTAAAAAAAACTCAAATTTTTCAAACTTCGACCTTTTTCATTGTCGGTTTTTTATTTTGTAAAAAGAATATGATGAATTTAGCGTTTTTCGCCGCAAGACCCATCGTGGTAATATATATATTTTTTCTGAATTGAAAAATTAATATACTTGATTTTTTCAAAATTTAGTTGTTTCGAATGATGCAATAATGTCAATTAATCAATTCTATGATTTTAAAAAGAATGCAGTGTACTATTTCGTTTACATCAATGTTTTGCTCAAACGTTTCACAAGTAGTGCATATTTGAATTGGCAACTAAAATTGATAAAAACGGTAAAAAAGAATTGGAAAACGATTTGAATATATTGATATTGTATACAAAATATTGAATATCATAGAATCAACCATTCAAAATTACGTCATCATAGGAAAAAGCTAAACTTTGAAAAATCAAGCACATTTTTTTCAGCTTGAAGAAAAAAATAGTAAGAACAATCTTACCACGATGGGTCTTGCGGCAAAAAACGCTTTATTCATCATATTGTTTTACGAAAAAATCAATCGAAAATAAGAAAGCTTGAACTTTGAAAAATTCATATTTTTGCTAAAAAAATATGCCGAAGATGACTTTAAATATTTTTTAAATATTTTTTTTTCATGAACTGCATTGCGAAACGAATAATTTGAAAATAACACATGCTTTTCGGTCAATCTTTCAAAAAGTTATGAGCATTTTATACATCAAATGTCGATTTTTACTAAATTCACTACAATTATGTAATTGTATATATTACTCTAATTATATTGTCAATACATTGTAAAAATGGTATTATGGTAAAATATTATGAAAAAATTTGAAGATTACACAAGCTTCTTTAGAAGGAAAAAATAAAATGTTAACCGATTAATTCCTCCCTACATCCGAGGGAGGTACCGGTTAACACGGCGATTATGGCGTGTACTGGGATTTAAAGGTGTATGAAGGTATTTGGAGGTGAATGAACGTGTATGAAGGATTTTTAGCGTTACGTGGCATGGGCCAATGATATGGAAAAAAATTGTTTTAATATACATGTGATAAAGCCGAAGTATATAACTGTACAAAAAATTAAAATATAAAAATGAATTTAAGAGGGAATGACACCTTATCGCGGTCGGTATAGTAGAACAATTATAGATTCCCAAACGACGTCAAATAGATAGACGAATACCTGTCTGCCCTTCAAGTTTTCTGAATTTGAGAAAAAAAAACTAAATTGGCTTATGATAAGCCAATCTACATTTTTTTTCTCAAATTCAGAAAATTTGAGGGGTTGACAGCTACTCGTCTATGTATTTGACGTCGTTTGGCAAAGTTTCGACGGGATCTGAAGAGCCGTTTCAGAGATTTTTGGGAATCTATAATTGTTCTACCATACCGACCGCGATAAGGTGTCATTCCCTCTTAACAAGAGAAATAAGTATTACTACAAAAAACAAAAATGGAGGAGGTTTCAAGGTTAGAGAGAAAAAAGGAAGCAAAATTTTTACATGCTATAAAAAGTGTCTTTCCGCTTTTGGGACAGCACCGTATGGCGGTTTGGTAAGACGATATTTAGGAGTCACGGGCTGTGAGGCCGTGACCGAATGCCTCGTTTGAGACTCGAGACCGGAATTTTATGCCCGTCTCGGGCGCGAATGTTTAAGGGAAAGGATTTTGCCCGTCGCCCACTGTCGGCCTGCGCACGAACTAGTGCGAGGCAGGTTCGGGGCAGGTCGGTAAGGAAGAGAGATATTCTCCGAGGATAATACGCGGTGTAGTCCTAGGCGCGCCGTGGACGTTATTTGGCGCGGCTATGAAACTTCGGAGTTACCCCGAAGTAGTGTCATAGCGCGAGCCATACAATTTTGTTCTGACGCTTCGGTATTAATAAAAAGTGTTTCGCGAGTGCGCGGCATGTGTTGTGTGTGTTTTCCAGGTGAGTGATATTAAACGCCGGACCGGGTAGGCTTGATTTACGCGGCGGACGCGGGGGTCACGGGAACTCAGGTGAGTATAACCTAATTGTTAATTTAACCCCAAAATTCCGATAGGACTAAAAAACAAAATTTACATACTCAAAGATACTATTCCATAAAAAATAAAAAAGGCCTGGTAATAGTGTACGGGGAGGAAGGGGCTGGGTGACCGGAGGAATGGGATCAGCCTGGAACCGTGCCGTTGTTGGGGTCCTCCTCTCCGGTACCATTTGTGCGCTACGCCTTCCGGGTGATAATTTTCCCCTGGACACTTGCAGGTGCGGCGGGATTCACCGAAGACTCAGCGCTGCAAGGATGCACTGGAGGACCTGCGGCGAGGATGCTGTAATGGCGAGGAACCCCGGGTGCACTGCTGGCGGAGGGCCTCGGCGTCGCCTCAGCAAGGAGAGCCTCGGTGTGGCGTCGACGAGGGGAAAAATGCCTGGTGGACCATTGGCGGTGAAGGAATGCCCTGGCAGGCCATCGGTGAGAGTCGTCGAGGGTAAGGTGCCCCCGGGTAACTCCGACAGCGGTATTGTGCCAGAGCGGTACCCCAAGGGGCACTCGAAAGAGGTGACGGTGAGTAATTATTTTTGCCAGTGGGATCATTTCGGCTACCGTAATGATCCTTTTTATTGTATTTTCGGGTGCAGGAGTGGAACCGGGGGAAAATTAGGGGAAAAACTTGACCATGCCAAAAAGCGCGGACAACAAACATATTTAAATTTCAGCCAAAGAAAAAGAGATCGGATCTAAAAGTGGTCGATTTGGCGTGGAATGCCCTATATATATTAATCTTTGAATATAATATATGCACTTGCAATACACGTTGTCGCAAAATCCCGAAGGATGACCCATACCTACTCGTACAGTCAATACAAGTGAATGCGCATGTCATCTCGTTTGGGGAATAACGTCTCCCAATGCTTACGATGCGTCCTTTGGAAAGTGGAAGCAGATGTCGAGTACAGGCAGTCTTATGTTTATAGCTAGACCACTGCATTGAAATTGCGTACAGCTGGATAATTGGCCATTTTGCATTGCGTATCACATACGAACAAATTGTTGAGTCCAACATACATATGTACATGGTGCATTTCTCATCATACCTATTTTCAAATTATGAGGAAAAAGAACGCAAACACAATTGCATTGTTGATCGATGAAATCTGAACAATGTTTCGATAATAGTAAATATTAATTAATGCATTAAATATGGAACGGCGCGTTATTAATTTAGAAATTTACTCAGGGTCCGTTCGACAGTCTATTGTAAATTGAAAAGGATATTGACATTATTAATATTTACTTTAGAAAGATGAAGGTCTGGGCGCAATTGACAGATTGGCTCGGTATAAATTGCCCGGTAAATGGAAGTAGGAATGCACGTATAAAATGAACCAGGAAAACTCCAGCTGAGATTTGAACGAAATTTCAAGTTGCATGCTTCCGTTTCTCGTTTCAATCTAATTTACAATGTGGACGTTAGGGGCCGTCCATAAATTACGTCATCGACTTTTGCTGATTTTTGACCCCCCCCCCCCTGAAATCATCCTATCCGTCATATCGTTGTGATCAAATTAACGTTACCGTCATCTAACGACCAGACCCCCCCCCCCTATTTTAAAATGACGTAATTTATGGACGGCCCCTTACGAAACCGGCGAGAGGCGGTCGGTACCTCACTCTTAGCTATGAATAGAAGAATGCCGGAGAATTGAGCCATTGTCATTGTAAACGAATGCCCCCTGTTTATCCTCCTTCGCAGTAGAGAAAAAATATACAAAATATATGAAAAAAAGATACTTAAGAGAGGACACCACTGTAACAGCCCATTTTCGACCGTTTTCTTTGGAATCTTTTTAAAGAACGGAATAAAATACATGGTCAGAAGAACTTTTAGGCTTTGTGAGGTATATATTGAAGTATGTAAAAAATATTATTTGTCAAAAGAATACAAAGTGGCGGCGCACGAGTCGCTATAGCCCTACTGGTTTTCAGCCAGCCCTCTCCGCGGCACGCAGTAGAACTGTCGGAAACTTGGTCCTGGAACTAAGAGTGAAATATTTTCGTTAATCATATTAATTTTAGAAGTCATTAAATTTAAAAAAAAAAAAATTAAAAAAAATAGAGACAAGTTCGAAAAGAAAGTTCGTTTTTTGAACCATACACTGAAAAAAAAAATTCGTTCATCCATCCAAAATTCAGTTACAAAATGTATCTTTAAATACGTTCAACTTGATTTTTGATTGGCATGACAAAACAGTATAGTTGGTAGTAAAGCAGTATAGTGGTGTGAACTGTAGCTTATTTAGCATGTCTGAGCAACTGTTAAAACAACAAAATGAATTTTGCACATTCAACGATTTTTTTTTCTCAGTCTAATTTTCATATAAAAAGTAATATATTTTTAACGATTTTCAATTATTTGACAAAGGCGTTGACTGTTAAAGCAATCTAAGAAGCTATAGTTAAAATTCCGGTAACACTGTAGAATCAAGGCTCCAGCCCAAAATCAGTTCAAATTTTTTTTGCGACATTGTGCTGAATGAAAAACGATGTTACATGTTGAATTAAGGTGGGGGAAATCCTAATATGAAAAAAAAAAAAAACGTTAAAAGTGTCATTACGGAGGAGGGTAAAAAAGGATAATACGTTATTTCCCGCTGCAATACCCCGTGATTTTGCAAAAATTCGTTGCTTTCTTTTCGGGATTGAAATTTTACGATTGGTTCGCTGAGAAATATCGTATACCCGTCGCACATGATTTCCATTGATATACTAATATTTCGAAGTTCGTTCAAAATATACTTACCTTTTCACTCTGTTTACCTTACCTTGTTTATGTTTCATCAATTTAATTTGCTTTGTGCGAGTATACATATATGTGTGTGTGTGTGTGTGTGTGTGTGTGTGTGTGTGTGTGTGTGTGTGTGTGTGTGTGTGTGTGTGTGTGTGTGTGTGTGTGTGTGTGTGTGTGTGTGTGTGTGTGTGCGCGTATGTGAGTGTGTGTCTATAATGCGCTATTTCGTCCCTCGTTTCCGCAAACTTCAAAATCCCATAATTTATGGAATTAAAGAAAAATGTCAGCCTCCCCCATCTGAATATCAATAGTTATGACATTATAAAGGCGTCCATGGCAAAACTAAAATTTTGGCATTGAAGTTGATCTTGAGCCGTGATTCTATAGATTTACCAAAATTTCAAGTCGATTCATTGGTTTTTAAAATATCATTTTTTAAATAATTTTGGGGTGATTAAAAAAAATCACTCGAATTACGTTCCATGCATGCTTAATAACAAACCTTTTTTCCAAAACCAAAATAAATGATCGTGTAGACAAAAAAATCGGCAAAAACGAACTTTTTCGGACTGTCACAGGGGTGTCGTCCTTTAAAGTCCATTATGCGAAAAATAATTTAATATCTAGATCAACCCGCGCAGATATTTGCTGAGGAGTCCCCAGATCATACCACATCCCTATACTGCCGTCATATAAAAAAAGACGGCATCTACAAAAAAAAATCGACAATGCGTTTGACTATACAGAACGATGGGAAATTTTGTACTGATTCCAACGGTACCATAAAAGCATTTTCGATTTTTTTTAGTAGACGCCGTCTTCTTCCATATGACGGAAGTATAGGCATTTAATAGGGACGCCTCACGTAGAGAGTCCACATTGGAATCCAAGTGGATTCCGCGCTATTTCCCGATTTACGTCGTTTGACAATTCTTACCACGTTCGGATCGAAAATATGTGAAAAGTCACGAGAAAAAACTTGGCGTGTCGAAACATAACCCGCGCGCTTTGTGAGCATCCACGTGTGTACTGATATCATGTCAAAGTGCAGTAAAATAAATAACAAACGATAATTACAGTGGATTTTCAGTGATGTGATTGAAATCGATTTTCAAGATATACTTTTTGAAGGGATTTATATTTCTTGCTTTTGTTATTATTTCGGGATAAAAATAAAGCATCAAGATAAATTCGCTGAAAATCTTGGCTACTTTAGTAAGGAGCGAGGAGAACGATTCCACCAGGACATAAAAATCAGGAAAGATGGGGCACAGATACATGATGGCTGATTACGTTTGGACGTCTGCTGCGTGACTGCCTCGAAAATTTTTACTCAAAAAAATCACGAAAAAGAAGCTCACTCAATGCAAACATATTTAATAAAACTTAAATTTTCATCTAATTTCAATAAAATTAGATTAAATTAAAAAAATGTATATTTCCGTGTTCCTACGGAGAATATTAATATTTAGTGTTAAAATAGGATCAGTATAAAGATTTAGGAAAAATATACAGTTTTGCGGCACCAAATCGGCCGTTGAGCTGTATAAATGTTCAAATATCGAGTCTTTTTACCAAATTGTTGAATGATAATTGTTCAAATATTAAATCTTTTCATCGAATTGTCCGCAATTATGCCAAAATGTTATTGAAAATTTCGTCAATAGAGTGAATGTTCACAAACAGCGACCAGGCGGCCATTTATCGGATATTGTGTTCCACACATAACTTCCATATTTGTACCTTATATTAGAATTAAAATATTCGTATATGCAAATGAATAATACGTTTTATGAATAAATTAAAATGTCAGCTAATTTTGAGACCCCTTTAGTTTATTCAGAAAATTCAACGTACAGAATGAAATGGGATTCATCAAGAATCCTAACGGATTCTGTTCGATACTGTGGGAATCCTTAAGGCGGAATATACATTTAGACGAGAAAAAATAAGCAATATAGAGGGATTTTTTGAACTAACAAATAATTATTCTACATTTATCAAACGTTAGGTATACTTTAATAGTATATTTAAGTAGACAAAACATTTTTTTTAAATTAATTAATCGTCAAAATGTCGGAGCTGTTGCAGAGTGTTACAGCAAGGTCGCCGCGGGAGTTGCGAATCGGCGTGTAGTCTAGCTTCCCGTAGACTTTGATTCGCAAAAAAGTTCAAACATTTTTTCAGTTAGAACATGTAGATTTTCTATGTGACAGTAACTAAAATAAAGAAAATGCAAATTTAAGAAAATGGCTGACGTTTACAAATAAAAATCAACATTCACGCAACATTTCTGTAAAATGTGGATTAGAAAAGTAGGTTTTTTTTTTTTAATTTTTCAAAAACAGTTCTCGTCAAGTAGAACGTACCAATATTATCAATATTTCTACCAAGTTTCAACTCAATCGGCTCAATAGTTTTTAAGAAATCCTACACGCCAATTTTGATAATGCAGTTTTGAGAAAAGTGCGTTTGAAGTTGACGCCCGCTCCGAATCCGAGCAGTGAGGCACAGCGTTGACGGGCTGTAACGTTTAAATTTTTCGAATTTCGCTTTGCAACTTTAGGAAAATATTGTACATATGAGGCATTCCACGTCACTTCAGCCAGCAACAACAAAAAATCCGCAAATAATTTTGAAAAATCGAGTTACTTCATTGAAAAATATTTACGGAGTGTAGAGATTTTTTAAAAATTTCTGACGTTTTTTCTCGTTGATTACCATTTTTAAACATTTTTCCATTCAAATGGCTGTATCTTTGGCAGGATTTGACGTATTTGCATTCGTAAAAAATGAAAACGTGCGTCTTTTTCTAGGCTTCCAGAAAAAAAGTTAGGTTTCATTAAGCAAGTTAAACGTCTGTTTCAGGGCAAAATATGCAAAAAAAAAAATTTTCTCAAGGAAAGGCACTCGTTGTTTTTTTTTTTTAATTTCGCCGAATTGTGAATACGAAAAACGAATTTTTTATATCATGGGAGTCCTAAACATCGTAAAGTAACAGCTCTTTTAATTAATTTTTTTTAAATTAATATTCGATTGAAGAGTGTGGAGCACTCCAAGGCTCCAATACATATGACATATATGTCATATATGTCATATGTATTTCAAAAACCTGGTAAACATACAGCGGGTGCTCCACACTTTTGAATCGAATATCAATAAAAAATAAAATAAATAAAAATGGCTGTTACTTCACGGTGTTCAGGAATCCCCTAAAAAAACCAAAAATCCTTTTGTCGTATTCACAATTCGGGGAAATTCTTAAAAATAAAATAACGAGTGTCTTTCTTCGAGAAAAAATATGCTTTTGCATATTTTGCCCTGAAACGGACGTTCGACTTGCTCAATAAAATCTAAATAAATTTTTATCTGGAAGGCCAGAAAAAGACGCACATTTTCGTTTTTTACGAATGTAAATACGTCAAATCCTGTCAACGATACAGCCATTTGAATGTAAAAATATCAAAAAATGGTAATCAACGAGAAAAAACGTCGGAAATTTTTGAAAAATGTCGATACTCGGTGAATATTTTTCAATAACGTAACTCGATTTTTCAAAACTTTTTGTGGTTTTTTTTTACTGGCTGAAGTTGCATGGTATGCCTTATATATAGTTCTATCGTTTAAAGAAAAAAAAATCGATTTTCTTAACGTTATAAATGTATATCCCGCCTTAAGGATTCAAATTGGATTATTACATTCCATGAGAAATTCCGATAAGAATTAGTATAGGAACAAATATGAAAATTCAGTTGGATCCCCACGACAATTGGGTATTACACCCTTTTTCAAAAGGTGTCTCAATTTGATCCTGTGGTGGTAATAAACTACTAGAATTTTTATTTCTGTTTTATGAAATCGACAAGTGCCATAAAAATGCATTTAAATTTTACATTTCAAATTTCCGCGCGTTTACGCTAGCCGCCACGCTGCTTCGGTTAGTGACGTCAACTTGCATAGTAAACATCGACGCTGCGCCAATTGTGAATACGTAATTTTTTTTCGTTAAAAGTGAGTTACAATCCCTATCATTGGTGTGTTGTTCCTAAATGTAAGAATACTAGTGTAAAACACCGGGAAAGTTGTGGATTAAAATGCCAATTGATATAAATATGAGGAAGACTTGGTTAAAACTTGCGAGAAGAGATCCAAAGTCATGGTCCGAAAAAAACTCATTTGTTCCTTTTTGAAGTACAGATAACTATTTGAACATTTGCAATCAACTATGACAAACGAGAATATATAGTTGTTGACGCTTTCTTTCACAGGTTAGAGACTAATACGTCTACCGCTTTCTTTGTTTACTATGTCAATGACGTTGGAATCCATTATGGCGGCAACCGTTTCGCATGTTCGTTGAACAGATAGAAAACGTTTTTTTTTTGTTGTATTAATTATAACATTTATTTTGTGTTTTTATAAATGAAAACCAACATTATTCGATAGCTTATTGCGAAAAATGCCTTATTTATGGATTTTTAGTAATTTTCTTAGAGAGAGTAAAATGCCCTATTTCTGCATGGGAATGCTTCGAAAGTGTCATAATACCGACCACCTACAAGCTGCATAGAGAGGTAAGTAATCTATCGACGTTACGTCAGGCCATACGAAATATTTTTTTCCCCCAATACTACAGGGTTTCCATGTATATTCGCATGGGATTTTTACTTTATAACTTATTTTTCACTTCTCTATGTTGCATTTTCGGCTCAGATTTTTTTTTCGCCGCATTTTTACATTAGAGTTCCATGCGACCTGTGTCTGCCCAAAGCGGTGTGTATCCACTTCCAGGAGAATGTCGTACTGCGTGTGCCCCGGAGCGCGCTTCCAAAGCTCGAAAGAGAAAGGGGGCAGAGACAGAGAGAGAGAGAGAGAGAGAGAGAGAGATGAGAGTGAGAGAGAGAGAGAGAGAGATGAGAGAGAGAGAGAGATGAGAGAGGAGAGAGAGAGAGAGAGAGAGAAAGTGAGTGAGAGAGAGAGAGAGAGAGAGAGAGAGAGAGAGAGAGAGAGAGAGAGAGAGAGAGAGAGAGAGAGAGAAG
>OZ023313.1:28646841-28795473 GCA_964007375.1 Ophion obscuratus
AAAGCAAAAAAAAAACACGAAAAAAAGAAAATAAATCGTGAAATCCAGATGTTCTTTACCTGTCTACCTCCCTGCTGAGCGTTTCCCATTCATTCAATTCCGTTTTGCGATTCGTGTAGGGTAAGTCCGGGGTAGTTGGCCACAGTTTTTTCAAGGTTCCGTCAAAATAAAAGTACAGACTTTTTTTTAACTTATCTTCATTTGTAATTGAACTTTGAACATTTAACTTTAAGATAATTTACGAAATTAAAACAAACTCCTATCGGATCAACCTTAAAATTACTATTTTTTTAATATCACGATTGGCTATCTCTCCCGAAGTATTTGGGTGTGATGGCCATAGGAGTAGAGGTGAGATGGCCAGTTTTCTCTATGGTGTTATGTTTTGATTGTTATATTTTTTTGGCCACATCTAGAACACATATAATCGAAATCAGTATAATTTTTGTGTACCGAAAGTTGGCAAACTATCCACTGAAGCCTGTCTTCGTTGAGACGAGTTTCATAATAATTTTCTCCGCAACGTTTTTTTCATTGTTTTTATATGGTCTTTCCAAGGTCTTCCTAGGTATTTCGTAGGCCCTAGCGGCCGCACGAACCGACAATTCATCATTTTTTTACAGCACTAATAGCTGCTTTTAATGATTCTCGAGTCCAGTTCTCTCGTAGAGCAATGGCTGTTCTCTTGTACTTATTAGGCATCCAAAACAAATGTAGAAAACATGAATTACTCGAACACTTTACAACTAATACTATGGCCATCATACACCGACTGTACGTGGCAATCTCTCCTAATCTCCCGGGAGAGATGGCCACATCTAAAATGTGAACAAGTAGAAACAATACATGCGAAATCTTGAGGTTATAACAAAGCACTGTTCGTGAACTATTCAAGAAATACAAAAGTAACTATTACTTTTACGAAATAACATCACCACAATGAAAAACATGAAACCCTCAAAACATTTAGCAGTAGATACGATAATTAAAAAGGATTTTATTTACTTAATATTTTTTTGCCAAACTTTTGTTCGTACACTTACACCTGCGCACGACGCGAAGCGAATTAAGCACACTAAGAGAAAAGTGTATAGTATTCACAAAAAACCCGCATGTTAAAAGAGAGTATAATAGTCGAATTTTCTATAATTTATTGTCACCGCAATCATAATATGGTTGACACAACTATAAGCGAAAAGTATACGTAAACATGCGACTTTGGTGGCGTATTTGAATATCTAGTATCTCCGAAATTACTGTACACTATTGTAAAAGGCTTTACAATATCGATATGGTTAAGTCTGGTTAAGCTATACGAGGGTGGGGAGAAAAGTTTCCGGCCTGACCAAGAGATGGTGCCACTAGGTCTAGTTTTGGAGCGGCGTCCTACAGTACCATTCCCACCGAGCTTGTATGTACAGTTTCAGCCCAATCGCTACGTTAGTTTGCGTTTGAGAGCACATTGCGCGAGACGCTTCCGTTGTTTTCGTAAAAATGGAAAAATTGGAAAAACGTGCTGTGATCAAATACTTCCATTTGAAAGGTTTTACACCAAAACAAATAAAAGAAGAGATGAATTCAGCACTAGGAGACTCCTCCCCATCATTTTCAACTATTAAGCAGTGGGTTTCTGAATTTAAAATGGGTCGTGTGAGCACCTCTGACGAGCCTCGGTCAGGACGGCCCGTTGAAGTCACAACTTCAGAGATGATTGAAAAAATCCATAAAATAGTGTTAGAAGACCGCAGGTTGAAAGTGCATGAGATAGCTGAGACCTGTAGGATGTCAGCTGAACGTGTGCGAAATATTTTGCACAACCATTTGAACATGGAAAAGGTGTGTGCAAGGTGGGTGCCGCGTTTGCTATCGCTCGACCAAAAACTGCTTCGAAAAACCATTTCTACCGACAATTTGACGCTGTATAGGCGTAATCCAAACGAATTTTTGCGTCGATTCGTAACTGTTGATGAGACATGGGTCCACCACTACACTCCTGAAAATAAAGAACAGTCAAAACAGTGGGTTGGAAAAGGGGAACCAACCCCAAAGAAGGCAAAAACAATTTTATCGGCAAACAAGGTTATGGCTACTGTTTTTTGGGATGCGAGAGGAATGATATACATTGATTACCTTGAAAAGGGTAAGACTATCACTGGTCAATACTACGCAGAGTTATTGCAACGTTTGAAGCACGAGGTGCAAATTAAACGACCTCATTTGGCGAAGAAAAAAGTTTTGTTTCATCACGATAACGCACCAGCGTATTCGTCGATTGTTGCCATGTCCAAAATCCACGAATTGAAGTTTGAATTGATACCGCATCCTCCCTACTCTCCAGACTTAGCCCCCAGCGACTATTACCTGTTTCCTAACCTCAAAAAATGGCTTGGCGGAAAAAAATTTAAGAGCAACGAAGAAGTTATCGAAGCTGTAAATCAGTATTTTGAGGAGCTTGACGAATCTACGTTTAAAACTGGTATAACTAAATTAGAACACCGTTATGAGAAATGTATCAGTGTTGATGGAGATTATGTTGAAAAATAAAGCAAAAAAAAATGTTTAAACATCGTTTTTCTTGGTCAGGCCGGAAACTTTTCACCCCACCCTCGTATTACAAAATCGGCACACAAATACTAATGCTGCACTGAGAGCCAAGTACATGGTATTTATGAAAGACGCCCGCGGCAAAAGAGGGGATAGTAAAATCGCGTATAGTTTATTTTTGGTGGAGTGCTCGAGAATCTATTATCCCCGAAATAACTACTAACTATTGTAAAAATATTAACTGAATTAATAATCGGTATTGCAAAGCCTTTCACCGTAGTTAATAGTTATTTCGGGAATACTAGATAATCAAACACATTGCCAAAACGACATGATTAGGTAGACGCTTAAAGTTGTGTTAACCATATTATGATTGTGGTGTCAATAAACTATAGGAAATTTAAAGATGCCCATTTTTACCATAGGCGTTTTTTTATAAATACTACGGACATTTTTCTCAGCGCAAGTTTGTACTATTTATATCATTAACATTAGCACTTGCTGAGTACAAATTGTTACAAGATTTAACGAAATGTGACTATACGAACGAAATTATGGTCATTTTATAGTGAAGACGTAAATCATTTGTGGAACGTGTCAATAAAGTAGTGACGGCGGCAGCTCGCTATGATCGATATAGATGTATTAGCGCATTAATTTGTCCGTTTTTAAAATTCGCTATTTCGAAAACTATTGCGTTGCGCCAAAAATCCATTTAAGATAGTACGAGCGCGCAATCTTGATTTCTATAGATTTTGTTCAAATTCTAACCAAACATTGTTCATATCATTATGCATGTTTAAGTGAAATTTCAGTAAAGTCGACTATTTACATTGGGAGATAATGGGTTTAAAAATTGCAACTTTTAACACCGCAGGGTCTGCATTGAAATATAGACAGAATGATTTTCCGTAAAAAATATTTGTCCCCTATAATAAAAAGACATATGGCAGCACCGCATCGTTCCACGGATCCCATGACGTGAGTTTGCACGACGTATTTAAAATAATACTGCAACACAAATTTTTATTTGGACGTAATTTTTAATCGAACAACGTTTTTAATTAGTTATGAATGAACCAACACTTTAATTTGTTAATGAAGATAACAAAAAAAATATAAAATATTAATATTTATAATGCAAATATTTTTTTATGATAACATTTTTAAATTTAGGAACAAGATAATTATTTTGTTCTCGAAATATTGAACAATACTCTTTTGTGGCGTTGCAATATGTCTTCTTATTATAGGGGACAAATATTTTTTACAGAAAATCATTCTGTCTAAATTTCAATGCAGACCCTGCGGTGTTAAAAGTTGCAATTTTAAAACCCATTATCTCCTAATGTAAATAGTCGATTTTTCTGAAATTTTACTTAATCATGCATAATGATATGAACAATGTATGGTTAAAATTTGACAAAATCTATGGAAATCAAGATTGCGCCCTCTTACTACCTTAAGCAGTGACATATATTATCAAAAAGACGATTTGTGCAAAATTCCACCTATATCGGAGGTAACAGCTATTCGGAAGTGCAGCTGGAATTACTTTGATGTGTTATGGCAAATCCACGATCAAAATAACATAAGAACCCGGTAGCATAGTGGCAGCGTGCGTACCATAGATAGGTGGGTCGTAGGTTCGAATCCATGCTCAGGCGAAATATTTTCTTCGATAGAAATCCTTTCAGCAGGTCAGGGAATGCTAAATTATAATAAACAATCATACAGGTAGTATGAATCTCTCAATTGAGAATTTTTGAATTGATCAAATATTATATACATTTAGTAGACATACCATTCAATATGGTAAAAATGACTATTTTTTGATAGTGTAAGGGAATATCTATTTTATGAAAACCGACTATATTATATAACATTGAACAATCAACGTATGCTTGTAAGATTGTTGGATGCGGTTAACATATGAGCATAGTTAACGCAACTGCTAAATTATCATAAGCAGTACTATATTTTAGGCAGTAACCACGACTATAAAATATTGTTGCCCTCAGTGGCAGTAACAGGTGAAATCTAGTGCGTGGTTCTATGAAAAAATTCTATTGGCCATCTCTCCCTTATGGTCAACTCACCCAGAATTACCCTAGTGCTATTCCGAAATTGTACTTATCCATTTTTCTCGAAAAATAGAATCAGAGTGCAGCAAAAAAAAAGCATTGCAGATGCTCACCCGAATGTGTGCCATCGCGCAATTAGCCTGCATTTATTTATTTTCATTCTCTCGGACGCTAACTCATTCGAACTTTGTTCGGTTCGTTGACGCGAATGAGATTTAAATAATCCACGGAATATCGTCGAAGCGTTGTATCGCGACGGTTGAATGTGATATTTTTTATACGTCACGGAATCCGCGTGTATACCTTTGTCCGATAACGACATTCATAATGCAGCAGGATCGTCGGGTCGGTATTTTTTTTATCGGAATTATGAAAACGTTCGTGATACAGCGATTTAATGATATTTTTGCATCGCTCGTGTATATCGCGGAGGGAGTTGATAATCCGTTGGAAAACTATTCACATGAATAATATTGTAATATGGCAGGTCGTGCGGATATTATTTTTCGTATTTTCGCAGCATGACGTGAAGCTTGATACGAATGCCGATATTGCGAACGCCAATGTATTGAAGTTTGGTGGAAAATGCATTTATCGTGAAAGTACGAGTACGTTTTGTCGATGAAATTACGCTTGACAGGTCGAGAACCGGCGAAATTGCAACATTAGGGAATATGACGATTAATATTATTCACAGAGTCAATGGTTTAAAAGAGCGCTGACGGTTTAAAGGATGAGTGTGACAATTGTTATATGCTCTACCGGCACTGATCGATTATATACAAAGGGGCATTTAAATGGAAAGGAATACCAATACGATAACGATACAATTTCAGTAAAAATAGTAGTCATAATTATTATGAAGTGAGTAAATTGTTTTTTTGGAGTTTCTAGTTACGAATAATTATTTCGTGTCATTGGGATAAGTCTTCCATCAATTTGGTTCACAGCTTTTTATTTATTTATGGTGAATTCATTTCGTGAGACATGATAAATTGATAACGCATATGAATATCTGAATTTACAATGTTTATTAACTTTCTTCACTGTTTGTAGTAAAATAAAACAGGTATTGAAATTAATAACAATTATTTGTTGTGTATTAGTTACATCATAAAATACATAAGCTCATTAGCCGTGTTTATGACGAACCTGGATAAAATATTATTAATGCACCGAATATTCTGGTTTTCAAAGGTTCCACCGAATTGTTGAATGATAAGACGAGAAAAAAAAGAAATTCTTGGCGCTAGCAAAATTCCTATTATTTTTCGTGAAGTGACTACTTGTGAGACGGATGCCAATTTATATTTTAAGTTACTACACAAGGTTTTCAAATGAATTTTAATTTCATAGTAAGTGTCGCTAGCAGTTCATATAAGGCCGGAGCCTGAATTACAAGTTCCGAAAAATCGTTTTTTTTTTTAAATTGCTTAAATCGACAGATAAAGTATCCAAGGATGTATTTACAGTTACACAGGCTAATTGTAAATATTTTCGAAGATACAAGGCCAAAAACAGAGAAACGATTGATATTTGATATTGATATTGCCTCCTATTGAAAACTTTGAACCGCGTTTTCTCCAGTTTTCATGTTCACGATTTTTTCAAATTGGCGGACGTGATAGCAGACAAAATAAACGACCTATTGAATCGAACCAAAGTTTATTTTTGAAAATATGGAAATCTCGTCTAAGTGAATTAAAGAAGTCATTAAAAAGTATTTTTAAATCATTTTCATAGCACGGTGAAGTGTTTTTTCAAAACACGTTTTTTTCAAACCTAAGAAAAATTATAATTTCACGATTTTTTCAGCTTTTTCTTAAATTTCTAAATTAATTTCTGAAATTAAGAATTTAATTCGTTTTTGTTTTGTTTGTTCCAGTCAGGAATTACGAACTGCATCTCTCCCGCCGATTGGGGACTGCAGTGGTAAGACGCGGATGGAATAGGCTGATAAATCTGCAGTCATTTATTGTTTCATGAGGAACATTTTTTTTAATATACATCTCAAATGTACGTGAAAAGATGCCTCAATGTTTACAGGGCTCATTTGTTTTTTCCCCTTCTAAAAAAATTCCTAAGAAAACTTTTTTTGGACCTTATAATTCAGGCTCTCGCCACAAGAATTTTTTCCTATGTTTTTTTTTGTTACTTGCTGTCGTAAATTAATTCAGTGATATGTCGATGAGGGGAAAAGCGAAGACGAAATTGTTCGAACGACTCTAATACATTTTGTTATACAGGGTGTCCCAGAAGTAAAGTACGCCCGTCTAGCATCTGGTAGGAAAAAAACTCCTGAGACGAAAAGTCCTCAGTCATTTTTTGATCAGACGCATAGATAAATAATCATGAATTAAAATAAATAGCCAATCAGGTGCGCGCTACAGCGAAAAGGCAGGGAGAGGGGAGGGATAGGGGAATGCGTTGTAATTGCGTGCGCCTGAAAATGTGTGCGGAGGGAAAGTTCCGAAAGTATGTGTGCAAGTGTGTGTGTGTGTGTGTGTGTGTGTGTGTGTGCGTGTGTGTGTGGCCTAGTGTGAGCCTAACGCTGCCCTTCCGCTGTAGCGCGCACCTGATTGGCTATTCATTTTAATTCATAATTAATTATCTATGCGTCTGATCAAAAAATGACTGAGGACTTTTCGCTTCAGATTTTTTTTTCCTACCTGATGCTAAAAGGGCGTACGTTACTTCTGGGGCACCCTCTATATGCGGAGTATGCTATCGAAAAATTTATAAAAACAATTACAGATTTTGTAAAAAGTGTTTTTTTTTTAAATTTCGAGATGGAAATAAAGGATCAAGATAAATTCGCAGAAAATCTCAGCTCCTTTAGTGGAGACCAAGGAGAACGCTTCCACCAAGACATAAAAATCATTGAAGATAGGTATCAGGAATGATGGGGCACTTACTCATTTTAAAAATCCTAACTAATATTATAAATCTGAAAGTCTGACTGTTCGTACTCAATCACGCCAAAACAGCTTGACCGATTTCAATAAAATTTAACATGATACTTTTCATTCTAAAATATAATGTTTTTCTAATTACAATATTATACTCAAATTGAATGTAATTATAAAATTGAAATTCTTATAGCGTACTAATTAAATATAATGGAAAATAGTATTATTCTTATTCAATAGAATCGAAGATGTGATATTTGAAATTTTTGGTTTGGAAACTTTTCATTTTAGAACATCAAATAATAGCTATAAGGATACATTCATAGCTGTTGTTCCATGGCATATTCTACCTTTCTGCGTGAGGTCTCGTGACAGATGATAAAACATACCAAATTTAAATATGAAAGTAGCTGCACAGCTACCTTCATGATTTCTGACGTTTCGGTCTTTTCAAGAGACTTAACATCAAACATAGTTCCGTAAAAATCACCAAACGAAAGCGACATTTCACCAACCGACGAACCATAGTTTTCTGATTCATCGAAAAACGAAGTGATATCGATTGGATTTGACGGACAATTCGGCAAAGGATTTGACGAAGAAGAGTACATCTCTCCTACGGTGGGTAAAGCATTTTCACCCTTCATAGAAAAAACATTGTCGAAAATTAAAAACAACGTGCGTCCAGCGTTTTGTGGAAAATCAATTTGTTATTTATTGTTACGTGCCTATTGTATAGTTTTCTAGTATGCCTGGAAAACGGAAGTCAAATCTTTCTCACAGTCCGAGTAATTCTAGAGCTGTGAAGGTTGCTAGACGGGAGGAAACGAGCAATCAATCAATTCACTTAACGTCTTTTCAAAACAAAAAAGGTAGTAGCCAATTTTAACGCGCGCGAAGCCGCGGGTTAAAGCTAGTATTTAATAAAACTGCATTTTTTCAATTAAATTAGATTTTATTTTAAAAAATGTTTATTTCCCTGTTCTTACGTAGAATATCGACATTTAGTGTAAAAATAGGATCAGTATAGAGATAAGATATAGGAAAAATATACGGGTTTGCGGCACCGAATCGGCAACTTAATTGTTCAAATATCGAGTCTTTTCACCGAATTGTTGAATCATAATTGTTCAAGTTTTGAGTCTTATGTTCAAATCGTTGAACGACAATTGTTCAAATATTAAAAATCAAATATTGAAATTGCGTCAAATATACGCGGTCTACGCAGTCCATAAATAAAAATGTTGCATTCTCCTCGCTTCATCATATGTCAGTATAGGCAAGTCAGAGGGTCATATAAAAAAGGACCTCCACCGCTGTTACGATGAGAGACTTGGCAACTGTAGTCTGTCGCCAAGTTCCCGTTGTTTTTCGCGACCATATATAGGAGGAACAACGCTGAAAGTCGAAACTTTCGTATAAATAGTGTGTCGGATATGCGGCCCGTGCCATTCAGTGCCATTCTCATCGCGTAGCACGTCACAAACTTCCATACGTATACGTATGCTAGATCAGGTACTATGGGTCATTGTTGGAAAAACATCGTGCACGAATATAACCAATACTGGGAAGACTTTTGTGATGCGACGACGACGAGAAGACGAGTTTTATGTGAAATGATAAAAGTCGAAAGTAAATTGGACGCTTCTTCTCGTTATTTGCTCCGCCATAGAAAAATGACAAATGAAAGTTGACTAGTCGTAAATTTCGTATTCGCAAGAGCTGCAAGCATGTCCTAATTTGATGAATTCAGATGTCCGTGTGTGAGTGTGTCATATATATATATATATACATACACACACACACACACATAATTGAAGAAACTAAATTGCTGACGAGACGAGGAATAGACACGACAACCTCGTACGTTGGGAAACACAGAAATTCGTATAGCAGACGAAATTCATTATCCATTACGATCAAAAGTGGATTGCCTTTCGATGATAAAAGAAAGCTGAGAAGACATGGACAGTTTTTTTTTTCTTTTCTTTCTAGTCTCAAGGCTGCTAGCACATTTTTATCGAGCTATTTCGTTGATGCAGGAAGAATGTCCAAAAATATCAATCGTCCTGCGAGTACTTTGACCGAATTGGAACTCTGAGATCCAGTAACAGATTTGACCAATTCCCTCATAGAATTGGCCACCATTTAGACAAAAATATCCAATATCGCGACAATACAAATTATTAGCTTGATTTATTTTTGTCATTATTCGATTACTGGATTTTCAAGCTTGATGCCCGAACCCGAATAGACCCAGATGAATTCAAAAGCTAACGAATAATTATTTTCGGTTGTCATTCGCACTTCATGTACGGTTCATTCTTCTACTAAAATGCCACGTAATCTCAATAATAATGCGAGTAAACTTTACAATTCGATAACTGCAAGGTTGGCACGATGAGTGTGATGAGGAATGCAATATTTGCAAAAAAAAATTTGATGTCGTAACGAACGAAGCTTTAGATAGAATAGCAAATGAAGTTAAGCAGATATTTCCATATCGGACTACTTTCAGCGGCTCATTCGAGTTTTCTATTTGTAACAAGATTTCCATTCATAAATAGCCGGTTGGGTTAATGTGCTCCTACATCGATGCATGCGGACTAATTCGATGTCAACGGCGCAGAAGTTTGCGCGCGTAATGCAAAGTACCAAGAGTCGCGTAACGTTATTATCTCTATTGCACGAAATTTGTGCGAAAGTTTCGTCGCGACGAAAATATAGAAAATCGCCCTTAGGTGATCTTCGGTTGGCGGTTCATCTTTACCCACTTAGCTCTTGTGGGGTATGACGAGAGAGGTAGAAAAGGAATTCAACGACGCACATAGGGGTATTTTGCCAATCTGGACGGTAAAAATGATTTCGTTCGATTTTTTTATATGTAATGACTCTATTTGACTTTAAGCTACAGGAAGTGTTTTTCGATGAATAATGTGATCTAAAATATTTGGTTTTGTAGAATAAAATAACAAAACTATATGTTTAACTTAAATTTCTTTTTTTTCTAAGCCTAAATTTAATATAATTTATATTACTAAAATGATTGTGAGTGCCATGGCTCTTCTCTGTCTTGCTTACTCTCTGCGTCTTCAGGAACCTCCTTCGAATTTGACTCGGACAAGGAACATCACTTAAGTGTCCGCCTCTGATTTTGTTGAAACTCATTTATGTGATAAAGCATTGAAAACTATTAGACACGTATTTTTTTAATCTGCGGATAAACGTTTTTAAGGGAGTCAACGACCTCTTAAAGAAAGGAGGGTTACCCCTTAATTTCTTTTTTTTTTCAATGATTCTATGATGGATTTTTCATCGCATTACAATAGAAGAATTTTGATGATTGTTTCATTCAGATCGGCGGACTGCTTGTGGGTGAAACTGCATATCCACCCCTCGATAAGCCTTTCTTTGAGGGGTGGTTTCACCCCTTAAAACTGTTTTGCCTCGGATAAAAAATACCTGTCTAATAGTTTTTAATGCTTTATCACATATATGCGTTTCAACAAAATCGACGGCAGACGCTTCAGTGTTGTTTGTTGTGAGTCATCTTCAGAATCAGGTTCAGCGGGAATCATCAATTAAATTGCATCCTTCGTGGACGTCATTAATTTTTTTTGGGGGGTTAGTTTCATGCTACTGATCAATGGGTCGGAATTTAGTGATAGCCTGCTTATAATATCAAGGTTACACTCCGACCGAATATAAATTCTCTATTCTTTCCACTATCATCGTTATTCACCCCTGACTCGAAAAAGTGTGGATAAGTGCGGCTGAATTGATGATGATTATATCGTACAAATTATCATCTCGCAATAACAATCGAAATAATGACCTGGATGAATCCGGAAATACAACAAAAAGCTTTGTATAAGTAAAAATCTCATAGAACATTTAATAATTCGAAGAGTCGTCTCAAATAATGTTTTGTTAATAGTTGACAAATCTGTTCTTGAGATAAGTATCGTACATTTGGCAAGACCGTTTACTTTGTACGCTACTATGGCCTTTTGTCACACAAGCTCGTTCGTGTGCATACACGACGTAGATACGATCGAGGTACACTGGAGACTGTACGTGAAGGAATGTCCACTTGCCTAGAAGATATCAGTTTGTGACTGTGAAAACGTATATTTATTCTCTGCGCCGATGGCATCAATTAACGATTTTCTTGTTTTGTGGGAGCTGCCATATCTTTAGGAAACTTTCGAAAGTATACATAGAGAATATTAAATTATGCATTAGAGCAGGGGTGGCCAAGACGCGACTGCGAGACCAGTCGACTGTCTATTTTCTATAAAAGTTGTTTCTTGCTCTATGACGTATTGATGCTACCATCTTTGTTGTCCTCCGATTAACGGACTTCCTACTTATAGAGGACAAATCGTTGGACAGCGATTTGTCCTCTACAAGTAGCGAGGAACAATTCTCCTTTTCCATGAGAGTTGTTCCTTGTACACTTGCCTACTAGCAGTATAGTGCTAAATCGATTAAGGGGGGGGGGGGGGGGGTAAGCGTTTGCACTTTTGAAAAATCGATTTTTTTGTCTTTTTTCATAGTTAAATATTTCAAGAATATAATTCCAAAATTTCAAGTCAATCAGATCAAAACTCTCGAAGTTATTGACTATTTAGTTCCGCTCCTCTAACACTGTAGCTCCGACTTCTCTAAACTTCAAACGCGTTTTTCTCGAAATCAATGTTTCAAAGTCCGTGTTCACTGCCATTTGAAAACTACATGACCGATTTATTTCAAACTTGGTGCACACTTTCTACATATAAAATACCTCCCTCCAACGGTTAGTTTGAGATTTTTTTTTACATTGAGGGGATTTTCTACCCCTAAAATGGCGGAATTTTTCGGAAAAAAATAGCACTTTTCACTTTACATGACCACAAAAAATTTAGAAATAGAAAAAAAATATTTCCAAACCGTTGGGGGGAGGATTTGATGATACTTTGACTAAATTTTAATGGTACTTGATTTCAGATAATTTCTAGCTGAGATACAGTGAACACCGCAAATCGTGTTTTTCCAAAGGCGTTCTTAGAAAAGCTTTGTCACCGGCTTGTTTGTGGATATTTTGGCGTACAAATTTCACGGAATGTTCTTGAAATGAGACTTAACAATGGACAAAAGGTTTCAATAAATTTACTCTATCCATATAGATGAAAAAAATTCGCAAAAAAGTGTTTTTTTTCACGCTGAAACCCCTACCCTCCCCTTAAACTACACATTCATGTGCCGACAATCAATGAATGACTTTGTCCAAATATTCATTTGGTAATTATACACGAATCTTGATTCGTGCGAATATAACATATCGTTCACTCAACTATCCTTTACATCTGGGACAAGTTTTCCACTGATCTCATTGAATAAACGCCTCAGTTATAGGAAACAAGTATATATAGTATATTAATACAAAGCATTGGGTTAGACCAACTGTATATCTATTGGCTGTGAAGAACGGGTATGTTACATTAAAGTACCTATTTCTTAACTATTACCAAATCTTTGTGACAATCCAGAGGCTCAAATTATTCATTAAAGGGTCTTCTCACTTTGGACACTAAAAAGGCTATTTTCATGATCTTTAAAAAGGTTTATATTATAGATCTTGATATGAACGTTGTTATACTATAGCTATAGCCCGTATGAAGTATTTTTTTCAAATTTTGATATTTACTATTTTTGTGCCAACGAGGTGAAAAAAACACGTTACTTTTTGTTTTTTTTTTGTTTTTTTTTGTTTTTTTTTTTCGAAAAATGTCCGCCATTTTTTTATTTTTGCAAATATAAAAAATCGTATGATATGCGCTATAGTCATTAACATACTGACTCTAAAACCGTTTGATTTTTTCGTTTCGGATGATTCATCTCCGATATTTCATCAACAGCTCAGACCTACATTTTTTTTAGGACATTTTTTAACTACCATTTTCAATCATAAAAAGTGACTTAAATAAATCAATAAAAAACTTTTAATCTATTTCGAAAGTGTATTTATTAAGTGTAACAACTTTTATATCATTATCTATTGTATAAACCTAAAAAAAACCATGAACATAGCCTTTTTAGCGTCTAAAGTGAGAAGACCCCTTAACTGTAAGAAGGTATTTATTTCGCCATATCCAACTTTAGCATTTGTTGATCGATAACGAATCCTGGTACATATAATTATATTGTTTTCTCAGTGTGCTCGTCGAATGACACAGATTCCTGCGACGCCCTTTTTTATTTCGACAAGTTTCGCGCAAGGATGAGTCTCTCTCAAATCGCGAACAAACCACCCTCTCAAGATCGATACGCATCCTATCTTTGGGTGTATCGCTATGAAAGATACGTGCGTATATGCCGGCTAAAGGGAGGGGGTTGGTTGGATGGAAAGCATTAAATAATCATGCGGTAGCGCGTCAACCGTCAACAGCACGGAACGCGTGCGACGTTAAAACTTAAGGGGAACGTTGGGTTTTGGTGAGGAAGCGAGGGGAGGGGCAAGGAGGAAGTGAGGACACACCGAAACTCGAAACTTTGTCGTTCGATGTTTGGACGACACGTTTTTCCGCAACTCTTACTCCCTACACCCCTATTGCCCAACCCTCGGTCCGATTTGAGTATAGTGATGGGAGAGGGAGGGAGAGAGAGAGGGAGAAAGATCGAGAGAGGATTACGAGGACGAGAACGAGAGCCAACACGGGGCGTGCGACCTAGGGTGACTTTCGTAACTTTACGGTCGGGTACCACCCATAAATAATACCATCGACGGGCGTTTCAACGTCGACGACAACGACGTATATACGTATACCCAGGGTGGCACTAGTGCCGCCACGTTCTAAAAGTATAGTGGGCGCAAAGGTCTTTTTCCACTTTTCCCTCGTCCACCAGAGAGCAAGAAAACAAAGTTGCTAACCGCGAGAATCCCATTACCATCATTCTCGTCTTATTCACACTCTCAACTTGCCATCTTTTTCACTCTCCGCTTCAACCTTTCGCCCTTTTTTAATCTCTCCACTTTCCTTTTGCACTCTCCTGCGGACGAAAATATTTTCGGTGAGTCGGGATTCGGAGTAGATGAGGCGCGATAAATTGACCTAGTCGGTTGGGAATCTCTTTTGCTCTGGTCGAGTCGACAAGCTTTTCATGTCGAGAGACAAGTTTAGGCGAAGAAATTACGATTTCAATGGAACGTAAAAATGCAGGATGTTCTATCGATACGGCTGGTTTAATTTTAATTTTTATACCTTGTAAACCTCCGAAAAAAACTCCAACTTTCTATCCGCGAAAAAATGCGGTGTTCGGGATTCGAACCCGGGACCTTTCGATTGGGGGTCGACTGGCCTGACCACTGAGCTACGCCAGCCCGCTTACTTCACCTTTCTCGGACAGTCTCGATATTTGTAACGCAACGTTACAGCTCCCTCTGCCAGAGTCGATCCGACTCTGGAGGGTCAACTCGAAATTTGCCCAAATTGAACTCAATACGCAACGGGTACAGACGCGGGGATTGTTTGATTTAGCTCAATGAGACTCTTATTTCAGGGAGGGGATTCTTTTCCATGGTAATCAAAGATAATTGTGGTTCCGTATATTCTTGATTCGGTCGTGAGCCGCTGTTGGGCGGTATTCGTAATCCCCCGAAATAACTCCAAGAGAACTACCCGAGAAAAAAAGACGGTGCGCCGCTGGGTCGCGATTCGAACTCGGGACCTTTCGATTGCCGGTCGACTGCTCTGACCACTGAGCTGCGCCAGCCCGCTTACTTCATCTTTCTCGGATAGTCTCGATATTCGTAACGCAACGTTACAACCTTTAGGCCAGGAAAAAAATTGCTGATCTTCATGATTTTTTTTTTAAAGAAAAGACTTCTTCGTTATGTTTGAGAGGTTAAGGGGCATTTTATTAATACTTTTATCTGTTACATGGTATTTTTTAAAAATAACGGAGGTATGGCATGGTCTTCCAATCTGCATTTTTAAAACTGGCGGGACGTGTAGCTAAAAAACTGATCGACCGGTTCTGATGAAATTTTGTACAAATCTTTCCAACCTTATTTTCTAAAACAGGGGTGGCCAAACGTTAAAAGTGCGCGATCGACACAACGATTCAAAAGGCAACAGTTTTAAACCCAAACAAACTCAAACATCTTTTTTCAATGACAAATTTCTAAACTAGTTTTACAAAGCTGTCACACAAAATAGGCGGCCGACGTCTCGGCCACTCCTGGTCTCAAACATGACCCTAAATGTTCTGGAAAATTGAAGAAAAAAAAGTATTTTTTATTGCAAAGTGTAGCCTTTTTTCGAAAAAGTCAATAGTTTTGTTTCAAAGCGTACAATTTTATCGATTCTCAACATTTCTCACTTTTTCTTGGTTCTTATACTGCGTATGAGTGTTAAAGAACGAAAAATCTTGGTTGGTTTTTTTTGTCGATTAATCCCTCTTACGCTAGGTGCCATGGCATCGAAGAACATCCGCCGCAACCCGTTTAGAAGACTGTGTCATGTGTTAGCCATTTTTTTAAGACTATCAACCAAAATACCTTGTAACAGGAAAAAGTGGTATTAAAAGATACCCTAAGTCTCAAAAAGGTGAAGAAATCTCTCTTTAAAACAAAAAGGAATGAAAATTAGCAATTTTTTTCTCACCTAAACGCCCTTAATGAAGCTATACCCATCTATATCCACAAAATAGTATTTCTCATTAAACGAGGTATAGAGATGCTCAGAAAGATATGATATCCGATTTTTATGTGGCAAATAAACGAAGTGTAATTGAGGATTCGATTGACTTACCAGCCCCGCGTAGCTTTGGCTACGATCATCACGTGATTTTCCCGGCGGCTCCCCATCAACTTCTGCTGATGATCATCGAGCCAAAAGGTCTTGTGACACGACAGGTGGGTCTCGTTGCGATCGAGTATCGTTATATTGTGCGTCGAGGCGAGCAACATGGAAGCCATCGTGTCCAAAGCCGTCCAAGACTTCGACGACACCAGCCAGTTCGGAAAGGAGCAACGTTCCGGTACGGGTTCTGCAGAACAAAATAGACAATAGTAATTGCGCGCGTTGAAGATGGCTGCAATCAACGGAGTAGCTTGAAAAATCCTCCACAAATAGCTCGAGGAGATGGGCTTAAAAAGCCTCGGATCCTACGCTTCTTCGCTTGAAATTAAAGAAAAATATTGCATCGCGAAAAAGCACCCAAGTAAAAAAGCGCGACGAACCATCAAGATGGATGTAAGAATGTATATTTCACAAAAAGGGTCGTCTAGTCATTTCGGTGAGAAACCGGGCACGACACAGCTTCGTCTCGTTCACCCGGACGGGCAAATGACTCATCGTAAAACTGCTCGAGGAGTCGTCGACGCGAAGGCTATGCCATATACATTACGCCCAGAATTGTAAGAATACGAGGAAAGGAATTTAATCTGAATTGTGAAAAAGTTTAAATGGAAACGTGGAATACGAGATGAGAGTCGAAAAGAGGAGCAAAGAAAGAGAGGAAGAGAGAGATAGAACGAAGTATAGTCACAATTGCAAACTCCGTGACTCGCCTAGAAAAATGATCGTTGACCGAAATATTGTCATCTTTTCGTCCCTCTTCGATACGCACTGAATATAAATGGAGTTACAAGCGATTTGTTGAAACATAAACAACAAATAGACATACTTGAGACGTTTTGTACAAAAAGAATGAAATAAATCGTACAAGAAGGAAAATAATCGATAATTTATACATACAAAACAGTTCCGTGACTGACTGACAAGGAACATCACTTAAGTGTCCGCCTTCGATTGTGTTGAAACTCATATGTGAGATAGAGCATTGGAAACTATTGGACACGTAGTTTTTTTAATCGGCGCAAAAATGGGTTCAAGTGGGAAACCACCCCTCAAAGAAAGGCGTGTCACCCCTTAATTAAAGAAAAAAAATACTTCTATAGTGGATCTTTTATCGCTTTACGTTAGAAGAATTTTGGTTTTTGTTTCATTCAGATCGGTGGACTGCTTGTACGTGAAAGATCACCCCTCGACATGCCTTTCTTTGGGGGTAGTTTGTCTAATAGTTTTCAATGCTCGATCACATAAATGCAATTCGACCAAATCGAAGACGGACACTCAAGTGATGTTCCTTGTGACTGACTGACTGAATGACTGATATACAGACAACGCACAACCTACATCGCTGAAGGTGTAAACATGACATTTGGAAGATTCGTACCTTTAGAAGATGTAGAGGCGCACTGAGAAAAGATCTTTCGAAAATCAACTCTTAAGGGGGTGAAATGGGATGTAATAGTTTGTATGAACAATTGTCTTCCTTGCGTGTATCAACGTGGGCGAAGCTGCGGGCAGAAGCTAGTATTTTATAAACTTCACAATGTTCTTTCGAAGAGACGAATTACACATATGCCTAAAATTACGGTGTTCATAGAATGAATGTGTTGGTACTTGTTCTAATCGAATTAGGATACAATGTTTATAATATGATCTGCATTTTGTCCAAACGAATGCAAATTTGGTTTCTCTTCTGGCCCCGTAATGTTCCCATTACCAAATGAAGATGACGGTAATACTAGGGGGATGCATTGTCATTGCTCAAGTACTTTCTTACACTCCGATATACGATTCCTCAATTCCAGAGCAATTCTGTGTCCATTTTCTCTGTTTTTTTCTCTCTCTATTTGATAACTAACGACTATTAAGGTGGTCAGTCAAGTGGTCACCCATAACTTCGGAACATTAAAATTCTGAATTCTAAACCGTCGGAGTATTCAAAGTTCGGATTTCAACCCGGCCCCAGTCATTCGTGTAGTTGTTTCCTAGCGGGTACCGAAAACTTCAAACTCGTTTTTTTTCAAAACCATGTTTTTGAAATCGGCACGCAGCAGAATTCGAACAATTTTCGTCCAATTGACGTGAAATTTGAATTGTAGCTTCTTAGATTGCTTTAAGGGCGGGGTAAAATATTTAAATTTTTTCATTTAAAATTTTTTTTTTAAATGAATGCATAATATATCAAGAATATTGTGTTAAAATTTCAAGTCGATCGGAGTAAAATTGACGAAGTTATGAGTATTTGAGCGTCTATTGCTCCATGCCGTTCTCTTCTCTTCTGCGTTTTTCAAACCGTTTTTCTGAGACTTGTCATATTTGAAGTCTGTGTGCACGATAACTCAAAATCTACTGGACCAATCGCTTTGAAATTTTGCACAGTACTTCTTCACATAATTTACCAGATATTGTCGAGAGCTTTTTTTGTTTTTTTTTTAATAATTACTAATTTTTCAACAACAAATTAGCCGATTTTTTTAGCGAAAATCGGGTTTTTGGCTCTCAAGTGCTACGAAAAAACGAAAAAAAAAATCCTCCCGTCATTACCTCGAGAAACATCTCCTTTAACAAATGCATTTCGATTTTTTTGTTTCAAATGATTCTGTTGCGAGCTATGGTGCACACCG
Source organism: Ophion obscuratus (assembly GCA_964007375.1). NCBI lineage: Eukaryota > Metazoa > Arthropoda > Insecta > Hymenoptera > Ichneumonidae > Ophion > Ophion obscuratus. The sequence continues at coordinate 28,665,843 of OZ023313.1, forward strand.
CAAACCAACTTTTTTTCGAGGCGCCTCCGGGGTTTAATTTTCACTATTCGTTACGCCAAAAAAAAATCTTAAAAACATGCCTTTTTTTCGCCGAATTAACATTACCCCGCCGTTAACAGTCAAGTACAAGCGCTTTTTTTCAATTAATTGAAAAATGTAAACAGTACATTACATTTTATATGAAAATTATGGTCGAAAAAAACTAACTTTTTTCCAACTCATCTTGATTTTTTTCCATTGCTTTTTAATTTCCCCCCGTACTTGACTGCCAAAACTAATATAATTAACGAACATATTTCACTCTTAGTTCCAGGATTACATTTATGATAGTTCTACTGCGTGCCGCGGAGAGGAGGTTCTTTGACAAATAATGTTTTTTTTTACAATATATACCTAATAAAGCCTAAAAGTTAGTTCGACCATGTATTTTATTCCTTTCTTTGAACAAAATTCCAAAGAAAGCGGTCGAAATTGGGCAGTTACAGTGACCCCCTGTAAGGTCACAATCACTGGGCGAACTACTTTATAACGTGATCATTTTATAACGAGGATTCAATTCAGCAATGCATTCTTAGATTTTTCTATGTATGTAAATCATTGTTGTTTTTCGTTTCGGATTGCTCTACAGATTAATTATTCGAGTGATTTCGTGTCGTTTGGCGATTTTGCGAGCGATCCATCGACCGAAAAGCTACGTTACTTTTAAGCCGCTTATAGAGCTGCGGAACAAAATTTACGAGGGCTGAGCGGGCTTGACCTACGATTTGAAATATTAACATGCCGTGCGTCATGTCTAGATAACTTGCTTCCTCTTTTCCCGGCGCCCCCGTCGACTACCCCTATTTCGCGTCTCTCAATTCACACGCTCAGGGAGCAAACTAAATTATAAATTATACCGAGAGACGGCCCCGCACGAGCTGGCGTCTCGTTCATATTTTTGGAGCGTCGTTCTCTCATGATTCCTCCATGTATTCGTACTTCGTGCACAGGTAGCGACGCTCGTGGCCAGTTTCGGCACTTTCGCATTCTCACGATAGCCCAAATACACGTCTAGAGGGCGTCGCCTATATTTTTATATAAGCTTGGAAAATGTTGTACCGGAAATCCGAAAAACAGCCGATTGGTGTGGATGTGATTGCAATTTGTTTCGATACCATAAAAAATGGTGGAAATTCATATCGGAGAAAGGGAGTATTGATTACGATATGTTTTTAACGGAATGAAAACGGAATAAATCGAAAAAATCTGGTACGTTTGGCGTAGTTTTGTTTAAAGCAACAATTGAAAAAGAACATTTATTTTAATCAAATTTGTTTCGATACCATAAAAATGGGGGAAATTCATATTGGAGAAAGGGAGTATTGATTACGAAATGTTTTTAACGGAATAAATCGAAAAAAAATGTGGTACGCTTGGCGTAGTTTTCTTTAAAGCAACAATTGAAAGAGAATATTTATTTTAAACAAATATACAATTTTATTGCAGTGAACGAAAGGTCTAGCTAACAGGTTCAATCATTTTAGTTTCGTCAGAGATTGAAAAAAAAAAAACAATTATATTTATGATCATGAACTTTTGTACGTTTGTGTACAGCGGTGCGCGGAAAATGCCCCCAATTGGCGATCAATGTGTGGACGTTGCATGAATATGAAATCAAAAACCAAACATATTCTTAATCTGTGTGAATAGGGCGATGTTTGGTACTAGATTCAGGGGAAGAATTTTTTTTACAAATTTGCGGCTTGCTGAACTTTTATTGTAAATTTTTCCTATTTTTCTGACCATTCTACGAGTTATCTAAAATAATTATTTCGACTCAATTCTGCTACCGACGTTGACAAACGCTGGGGGTGTATGCCAAATCTGAGCTCAATCGGCCAATTGGTTGGCGAGATATCGTGGTTGCCGATTTGAAAAGCATAGTTTCGAGAAGACGCTGCTTCTGGGGCGTGCTTCCCGAACGTACTCCTTATAATTTCTATAACTCGCCAAATACTCGAATAATAAAACAAACTTAAAAAAATCATTTTCTCTACTTTATAGACAACAATACTACCTTAAACTAGTTTTCCATTTTACTGAGTCAGTTGTAATTAATTGAAGCATACCATTTGAGTAAATGTCTACCTCAAACTAGTTTTCCATTTTACTGAGTCAGTTGTAATTAATTGAAGCATACCATTTGAGTAAATGTTACGTCCTTGAGTGTCTAACAAAAGTCCAGTAAATCGAGATTCAAATCAATCATTTTTTTCGGCGCACAAAGATTGGGGAGTTATTTTTACAATTATGCATCCTCTTAGGGCGGTATCCGTTTCTGGAAACTTCAAAAAATCGTTTTTTGCATATTGTTATGGTATAAACTTTCAAAAATATTATAAGACCAATCGGACCCTGAAATTCTAAAACTTGACGAAGTTACACCTATTTTGGTGGAACAGTGTGCGTGTAACGAAAGCGGACATCAAAGCACAAGAACACTCAAAAGAGGCCCGAACTGCCCACAGATTGTATAGATTAGGTGTGCAACACGATCTCGATGATGATGGGGGACACTTATATGGTGCCGGAATCGCTGACGGTAAGACGACAATATTTCACAAGATCGTGTAAAATATGTACCAAAACTTTTAACGCGATTATCTCGGAACTACATATCTTGACACTGCGGGATTGATGTCTTGAGTAACTTTCAGACTATTGACTTGAATGTGCACAGTTGGCGTTCAAACAGTAGTCATTTTTGGTTCACGATCGCATTTTTTTCATTGGATGGACCAATTGTTAATAACAATGACGTTGCCATGCTGTTTTTCAAGAGAAAAATGAGATTTTCTTTGAAGAAGCTGTAATTTTTCGTATTATTTGCAATTTCGAAAAGTGGATCGTGAACCCATAGCCAGTTGGATATATTTAAATATTTTTTTCTGTTTTTGTTTCAAATTACATTTGAGCCTGGTAGAGATCCCACTGCAACGCCAACTGCAGCACCACGATCACTTTGAAAGATTTTCTTTCGGAAAAATTACATTGTAACCAAAAACATGGGTACAACATGCTGGGAAAAAATTAATTTATTCCAACCAATGTGTTACTAGAAAAAAATGCATCATTCTGACCCTTCAAATTGGCCTTCCAGACCTCTCTGGAAGCCCAATTTGAAGTCAGAATGATGCATTTTTTTATACCCCTTTAAAGTACCGTCGAAAAAAGTTCAAATTAACCTTAAAAATAGCTATGCTCGTAAAAATCATGAAGTTTTTCAAACGTACTAAACAGGAGAAAAATGCTTCAGCCATTTTCCAAAAAAGCCCTCTTCCATATGTTTACCAAACACTTTCAAGTCCTCCGGAGTTACTGCCAACCCTTGTCCATCTGTCCGTCACGATAAAATGTACCATGCCTCCTCCTCCCCGTCCACCCACCCCACAACACGTTGGTTCAAACCGTTGAACGATTCATGTAAATACCATAAAGCGACTGCGTTCTCAAGCTGATTCACTTAAGATGAGAAAACAGTTTTGAATTTGACCAGGCTTCGTCATATTTTCGACACTGTTCAACAACTTTTGCACACATGCAACTTCGACAATCGTCGATGTTTGTAAAGTGCTGACGTTTTATACAGAAATAAACTGCTCAATGCGGAAACCGTTTCGAAAGAAATGAAGTTTCAATCCAATACTAGATAAGCAGCATCATATATCGGACAGTTGCTTAATATATGATTGTGGACTATCTCGAGTTCCCCATAGCGATATCTGTTATTTATTTCATACGCTAATAACTGGTCGTACAATGTCGCCACTGCAAAACTTTTGGTTGTCTGGCAAAAAAATTTGCAAAACAGTGAACTGATGTTACCTTTTGCCAACGTGAAAAAATATTTTAATCCGTTAAAAAGGTTTCTTTCCATTGAGGTAAGTCCAAGTGATTTACGTTTTTGTTATTTTTTATGAACTATGGCATTTATTGTACTAATAAAATATATAATGTCCACAAAAATAGCATTATGTCCAAAAATATGACTGTTTATATTCAGCCTTGTCGAATCTTAATATCGGATACTTAATCGAGCCTAACATTGGATATACGTTAGTGACCAAATGTTATTACCTAATCAAAGTTAAACTCATAAAGATTGATTGTTTGATAATAATTACTAAGTTAAAATAATACACGTTTTGTTTTATTTTATATAAAAATAGTCCCCTAATATCAGATATAAGAAAAATGGAGTTTGGGCCCTTATTTCGGATACCCGATTATAGGCAACCTTTTTGAAAACCATGATTTCTGTCATTTTTCGTAAATTATTCAATATATTATAAAATTATTTCGTAATATTATTCAAAATAATCAAATGTAAAGTGTAAGATTATTATCAGCATCTTGCTGTATATGACATGAAGATACTGAAATCGTAAAATTTCAAGGTCTTAGTGATTGTTCACTTTTTTTTCAATTTCAAACAAAAGTACCGAATATAAGTTACGGAACCCTACCTCATCCTTGCCTGGTTCTTCATCATAAACGCGTTGCCACAAACGTACGTATACCGTGGCGTGAGTTATAGCTGCATTCACGATTTTCATACTACATCCCGAGTTCAAGAATTCGATTCAGTGTCCGCGAACCTACCATAGTTCGGATGCTCCGGCACTTCCCCCTTTCTCCTGCCCCCTCAACGTCCGAGGGTGCGAATTGCACGGAGTTGACGAGCTACGGCGTCATATGCGGCTTCCGGATACGATGCAACCCCAAATGTTTGAGATGTGCCTCAGCCGGGCCATTCCCCTTGCAGTGTATGTACAGGGTGTTGGGAAGGTCGATGCAAAGCTTTAAGGGGGTGATAGATCACCTCGCTAGGAACATATCTAACCTAGGTCACCTTAGTTCAAAGTCTAAGGATTTCGAGTTATCATGGTGAGTATGATTTTTGGAAAATTTTCCAAAATTAGCTACTAACTCGTTCATAAAGTTCAGGCAATAATTGGTAACCAAAAACTTATTTGCGTCTTGGCTTAATGTGTATTCAATCGATAAACACCAATACAATCATCTGTATACACACAACTAACTAAATGGAACGTGTTGGATAATTAAAAACTTGTCAAAAAATTAAAAAAAAAACCTCTTATGTTAATGCTATTTAAAAAAAATAACATTAACGTAAGAGGTAAACGAGTTGGTACCTAATTTTGGGAAATTTTCCAATAATCAAACTTACCATGATAATTCAAAATCCTTAGACTTTGGACTAAAGTAACCTGGGTTAGATATGTTTCTAATGAGGTGACCTATCACCCCCTTAAAGCTTCGCAACGACCTTCTCAACACCCTGTATATGCAGACAAGAGAGATAGAGAGAGAGATGCGCACGATCAGTACGTTTAAGTTGGTATTTGCATGCCGTATCCTGCGAAATTCCCGTTCCGTGTACTATTTTCCCTAGATCCGTGGACGGATCGTTGCTAACCCCAAAAACGAACTTCCAGCCTCCTTCCAGCCCTCCACCTTGTCCGCCCACTGCTGAAGGACGATCATTGTTTCCTCGAGAGTCTGCTATAGCTGCACCAAGTTGTTGGAGATCCTCCAAACAGGATGGGTCGATGAGCCAAACTCACGTTAACTTATCTTCGTCACAAACTTTATTGAATTTTCAAGCTAATCCGTCTTTCATTGGAACTTACAAAGAACATCACTTAGCCCTCCGTTGACATACTGGGTCATTTTGATCCAGACGAATTTCAAATAAAAAGCCCACTTTCCCAAAAGTGACGATTTTCAATAATTTTTTACAACAATTCAATTTATTACTTTCCGAGTTTCAATTATGCAGACATATTGAGAAATGTGTATGCAGACGTATTGAGAAAAGTGTATGCCTGATTTAAAAAAATGAAAACCGACTAAGGGGTTGTGAATGGCAGGTGGATGAAGGGTGAAATTGATCCAGTGTGTAAAAAATCGTGGCTACAAAGTGTGTCAACAAAGATCGAGTTAAGTGACCGCGTTCGATTTCGTTGAAACTCATGTGGGTGATAAAGCATTGAAAACTATTAGACACGTATTTTTTTGTTATCGTCGGAAAACGGTTTCAAGGGGTGAAACCACCCCTTGAGGGGTTACATACAGTTAAAATGTTCGAAAAATCGATTTTTTTAAATTTTATTTTCGTAATGGACATATGTTTAAGTACACACAGAGAAAATGTTTGTCAATCCGGCGAATATTCTCGAAGCTACACGCACGTTTGTAATGACGTGTCAGAGCGTTCGAAAGTACTTTTGAAACTTTAATGGTGTTTTTCTCAAAACTAGGTTTTTCAAGTCAGTGAGCAAGATTTCTCGGAAATGCCTGAACCGATCAGTCTCAAATTTTAATACAATCTTTTCAAATATATGTTTTCGCAAGTAATCGAAGATTTTTTCTCACCGATAAATATTTTCCATTTTATAAACAATTTAAGGGCTACATTTTTTTCGAAAATCGATCTTTTTTAGAAGCTGCCTTTTTTAAAATTATTATTTCGCTTATTCCTTCGATCAATTATAAGATAATCCATTATATCAACGAAATATTTTTTGTTTTTTTCATTTTAGGTGATCCAGTCAAGAGATATCGTGCTCACTGCAAGACGCCTTTTTAGAGGTGCTCCCGGACATCACCTATAGCAGTTTTTTAAATCATTATTTTTACAAATAAAAAATATTAAAACACAGTTATAAGTTACCATAATATGTGTAAAAATGTTTGAGTTAATAGATTTAAAGGTCTTCGCAAGAAAAATTCTTTAAAAATCGATATTTTTCGGCCTCCTGACTGTATATAATCTCTTAACGAAAGGCGTTTCGAGCGGTGCTTTTGCAGTTTCGCCCACAAGCAGTCCACCTATCTGAATGAAACAAAAATCAAAATTCTCCTAATGTGAAGCGATGAAAAATTCACTATAAAAGCATTGAAAAAAAAATTATTATTATCCGGTGACACGCCTTTTTTGAGGGGTGGTTTCCCCCCTTAAACCGTTTTTCCGCCAATAAAAAAAGCCGTGTCTAATAGTTTTCAATGCTTCATCACATATATGAGCTTCAACAAAATCGAAGGCGGACACATAAATGATGTTCCTTGTCACACATGTGGTCGATACACAGTCTACCAAACGGAGTACGAACGAAAAAAACTCAATAACCAACGAATTGTGACTTTTTGTGTTTTAAAAAAGAATGTTAGCGTTTTCATTGTTCAGCATTAATCGAAATTCACCATAAGGTATAGCTAAAATAATGCCTCGTTGCGCTCGATCGAGAATTCATCAAGTAGAAAGTTCAACGTAATTGATTTCAATAATTGATGCAGCTGGCTAGCCGTTAGAAATGGCGGGAATTCAAAGCGAGTGTTAGTGAAGTGCTTGAATTAAATACGACCAATATTACGTATAACAATAGCTGCGTAGCTATAGCGGGGTGGCTGAAGCGTAACTAAAATATTACTCACGCTTCAGCCGGCAGGACTACATTCATTAGTGCGACTAGCACATTGACCACGCATTAGTCATGCGGGTAATTGAAATTTATCTTGGCAATTATAAAGGAATATAGGATGATATTCATTCAGGCTTTGACGAGGAATAGACAGGATCGTATTTGGAAAAGGTCCTCGAGGCTGAAAATGATTAAACCGAAAAACGATGTGCCCAGGAAGTCTTCATTGCACAAACATTGCCGTAGGGTTTGATGACACGGAAGATAATTTGTCAGTATAAAAACGGCCAACTAAAGATTCGAAATCACATTGATAGTACCGTAAAACAGGGCTACTTTGACATACAGGGTAACTTTGACAGTTTTTAGGGCTACTTCGACAGAGCTCCAAAATACGTTTTAAGGGCGGGGTAAAGTATTAAAAAATGTTTTTCATTTTTTTTTTAATTTTTAAAATAAATGCATAATATATCAAGAATATTGTGTTAAAATTTCAAATCGATCGGAGTAAAATTGACGAAGTTATGAGTATTTGAGCGTCTATTGCTCGATGCCGTTCTCTTCTCTTCTGCGTTTTTCAAACCGTTTTTCTGAGACTTGTCATATTTGAAGTCCGTGTGCACGATAACTCAAAATCTACTGGACCAATCGCTTTGAAATTTTGCACGGTACTTCTTCACATAATTCACCAAGTATTGTCGAGAGCTTTTTTGTTTTTTTTTTAAATAATTACTAATTTTTCAACAACAAATTAGCCGATTTTGTTTAGCGAAAATCGGGTTTTTGGCTCCCAAGTGCTAGGAAAAATCGAAAAATCGAAAAAAAAAAATCCTCCCGTCATTACCTCGAGAAACATCTCCTTTAACAAATGCATTTTGATTTTTTTGTTTCAAATGATTCTGTTGCGAGTTATGGTGCACACCGCAAACCAACTTTTTTTCGAGGCGCCTCCGGGGTTTAATTTTCACTCGCTCAATTTTGAATATTTTGCAATGCAAATTTAGGAGCATGTTGTTCAAATGTTACTTTATTATATATACATTTTTCAATAAACGAACACTATTCGTTACGCAAAAAAAATCTTAAAAACATGCCTTTTTTCGCCGAATTAACTTTACCCCGCCGTTAAATGTGTGCGCAGCGAGCCCGCTTGACCTTCTGTGGCAGGCGGGTGCGGGGAATAAACTTCAACAACAATTTAGTGTTCAAGTTTATTATAATATTGCTAAAGTTGATTGTAACGTTGGTGAAGTTGATTTTGATCTCAATGACAATTATAAGACTCATTAAGTGCCTATAATAGCACCCCGGGTACTTGATATTTTTATGTAAAATGTCTCCTTAACGGAGGGCACCACTGTAACTGCCCATTTGCGACCATTTTCTCTGGATTTTTTCTTTAAGAAAGGAATAACATACATGGCCAAAAGAGCTTTTAGGTTTTATGAGGTATACATTGAAGTATGTGAAAAAAAATTGTCAAAAGTATACAAAATGGCGGCGCACAAATTACTATAGCACTACTGTTTTTCAGTCAGCCCTCTCCGCGGCACGAAGTAGAACGTCGTAAATTTAGTTCCGGAACTAAGAGTGAATTATTTTCGTTAATTATATTATTTTTAGCAGTCAAGTACGAGGGAATTAAAAAAATAATTAAAGGAAAAATAGAGACGAGTTTGAAAAAGAGTTCGTTTTTTCGACCATTATGTTCATCTCAAAAGTGATATATTTTTTTTACAATTTTTGATTCATCGGAAAAAGCGCTCGTACTTGACTGTTAAAAGGAGGGAAGGGGTTTGCACTTTTGAAAAATCGATTTTTTTGTCTTTTCTTATAGTTAAACATTTCAAGAATATAATCCCAAAATTTCAAGTCAATCAGAGCAAAACTCTCGAAGATATTGACTATTTGTCCTGTTCCTTTAACACTGTTAAAGGAACGGGACTGTCTTCTCTAAACTTCAAACGCGTTTTTCTCGAAACCACTTTTTCAAAGTCCGTGTTCACTGCCATTTGAAAACTACATGACCGATTTATTTCACACTTGGTACACACTTTCCACATATAAAATACCTCCCCCTAACGGTTGGTTGGAGATTTTTTTTTACATTCAGGGGGTTTTCCACCCCACATTGGCGGAATTTTTCGTGAAAAATGGCACTTTTCACTTTACATGACCACCAAAAATTTAGAAATGAAAAAAAAATTATCAAAGACCGTTATAGGGAGGATTTGATGATACTTTGACTACATTTTAATGGTACTTGATTTCAGATGATTTCTAGCTGAGATACAGTGAACACCTCAAATCGTGTTTTTCCAAAGGCGTTCTTGGAAAAGCTTTGTCACGGCTTGTTTGTGGATATTTTCGCGTACAAATTTCACGGAATGTTCTTCAAATGACACTTAACAATGTACAAAAGGTTTCAATAAATTTACTCTATCCATATATATGAAAAAAATTCGCAAAAAAGTGTTTTTTTTCACGCTGAAACCCCTACCCTCCCCTTAAAGCAATCCATGAAGCTACAGTCAAAATTTCAAGTCGATTGAACGAAAATTGTTCGAGTTCTGCTGCCTTAATAACGATGACAATTTGGTTATAACAAATCGTTATTTTTCATTTAATTCCACGTATAATGCATAAAATATTACATTTTTATCAAAATGATTTCAAAGTAATCCTCAATCTTTGACATAAGTTGCATTTCAATGCCCTGTCAAAGAAGCCCCACACTCGGGGCTACTTTGGCACTTAGAAAAATGTATATATCAATCTGCGAGGGGATGATGGAGCTTGACTTTCCTATACACTTGATAGCCAAAGGACATACTGTTCTATTGGAGCAAGAAAAGTTGGTATCTAGGATGTTAAAAAAAGTTACCTACAAAAAACTTCCAAAACCTGTTCAAAGTAGTGTCGTTTTACGGTAACCAATCCTACAGATGGACCAGGTTACGTTCAAAATACCATTTCGCTACTGAAATTTTCCGAGTGGAAAATAATTCAACCAATTTGTGAATAAACAAAGCTCACCACTGTACTGAGAAATTACAAAACAATAGATCTGGGCTTCAGAAAGCTAAAAGGAAAATTCTGTGTAACTGGGTGTCCAAAAATGGTGGCTTCGGTGTACAATTAGGGCGTACGAACTCGGGATGATGCTTCACTTACTTTGCCTCATTCTGAGAGTTCTATCGCCGTCGGTTACGCTGTCAAGCGCAGAGCACGTTGCATCCCCGCTTTGTGCAAGATTCCACGTGTTGTTGGAGGTCTTGGCATACACGAAGCATCTGTACCGTTCCTCGTCGTTCGAGAGTCTGCGCTCTGTTTTTCTGAAGAATCTACGAGCCACGAGATATTGGGTGCTGCCCTCTTTCCACGTTGCCAGGCACTCCAGTTCCACATCTTGTGAAAATGCCAGGGACAAAAAAAGGAACGCCCGAACGAAAAGGAAAAGATTTAATAACGCAATTCGCCCAGAATTTCTTGTGCCACGGCACATATCCAACGCCGGTGCTTTTCGATCATGGCTGCTTGCAATTTCTCTACGCTTGCCGCAGAAATACCATCGATATCGGAAACTCCATACAAGTGCACGCCATACATGCTCTCGATACTGGGTTGCTTGCTCGATTCGATATAATGCACGGTCTCAATAATTATTATCGATTAATGCTGATATTATTATGATTGACAGTGATAATAATAACATGTATATTCATTACAATACGAATGCATCATCTATAGGGTGTCTCAAAATGACCTGACATTTTTATTTATTGACAAAACGTATTATTTGTTTGAAAAGTGCGAATATTTTTATTTTAATATAAAGTACCAACATGGACGTGGTCGGGCTCTACTACTAAAAAGGTACTGCTAAAGGCTCTACTGCTACAAGCTCCACTGCTAAAACTGTACTGCTGAAAGGCTCCATTGCTAAAAGCTGTACTGCTAAATGGGCTCCACTGCTAAAATTGGACTAATAAAACTAGCTTCTGACAGAGGGTCCATATAAGTCCCACTGATGGAGGTTATACTGTGCTTTTTGCGGTGTTTTGACGATTTTTTTGCGTTTGTTTGGGTTTGCATACGTGATATTGTATGCTTCATACCCTTTTGCGTTTTAGCAGTTTCAATGATTTTCAATAAAACTTCTCAAAAACATACCCTTTTGCGTTTTAGCAGTTGAGACTCTTTAGCGGTGCTGCTTTTAGCACTGGAGGCTATTTAGCAGTCCAGTTTTAGTACTAAAGCACACTTAGCACCAGAGCTTTTAGCCGTACAATTTTAGGAGTAGAACTTTTAGCAGTGGAGTTTCAGCAGTAAAGCCCGTTTAGCAGTAGAATTTTTAGCAGTTCTTTTTTAGCACTAGAGCCCTATTACCAACACGGAGGTTATGTGTGGAACACAGTATCCGATAAATGGTCCCGTCCCTGGTCTTGTCCCTGGTTGCAAACGTTCGGTCTTTAGACGACATTTTTAATAACATTTTGGCATAATTGCGGAATAATTTCATTAATGGTGCGTCCAATTGCTTCCTTCGGGTCCGGAATGGTCTGTGGATCATTTGCATACACTTTCAGGAAACCCCAAAGAAAGAAGTCCAATGGCGTCAAATCGCACGATCTTGGTAGCCAACCATAAAACTTCGTATGCAATAACTATGCAGTAACAATGCGGCAAATGACAATTTCTATGCGTTGCTTGATCGTGTTCCATGACTGAACCTCAATACTTCCTGATGCTAGTTTTCGAAGATTAGTACTCCATGTTCGTCACAAAAAAAATGGCGCGGAGTTAAAAATGTCTGGTCATTTTGAGACACCCTTTAGTTGGTAGCTTCGTTATCGTTTTCGGTACGGTCCAAAATAGGCTTGTGGAAAAAACGATCAGTCGGATGACATCCGATGTTTAGTGAACATCAAACAAGTGTATCGAAAGAAGTTTTAGAGTTCTTTTATGAGTTCTAGAGTCTAAACTTTGATAGTTATTTTCTCGAGAGAGAAGAGGACTTGTAGGAAAAAGAAGAGAATTCGAAAAAAAAACGACCGATATTATAAAGTTACCCCAATGGCGATTGAATGAATTGAAACGATGTCACGAAATGCCCCCAAACAAACAACGACAACGTAAATAAATCCAATATGTAAGATTTACGATTATCATTTGATTTCGAATCCGGATAATTATTTAATCTGGTCTATAAATACACATTGTCATCATTTTTGTTAAGGAGATTGTTAATGAGGTGAAAAGTTTTCTCAACATAGGCAGACGTAATGAAGGAACGGGCTATACCTGTACTTTCGGTGTTGGCGACATCCGGACAGGCTAAATAACGGAGTAGTAATCTCGAGTCTTGTGTACAAGCCTCCGCGAACGATGACGTGCTGGTGCACTCTTTTCCGTCGCTTCCTATGCTGTAAGTAAACTCCAAAGGTCCTCTTATGGGACATGGCGATGGTGCGGCACCCGAACGAAAGAGGGAATATAGAGTCGCGTCACCAGCCAATTTATTGCACGCTTCGCCGAAATTTGTGTCTCTTTTGAGACAGTACGCTGTCGACAAAAAAAAAATGATGTTTCACGACGAGACACTTTACGTATCTGAAAAAAGCTTTCAGGTATTCCTTTTACGAACTCGAATATTAAAAAATGAACGGAATTTCGTCTATAAAGAAGTAAACATACATTCCATATACCCATACATCCCCTATCCCATATCCCAGTATACTGACGACACGCTGGCCATATTTATGTCTACTAATTGATCCACTAACGAGGAAAGGTTGCGAGGTCGATCTCTCCGATTTCGATGAAATTTGGCATGCTTGTAAAATGGGTAAAAATAGACGACACGTATTTTTTTCATATCTGCGGAACCCGATTTTTAAGGGTTGAAACGCACCCTCGAACATTGGGGTGTTTTTCGTTTTCCGTCGATAGAGTTTTATCGGTACGAGATATGAAAAAATGTCAAATTGCAACAATGTTTTTTTTCGTGTACTATACATTGGAGATGAGGACGATAATGTTATCGACGAAAAACGAAAAACACTTCTATTTTTGAGGGTGCGTTTCACCCCTTCAAAATCGGGTTCCGCAGATATAAAAAAATACGTCTCGCCTATTTTTTCCCATTCTAGGAGCATGTCAAATTTCATCGAAATCGGAGAGATCGACCCCACAACCGTTCCTTGTAAGTGACTCTCGACTCTTGATGTAAATTGCTCGCGCGTGTGAAAAAATCTAAAGATTCCGCAACGACAATAAAAACGGAGGGTCACCGAATGTGTGACGAAAAATGAACGATAGAACTTAGAAAAATTTGACTAGCAAGAGTTTTCGTAGCCGTGACTTTTCAAAGAAATGCCTAACTACTAAATTTATGCGATTTTTTAAATTCCTGTTTATCGTCAGGTATTATAATTGATTGTGACTTATTTTTGTTAAGGGGTCTTCTCACTTTGGACGCTAAAAAAGGATTTTTTCATGAATCTTTTCGATAGGTTTATATTATAGATATTGATATAACAGTTATTACACTTAATAAATACACTTCGGAAATACAATTTTTAAAATTATTTTTCAAAGCCACTATTTATAGACAAAAATGGTAGTAAAAAAAATATCCTAAAAAAATTGTTGGTCTGCGCTGTTGGTGAAATCTGGAGGATGGATCATCCGAAACAAAAAAATCAAACGATTTTAGATTCAGTATGTTAATGGCTATAACGCATATCATACAATTTTTGATATATGCAAAAATAACAAAATTCGGGACAGTTTTCGCAAAAATAAAAAAAACGTGTTTTTTTCTCCGTTTTTGGCAAAAAACTGTAAACATCACAATTTATCAAGAATATGTGGTTAAAATTTCATAAGGATCGGTTCAGTAGTTTCGAATATTTCATTAACAAGCCGTCGAAAAACGTTGTTTCGAGAAAAACGTGTTGAAAGTTTGTTCCGGTTCGATAAATACATACATTTTTTCCTAAGTATTTTGAAAGTGTATTTATTAAGTGTAACAGCTTTTATATCAATATCTATAATATACACATACCAAAAAATAATGAAAATAGCCTTTTTTAGCGTCGAAAGTGTGAGGACCCCGTAAGCGTCACTGTAATTTACCAATGATTCAGAAGGGCCCTCTTTATCTCCCTACAATATACGGCCCTCCGTGAAAGGAATACCTCGACTAAAAAATTGTCAACGAAAAATTAATATGATAGTCTTTTGGTTCCAGCCTGTTTGCCATTTCGTGTTTCAATTTGCCCTAGTTTCGGTTCAACGAGGTCGCTTATCTTCTCTTATTTACATTTACGATGTTTTATACTTTGATTTGCACTCTAAAAATTAAAAAACATCTATTTCTATTTTCAAAGTTCTCATTATGAAACGGCAGATCATAACAGTGCCCATTCTTGAAAGTGCATTGGCAACAAATGTAATGAATGTTTAGAACGACGGAATTTGTTGCTGGAAAGAAATCCTCGAACTGAAAGTCCAGAACAAAATTTATTCGTTCCAAATGTTTCGATGCAACGTGAAATTTATTTGTATGCGCGGAATTCGAGCAGGCAAAATCCTGTGTCGTTTTGAGTGTGGAATGTATTCGACTCTGTATTTTTATTTTATCGGGAATGTGTGTGTGTGTATATATATGTATGGGTATATATATATATATATATATATATATACCCATACATATATATACACACAAATGCAAACGTTCAGCTATGATACGTAAAATAGTAGGAAAAAGTCATTGTAGCAGAAATACTTACTTTCCTTGTATTGCAGAACATTCGGATGCTTCTCGTGCATGACGATGCACCGGAGGCAATCCCTGAAAGATAAAGCGTTCGATCGACTTAGTTTTTACGACGGCCAAGGTTTTATGATGAAAAAAAAAAACAGAAACTGGAGCAATGAAAATAATTTCGAAAAATAAGGAAAGCGATTTTCACGAAAATTTGCAGAGTGGATTCTTTCGTTTCGCAGAGGCGGACGACAAAAATAAAGCTGAGGGTTGATATCGAGGAAGATAAGGACAGAAATTGGCGCTTTTGCCGAGTCTCGCGACGACTGTAATTCGAGAAAATTGAGTTAATGCTCGTTGGGACTCACACGCGTCGAGAGGATTGAGCATTGCGAGTTGTGGCGTTCTTTCAACGGAGAGAAAAGATCCAAGGATTTTGGCGTCTCAGTAAAATTGTGTCACGTTCGCCCGTGTCAAATATTTATTGCTAACTTTTTAATTGCAACCCCACAAGAGCTTCCTCAGGGATCTTAATGGACAAACGTGACTCTGCGTCTCGTTTTACGGTACGTGTTGGTCTGACAACGTTGCGGATTATCCACTAGCGGTTTTATCCGCGTGTACGTCTCCTTCCATCTCTATCTCTCTTTCGGCGTCTATTTCTTCCGTCTGTCTCCAGTATCTAATTCTCCTTCTCTCGGTCTCGCTATGTGCCTCAGTCACCCCCCTTCTTCGCTCCCATTTCCCTAAGCATTACATCCGTTTCCCTGTTTCTTGTAAGTGCCGGTATAATTCCGGAAGCAATTGGATTCCCGGGGTCTCGTGGGCCTTCGTCCTTTTTATTGCATCTAAAAAAATATCCTTAGGAAGTTACTACCATGCGATCAACCTTCGGATGCAAGAGTATGCTGATTTCGACCGACTGAAAATATATGGTTCTACATTACGTAAACTTTCATGAAAAGACAGGGAATAGTTGAACTCGGGCAAATTTATAAAACTGATTCACGGTGAGTGCGAAAGAATTTTTTTTGGCTGTTGAGAAAAGAAAAAGTTCACTTAAGGGGAGGTAGCTGAGTAAACGGCGAAAAAAACAGGTAAACTTCGGGAATTCTTATCTCAAAAACTTATGTTTCGATTGGTTCCGGGATTTTTTTGTTGGAAAATATGTACATTGAGGTATGATTAGAAATTTTTGAAAATAAATTCGTTGATTGGAAGCGATTCAAATGCGATTATCTCGAAACATAGTTTTCAAAGTCGGTGCCAGATGTATCTCGAAAACGGCGGGTCCAATTTTGTCCAAATTTGGATATAATATTCTTCGATAGTTTTTCTCGTTCGCCACGTAGGATTTTTTTTTTAATTTTCATTTTTGACGGAATTGCGACTGTTTTAATTTAACATTAGTTTTTCGTTCGCAATTTCCGACGATTTTGGATTGCATGCACATTGCATAAAAAAGCAATGGCTCAATCAAATGAAAAACCCCTACGTGGCGAACGAGAAAAACTATCGAAGAATATTGTATCCAAATTTGGACAAAATCGGACAAGCCGGTTTCGAAATACATCTGGCACGGAATTTGAAAACTATGTTTCGAGATAATCGCGTTTGAATCGCTTCCAGTAAACGAATTTATTTTAAAAAAAGCCTAAACATACCTCAATGCACATATTTTCAAATTAAAAAACCCCGGATCCAATCGAAACATTAGTTTTTGAGACAAAAATTCCCGAAGTTTACCTGTTTTTCTCGCCGTTCATGCAGGTACCTCCCCTTAAGGAGTCTTCTCACTTTGGACGCTAAAAAGGCTATTTTCATGATTTTTTTTGATAGGTTTATATTATAGATATTGATAGAAGTGTTGTTACAGTTAATAAATACACTTTTGAAATATATTTAAACAAATTTGTATGTATTTATGAAACCGGAACAAACTTTAAATGCGTTTTTCTCGAAACAACGTTTTTCGATGGCTTGTTGATAAAATCTTCGAAACCACTGATCCGATCCTTATGAAACTTTAACCACATATTCTTCACAGCTATAGCTATAGCGGATATCGAGGATTTTTTTTTTAATTTTGATGTTTACTATTTTTTTGCCGAAAATGGCGAACGAAAACACTTTATTTTTGTTTTTTCGAAAAATGTCCGCCATTTGGTTATTTTTACACGTATAAAAAATCGTTTGACATGCGCTATAGCCATTAACATACTGAGCCTAAAATCGTTTAATTTTGTTGTTTCGGATGATCCATCTCCGAGATTTCATCAACAGTGCAGACCTACAATTTTTTAGGACATTTCTTTAACTACCATTTTCGTCCATAAATAGTGACTTAAATAAATAGTTTTTTTTTAAATGTATTTCGAAAGTATATTTATTAAGTATAACAACTTTTATATCAATATCTATAATATAAACCTATCAAACAAATTCATGAAAATAGCCTTTTTAGCGTCTAATGTGAGAAGACCCCTTTAACGTGGTTAACTATAATTGTAAGGAATGTTTTATATCAATTTGGTAATAATTTCTTTAAGCGAGGACGCTAATGTGACGGGCGGAAAAAAGTCGTTTTTTTCTGAAAAAAAATTTGTCTACTTGATTATTCAGTTGGGATTTGGAAAAAAGATATGTTATTAAGCATACATTGAAGTTTTTTCGTGTAAACGTTCATTATCACAAACTAAAAATCAAAACGTTATTGAGGTATAATGGAGTGTCTGTATAAAATATGTGGTCCAACGGCTGGATCGATTACTCGATCATAGTTGGTCTGAAAAATATAAATAAAAAAGTTTTACAATCTATAGAAATGGCATTCTCGTTGAACATAACCGTTTTTCGAGATTTTTTTTTGTTGGCGGGTGTTCAAAATTTGTAATTGTGGCAAAATTTGTACTTATATTCGGCGGTTCAAAAATACGAAATAAAAAAAAAACGTCTTCGTACGGCAGCTATTGCAATTATAGGAATTTAGGTTTTTTAAACTGAAAATCGGACAATTGTAGCCGGTATTATGATTTTGGCCATGTCGAGAAAAGTCGGTTCGAGAATAACGCGATTGACAGTTTTGGTATACGTAAATCGTTGCTCTACCTGCTCTCAATAAATCGTCTGTAACTTGGTCAATTTGTACATTATATCTTCCAAGTATCCATATTCTCGAATATGTGAGACAATTTAAAAAAATCGGTTTTTTTACCCGTCATAGTAGTGTACTGCCTTAATGATCAATTATAATAACTCAATATAATAAATAATGAATTAAGAGAGGTTTCTACTTTGTTGGGCCAACAAATGGTCGATAACTCACCAATTTTTGATGCGAAAAATATTAAATATCGAATGTCGAAATTTTGTATGTTTACTAAGCGGTCTTCATTGAACATGACAATATTTTTTAAAGTTTGAGAAAACATGTCACTGGGTGTGGGAAGAGCGTTTTTCTCAAAAACACGTCTTTCAAGTTTGCGGAAGTGCTCCTACACGCCGTAGGTGAGTAATCGTTATGAAATTTGCCAGCTACGTGTACAAAAAACACCTTCATTAGTCGAACTAGAATTATCCAAAAACATTCAAACGTTTTTATTTTATGAAAAAAACTACAAACATTGTTGGTAAAAACCTAAACTTTCCCCTTCGATCGCTCACTATTTTCGTTCTTGATTCTAGTTCGACTTATACACACTATGGTACAATGTAACAATGTTTGATTCTTTCGCTTCAGATCGCCTGCACCGACATACGTGGCTCCTCCCACTCCCAGTACCATGTTTTGTCAAACTTAAAAAAATATCGTCAAGTTTAATTAAGGCCGCTTAGTAAAAACACCAAATTTCAATATTCTATCTCTAATATTTTTCGAATGAAAAAATGTTGAAAAAACGAACATTTGTTGGCGCAACAAAGTAGAAACATTCCTTAAAATGAAGTAAACGAAAAAAAAATTCAGGGCCCTACGACAATAAGAAAACGAACCCAAACAAACTTAATTATAACGTGCTTGCCCATCATATTTTGCACGGCTTCGTAAAAAAACGTTTAATAATGATACTAGTGAAAAAAAATACTCATTATACTGTTTAACCTTGAAATTCCATCTTCATTGTTTCGAGGGAATTAAAAAGTCATATTTTCTCATGTTTCCTCATTATTTTATCCGCAAGTCGTTTCGAACATTTCATTGTTTCATTTGATCTCAAGCTGCGGAGAATTTTCTTTTAAAGGCCGGATGGCGAAGCACCATCGTGAATCATCTTCATCACGTGACTTAATTCTAACGCCACACTTTCCCAGCGCGCTTGAGTGCAAAACTTTCCATGGAGAAAGTGATACGGGCGGGAAAAGTTGTCTATAAAAAGCTTCGCGAAGACCTAGAGCGCGGAATAAAGGCAAAGTTTGAAGAAAGTATGGGAATTCAGCCTGAACACAAGAACGCTGAGCAACGTAGCCTGTATAAGTTGGCGCAAGATCCACGAAATGCAGTATGTATGAATACATATTTCTCGTCGACTAATGAAAGAGGAGTTTGCCCTTGCAAGTTTTAAGTACACCGGCACAAGCTTCGCGGTCCTCTGGTTTGTCGGTACAACGAGCTGTTTAATTTCGTCTTTTATTTCCCCTTTATAACATCACGCCATCGAAACTATCCACCGTGATATATTATGATACGTGCTTAAAATGGCTTGATCGTTCGAATTTAGAAAAAATTCGGAGACACGAAGCTTTGGACCAAGTGAAAGTCGACAGCCTGAATTGAAAGCTCCGTCGCATATGGGCAAGTGAAATTGCGCCACACAAGAAGTGTTCGTCGTTTATCACGTCATCGATCGCAGCAGGTCTGCTCCATGATTACGGAGGCTGCTCAGGGTCTTTGCGGGGCAGGCGGCAAGAGGGGAACGCATATGCTTAAGGCCTTCGGCCACAGTAACGGGTATAAAATCATGTGCGAATTTAACCATTTCTTTTCGTATGAAAAAGTGATTCACTCATAAAATTAATTGCACATCCATTTAGTATGAATACCAAGCTGTCAGAAAATATATATATTTTTTTTTTCGATGTACAAAATGGCCGACTACTCGAAACTTCTCGAAACAGCTTTTTTTTCAATTGGCGTGACAAATAACTTCAACAATTTTCACTCAATTTACTTCGAATTTAAGTTATGTTCCTAATTACATTTCGCAGAGAAGTACGTACGGAATTTCTGATTAATCGAAAACTTTTCATTTTATGAGCAGTTTATGAGCAATTATAACGAAACTTTTCACTGAAAATTCATCTCTTAAGTTTAAATACCTACAACTTTTGAATAAAACAATATTTTTTTAATTCCGTAGGTACTTCTCTAGGTATTCTAATGTAGATTGACGAGAATTTTCCTTTTTTTTGTTCTAGGTAAAAAATTGTGGACGCTAAACGTCACGCTGTGGAGCGCCTAAAAAAGATAACATAATAAAAGATTAGTGGTTGGCTATTTTGTACATCGAAACAATATATATATATATTTTTTCTGACAGCTTGATATTTATACTAAATAGATGTGTAATCAATTTTATGAGTGAATCACTTTTACATGCGAAAAAAAAATTGTTAAAATCGCACATGATTTTATACCCGTTACTGTGGCCTAAGGCCTTAAACACGGAAGCCTGTAACGGCTGCCAACCACGGATAATCAATTTTTCGGGTAACGTAAAATAAATAAATATCAGCTAATAAATGTGTGGCATGCATAAAATTGGCTATTTAGAAATGTTATTAATCTTTTTTTGCTTATTTACGTCGCGAATACGTTATTAACCATCTTTAAATGTGGCAAACGTACTGAGATTCCAGTAACTGGTATCTTTGAACTCAGATACGAACGCCACATCGTGAGCGCGTAGCTGTCAAACATCCTTCGCGAATTCCGTTTTTTTTTGTTCAGCGAAAAAGAAAAGATGGACGGGAAAAATGCAAACCGAAAAACAACACAATCGACGGTTGGAGCGAGTACAACTGGGAAAGCGGCGGGAAAAAGTAGTTGAGCCGGAAAATTAATGCGCAGTCGAGGGACGACGCGTAATTGATTTGAAGATTATGTCGAAACACATGTACTGCAGCTTCTGTAAAGAATGATCCAAAATATTAAAATAATCTTTATGAAACCGCGGTATGAAATTTATAGCAAGGACGCAATAGTTTGTGCGTTTCAAATTTTGGCGCCTATTCAAAATGGCCGACTTGACAGCAGCGTTGCCACGTGCCGTAGGGCGCTTTATCATTTTACACGAATCAGCTAAAATTTCCTGCTTTATTTCACGAATATCTCGATAACGAGACAGACAAAACGCTGTACTCTTCGTTGAAATTATTCATAAAAATGTCAAGAATTTTTTCCGCCTATTTCCATTCAATTTTTACTATTTTTATTATGTTGCGACAGTCGTATTAGGGTTCTCATGAAGCTTTTGCTATGTCGCACGTGTATAAGAGCCTAATTTCTATTATTAATTGCTCAACAATCACGCAGACGATGTACTTCAAATTTTACACGAAATCGTATCACCTGTTCGCAAATATCCTCAATAAATTTCAACAAATTCTCACTATTTCGCGATAGCTGAGTAACCTCCTTAAATGAACTTTTCCCTTTTAAAAAAATTAGATGGTGACTAGATAGAAAGAAATATCCCACGGCTGTATTATATTTCTCACCTAGCGATGAACTAGTTTTTTCAGCTAGCGACTGGGAACAAAAAATTAGGTGGCGATTAGATAAAAAATATTTGCGGCTATATATTTATATTTTCATGATTTTTTTTGCTTCAATGATTATTTACATCATTGGACCCTTTTACGATATTCTTCGTTGTTCATTAATTAGGGTTATGATATTTGCGCTGTAAATATATTAATGGTTCGATTTTAAATTATCCCAGACAAACGCTTGTGCCGTAATGTGGTTTCGATCCCGCGACCTCTGGGTAATGAGTTGTGACGTTGTCTACTAAGCCAATTCTACTTGTTTAATTTCTGAATTTTCTTATCGTCTACATACGTTACACTACACAATGTCAGATTATTGAAAAATGGGTGGATTAACAAATGTAAATAACATTATCGGATCAATGACTCAATTGCGTTCGCATTGAGAGCGATAATCGCATAGAAATCCATAACCTTAAATTGTATTTGTCCGATCATTTATTCCGGCTAGTGCGGCCGCAGTTGGGAAGTGTTGGCTAGGTCATCGCGATATACCGACTTGAGGATTTTATTCATTTGCAACGTCATCTGTAACTCAAATTGCTTAACCAACCACGAGCCAGTCGCTCGATGGAACTACACATATTCACATAACCACACTTTGTCATTTGTGTCCGAGATCGGCTGGGCAGTGACTAGCCAAGGGGTGCACAGCCGCACAGCTGGTTGAGTCATGGCGAGATACCTACTTGCAAGTAGGTATCTCGCCAAGAGAATGCTTTGAAACGCCATTCGCAACGCCATCTGTAACTCAAGTTGCTTAGCCAGCCATGAGTCAATCGCTCGATAGAACTACACGTAGTCACATAACCACACTTTATCTTTCGTGACCAATCTCGGCTGGGCAGTGACTAGCCAAGGGGCGCATAGCCACAATTAGCTAGTGTTGGCTAGGTTATGGCGTTGTGCTCACTTGAATTTTTTATCTTTTGTAAAGCCATCTAAAACTCATGTTAGCTAGTCAGCCATGAGCCATTCGCTCGATGGAACTATACGTAGTCGCATAACCTCACTTTGTCATTTGTGACCAAGATCAGACGGACAGTGACTAGACAAGGGCTGGATAACAAAACATTCACAATATTACTAGCTCATAGGGAGCCAACCATTGGTCAGTTCGTATGAGCTCAATTGGGCGAGCCAGTTACTAGGTCGTAACTCAGACAGGCTAGAACAATTTCTACTCGGGATACGGTACTTCCGGTCATTCTTTTCGTTTCCTGTTAAAACGCGAATAAACGTTTTACATTTGAATGGACGAGGAAAACAATGTTTCACTAATTATGAAAAACGTCCTAAGAATGAAGACAAACGAAGATGATCATCCCTCCAACGGCTATCTCTCTCGTTCTCTCTTACTCCTTTTCACTTTCCCCGACTTTCCGTCTCCGTCTTTTTCACTCGGTGCCTCGGAGACCCCGTTGCCGAGAACGTAATTGGGTTGACCTAATTTTTGTCTCCCAACGTCAGCAATCCGCTCGCTCTCGTGTCTGCGGCCCTCCATTCCCTTCAGGCTTTCCACACGGTTCGGTGGTAATATTCTAGTCTGGCATTAAGGCCGGTTCTTTTTTTGTACTACTTTTGCGTCTATAGGGAAAGAAAGAGAAAGACGAGCAGAGGTAGAAAGATAGAGGTGGATATATACTCGGAGAAGACAAAAATTCTGCTTGCCAATTGAATGTATGCGGGTCATTGAACATTGATAAGCGAGACGGTACTGAGGAGACAGCGGTGAAAACATAACGAAACCGCCATCTGTGAATTCGATATCTACAGCAGGTTTGACCCTCTTGTCTTTTATCCAATCTATTTTCGACTGAACGGAGCTACCTCCTGCGAATCTCGCAGCCGATAATGTATAGTTGATTCACTTGTATCCCGTTGGATCACCAGTGCTCAGGCAAGTGGAAATGAACCTCACTGAAAATTTTATTCGTCTCCGAATCTATTTATTCTAAAAGGAGCGCTTTTATAACCAAGCTGAACTCTATACACGGAGCTTGCATTTGCATATTTTTGGATGGCGCTTCTCGATATATATATATATATAGGGCGTCTCGAAATGACTTGACATTTTAATGTATTGATAAAACGTATTATTTATTTGAAAAGTACGAATATTGGTAATTATGCATAATCGGGGCACCACCCTAATTTCAATGGCAACATGTTTTTTTGGCCTACCTGCTGTAATTAGTCACCGTTAATGATATTTTGGCGGGGGAGGCTGACATTTTTCATTAATTACATAAGTAATGGGGATTTTGAAGTTTCCGGAAACACGTGGGGTCCGGAATTCCATTACGTGTGGGAGGGTATGACCACGAATAGAGCACACACACACACATGCGCACACATACAGCACTTTTTTACACGCTATGCAGGTGAAAAACTGTTGTGTGTTTGGGTTTGTTTGGATTCTCTCTCTCTCTCTCTCTCTCTCTGTGTGTGTGTGTTTGGGTTGGTTTGGGTTATGTTTGCTGTGTGTGTGTTTGGGTATTCGGGAAGGCTTTTTCTATGAATCCCCAACCCCCACCCTCAACATAGGCGTTGAAATGTTGGAAAATGCCCTATCTCATCACATGTTGCCGGGAACTTCAAAACTCCATAATTTATGGAATTAATAGAAAATGTCAGCCTCCCCCAACGTTATATCACTTACTATAATAGAATCAACAACTTTGTGGCGAAAAAAAAGTTGCCATCGAAATTAGGATGGTGCCCCGATTATGTATAATTACCCGAATATTTTTATTTTAATATAAGGTACAAACATGGAGGTTATGTGTGGAACACAATATCCGATAAATGGCCACCTCGTCCCTATTTGCAAACGTTCACTCTTCTGACGAAATTATCAATAACATTTTGGCATAATTGCGGGCTAATTTCATTAATGGTGCGTCCAATTGCTTCCTTTGAGCTCCGGAATGGTCTGTGGATCATTGGCATACACTTTTTCTTTCAGAAAACCCCAAAGGAAGAAGTCCAATGGCGTCAAATCGCACGATCTTGGTGGTCAATTCACATCGCCGAGGTGCAAGATAACACAACCATGAAACTTCGTCTGCAGTAACTGAATTGTTTCGCTCGCAGTGTGGCAGGTTGAGCCATCTTGTTGGATGAATTTACCGTAAAACGGGGCTACTTTGAACAGGTTTTGGAAGATTTTTGTAGGTAACTTTTTTTTAACATCCTGGATACCAAATTTTCTTGCTGCAATAGAACTGTATCCGTTGACTATCAAATGTATAAGAAAGTCAAACTCCACCGCCCCCTCACAATTTAATATATACATTTCTTCAAGTGTCAAAGTTACCCCGAGTGTGAGGCTTCTTTGGCAAGGCATTAAAATGCAACATATGTTAAACATTAAAGGTTACTTTGGAATCATTTTCATGAAAGATGTAATATTTTATGCATTATACATGGAATTAAATGAAAAACAACAATTTTTTATAACCAAATTGGCATCGCTATTAAGGCAGGAGAACTCGAAGTATATACAGGGTGATCCAGAATAGGTGTATCAGCGGGAAATGCCGGGTTCGGCAGGTTATTCCGAAGATTTCTACCGAGCCGTTTTCTTTTTTTCGCCTCCGTCATCAAATGGGAAGCATTAGAAAAAAGGCATTCGATCTTCGAAATTAACGCTCGAATCCGCCATGTTGGACGACCGAAAAGGGCAGAAGAGTAGACGAAGGGCCACGAAGTCGTAGCCGACGTCAAGAGGGTTCTGCGAAACAGCAGCGTTTGACAAATGCCAGCGCGCATGATCTGACGTTTAGCGAATCATTTGCTGCGTTGGCTGTCAACCTATTCGGCCCGAGAATCGTGACACACGATCTGATGTTTCACCTGTCGTCTGCTATCGCTCGGCGTATTGCGTGCCAAAAAGTGAAGCGCGCTGCAATTAATGACATTTACGAATTTTGCCGCGATTATCCATCGAGAGCGCCTGTTCTTTTTGCTTCCTTAAGAAATAAAAATTAACAAAACCAAAGAATTGTCAATGATTATCGACTTTCGATATACCGAGCGATTTTTCTTGTGTATTGAAAAAAAATCAATACGTAAGTTTTTATTAACAAATTCTCAATAACTTGACGCTACATTTTCGAGAATTCGATGTTTTCGGGATTCCATTTCTCATTCGACCACTCCGTTCAGTATCGTAGTCGGATTGATCTCCAAAAATACATTTTTCTGTACGAATATCATCTCAAAGTGTGTTCGAGCTGGGTTAGGAAACATAAGGAGAAGATTTCCATTTCCTCATTAGGGGAGACGAAATCTGTCGGTTCCGGCAGACGAAAATCGATACGACGTTTTTTTAGGATTGACAATAGATGACAAGATCTTCTGCACCGCCTGAGATACAATTTTTCACGTACCGATACGGGTTGATTCTGGAAATCCCAAAGCGTTGCGACTCTGTTTGCGGTTTCTCTTAAGGGGTAACACCACTCGAGCGGCAGAAAATTAGGCCTAACTGTGACAATTTATTTTGGCAGTATGAAAAAACGAATAGGATTTCTTATGAGAGGGTTTATGTAAGACATATTAAAGTATGTAAAAATCATTGTAATTTTCATACAAAATAGCGACGACAGAGCCCATCTTGAAAAACTTGTTTTACAAACTGGGAGGCCGGAATACGCGAACCCTTTGCATGAATCGATTTGAATTTTGATCGCAGCTTCATAATTACATTCTCTATGGGCGTACGTCAACGTCGTTTGACAAACGAATTGATTTCATCTCCTATCGCGATCGGGAACGAGATGAATTTATCTCGTTTCAATATCATCGGAAAGAAGACGAAATCAATAGCGAACTCGTCGTGACGGCTTCGAGTATGTCTTACGGACACTAGAAGAATCATTGACAGAATTTATTTCATCTCTGTTCGCGATTGAGAACGAGATGAATTCATCTCTTTGCGATATTATCGGAATGGAGATGAAATCAACCGCGAACTCGTTGTGGAGTTGTCGAGTATGTCCTATGGATAATGCACGAATCGTTGTCCGAATTGATTTCATCTACTATCGCGATCGGGAACGAGATGAATTTATCTTGTTTCAATATGATCGGAAAGGAGATGAAATCAATGGCGAACTCGTCGTGACGTTGTCGAGTGTATCGTATGGATACTGCACGAATCACTGACAGAATTTATTTCATCTCCGTTCGCGATCGGGAACGAGATGAATTCATCTCGTTCCGATATAATCGGAAACGAGATGAAATCAAAGGCCAACTCGTCGTGACAGCTTCGAGTATGTCCTACGGACACTAGAAGAATCATTGACAGAATTGATTTCATCTCCGTTCGCGATCGGGAACAACATGAAATCATCTCTTTGCGATATTATCGGAATGGAGATGAAATCAACCGCGAACTCGGTGTGACGTTGTCGAGTATGTCCTATGGATAATGCACGAATCGTTGTCCGAATTGATTTCATCTCCTATCGCGATCGGGAACGGGATGAATTTATCTCGTTTCAATATCATCGGAAAGGAGATGAAATCAATGGCGAACTCGTCGTGACGGCTTCGAGTATGTCCTACGGACACTAGAAGAATCATTGACAGAATTGATTTCATCTCCGTTCGCGATCGGGAACTAGATGAAATCATCTCTTTGCGATATTATCGGAATGGAGATGAAATCAATCGCGAACTCGTTGTGACGTTGTCGAGAATGTCCTATGGATAATGCACGAATCGTTGTCCGAATTGATTTCATCTCCTGTCGCGATCGGGAACGAGATGAATTTATCTCGTTTCAATATCATCGGAAAGGAGATGAAATCAAAGGCAAACTCGTCGTGACAGCTTCGAGTATGTCCTACGGACACTAGAAGAATCATTGACAGAATTGATTTCATCTCCGTTCGTGATCGGGAACGACATGAAATCATCTCTTTGCGATATTATCGGAATGGAGATGAAATCAACCGCGAACTCGGTGTGACGTTGTCGAGTATGTCCTATGGATAATGCACGAATCGTTGTCCGAATTGATTTCATCTCCTATCGCGATCGGGAACGGGATGAATTTATCTCGTTTCAATATCATCGGAAAGGAGATGAAATCAATGGCGAACTCGTCGTGACGGCTTCGAGTATGTCCTACGGACACTAGAAGAATCATTGACAGAATTGATTTTATCTCCGTTCGCGATCGGGAACGAGATGAAATCATCTCTTTGCGATATTATCGGAATGGAGATGAAATCAATCGCGAACTCGTTGCGACCTTGTCGAGTATGTCGTATGGATAATGCATGAATCGTTATCAGAATTGATTTCATCTCCTGTCGCGATCGGGAACGAGATGAATTTATCTCGTTTCAATGTCATCGGAAAGGAGATGAAATCAAAGGCAAACTCGTCGTGACAGCTTCGAGTATGTCCTACGGACACTAG
This sequence comes from Ophion obscuratus, assembly GCA_964007375.1. Lineage (NCBI taxonomy): Eukaryota > Metazoa > Arthropoda > Insecta > Hymenoptera > Ichneumonidae > Ophion > Ophion obscuratus. The sequence continues at coordinate 28,694,301 of OZ023313.1, forward strand.
AAGAATCATTGACAGAATTGATTTCATCTCCGTTCGCGATCGGGAACGACATGAAATCATCTCTTTGCGATATTATCGGAATGGAGATGAAATCAACCGCGAACTCGGTGTGCCGTTGTCGAGTATGTCGTATGGATAATGCACGAATCGTTGTCCGAATTGATTTCATCTCCTATCGCGATCGGGAACGAGATGAATTTATCTTGTTTCAATATCATCGGAAATGAGATGAAATCAATCGCGAACTCGTCATGACGGCTTCGAGTATGTCCGACGGACACTAAAAGAATCATTGACAGAATTGATTTCATCTCCATTGGCGATCGGGAACGAAATGAAATCATCCTTTTGCGATATTATCGGAATGGAGATAAAATCAACCGCGAACTCGATGTTGCCGGTTGTTGCCGTCCGAGATGAAATCAATTTGGACAATGATTCATGCATTATCCATACGACATACTCGACAAGGTCGCAACGAGTTCGCGGTTGATTTCATCTCCATTCCGATAATATCGCAAAGAGATGATTTCATCTCGTTCCCGATCGCGAACGGAGATGAAATCAATTCTGTCAATGATTCTTCTAGTGTCCGTAGGACATACTCGAAGCCGTCACGACGAGTTCGCCATTGATTTCATCTCCTTTCCGATGATATTGAAACGAGATAAATTCATCCCGTTCCCGATCGCGATAGGAGATGAAATCAATTCGGACAACGATTCGTTCATTATCCATAGGACATTCTCGACAAGGTCACAACGAGTTCGCGATTGATTTCATCTCCATTCCGATAATATCGCAAAGAGATGATTTCATCTCGTTCCCGATCGCCAATGGGGATGAAATCAATTCTGTCAATGATTCTTTTAGTGTCCGTCGGACATACTCGAAGTCGTCACGACGAGTTCGCTATTGATTTCATCTCCTTTCCGATGATATGGAAACAAGATAAATTCATCTCGTTCCCGATCGCGATAGGAGATGGAATCGATTCGGACAACGATTCATGCATTATGCATACGCCATACTCGACAAGGTCACAACGAGTTCGCGGTTGATTTCATCTCCATTCCGATAATATCGCAAAGAGAAGATTTCATCTCGTTCCCGATCTCGAACGGAGATGAAATCAATTCTGTCAATGATTCTTCTAGTGTCCGTAGGACATACTCGAAGCCGTCACGACGAGTTCGCCATTGATTTCATCTCCTTCCCGATGATATGGAAACAAGATAAATTCATCTCGTTCCCGGTCGCGATAGGAGATGGAATCGATTCGGACAACGATTCATGCATTATGCATACGACATACTCGACAAGGTCGCAACGAGTTCGGGGTTGATTTCATCTCCATTCCGATAATATCGCAAAGAGAAGATTTCATCTCGTTCCCGATCGCGAACGGAGATGAAATCAATTCTGTCAATGATTCTTCTAGTGTCCGTAGGACATACTCGAAGCCGTCACGACGAGTTCGCCATTGATTTCATCTCCTTTCCGATGATATTGAAACGAGATAAATTCATCCCGTTCCCGATCGCGATAGGAGATGAAATCAATTCGGACAACGATTCGTGCATTATCCATAGGACATACTCGATAACGTCACACCGAGTTCGCGGTTGATTTCATCTCCATTCCGATAATATCGCAAAGAGATGATTTCATGTCGTTCCCGATTACGAACGGAGATGAAATCAATTCTGTCAATGATTCTTCTAGTATCCGTAGGACATACTCGAAGCTGTCACGACGAGTTTGCCTTTGATTTCATCTCCTTTCCGATGATATTGAAACGAGATAAATTCATCCCGTTCCCGATCGCGATAGGAGATGAAATCAATTCGGACAACGATTCGTGCATTATCCATAGGACATTCTCGACAAGGTCACAACGAGTTCGCGATTGATTTCATCTCCATTCCGATAATATCGCAAAGAGATGATTTCATCTCGTTCCCGATCGCCAATGGGGATGAAATCAATTCTGTCAATGATTCTTTTAGTGTCCGTCGGACATACTCGAAGTCGTCACGACGAGTTCGCTATTGATTTCATCTCCTTTCCGATGATATGGAAACAAGATAAATTCATCTCGTTCCCGATCGCGATAGGAGATGGAATCGATTCGGACAACGATTCATGCATTATGCATACGACATACTCGACAAGGTCGCAACGAGTTCGCGGTTGATTTCATCTCCATTCCGATAATATCGCAAAGAGAAGATTTCATCTCGTTCCCGATCGCGAACGGAGATGAAATCAATTCTGTCAATGATTCTTCTTGTGTCCGTAGGACATACTCGAAGCCGTCACGACGAGTTCGCCATTGATTTCATCTCCTTTCCGATCATATGGAAACAAGATAAATTCATCTCGTTCCCGGTCGCGATAGGAGATGGAATCGATTCGGACAACGATTCATGCATACGACATACTCGACAAGGTCGCAACGAGTTCGGGGTTGATTTCATCTCCATTCCGATAATATCGCAAAGAGAAGATTTCATCTCGTTCCCGATCGTGAACGGAGATGAAATCAATTCTGTCAATGATTCTTCTAGTGTCCGTAGGACATACTCGAAGCCGTCACGACGAGTTCGCCATTGATTTCATCTCCTTTCCGATGATATTGAAACGAGATAAATTCATCCCGTTCCCGATCGCGATAGGAGATGAAATCAATTCGGACAACGATTCGTGCATTATCCATAGGACATACTCGATAACGTCACACCGAGTTCGCGGTTGATTTCATCTCCATTCCGATAATATCGCAAAGAGATGATTTCATGTCGTTCCCGATTACGAACGGAGATGAAATCAATTCTGTCAATGATTCTTCTAGTATCCGTAGGACATACTCGAAGCTGTCACGACGAGTTTGCCTTTGATTTCATCTCCTTTCCGATGATATTGAAACGAGATAAATTCATCCCGTTCCCGATCGCGATAGGAGATGAAATCAATTCGGACAACGATTCGTGCATTATCCATAGGACATTCTCGACAAGGTCACAACGAGTTCGCGATTGATTTCATCTCCATTCCGATAATATCGCAAAGAGATGATTTCATCTCGTTCCCGATCGCCAATGGGGATGAAATCAATTCTGTCAATGATTCTTTTAGTGTCCGTCGGACATACTCGAAGTCGTCACGACGAGTTCGCTATTGATTTCATCTCCTTTCCGATGATATGGAAACAAGATAAATTCATCTCGTTCCCGATCGCGATAGGAGATGGAATCGATTCGGACAACGATTCATGCATTATGCATACGACATACTCGACAAGGTCGCAACGAGTTCGCGGTTGATTTCATCTCCATTCCGATAATATCGCAAAGAGAAGATTTCATCTCGTTCCCGATCGCGAACGGAGATGAAATCAATTCTGTCAATGATTCTTCTTGTGTCCGTAGGACATACTCGAAGCCGTCACGACGAGTTCGCCATTGATTTCATCTCCTTTCCGATCATATGGAAACAAGATAAATTCATCTCGTTCCCGGTCGCGATAGGAGATGGAATCGATTCGGACAACGATTCATGCATACGACATACTCGACAAGGTCGCAACGAGTTCGGGGTTGATTTCATCTCCATTCCGATAATATCGCAAAGAGAAGATTTCATCTCGTTCCCGATCGCGAACGGAGATGAAATCAATTCTGTCAATGATTCTTCTAGTGTCCGCAGGACATACTCGAAGCCGTCACGACGAGTTCGCCATTGATTTCATCTCCTTTCCGATGATATTGAAACGAGATAAATTCATCCCGTTCCCGATCGCGATAGGAGATGAAATCAATTCGGACAACGATTCGTGCATTATCCATAGGACATACTCGATAACGTCACACCGAGTTCGCGGTTGATTTCATCTCCATTCCGATAATATCGCAAAGAGATGATTTCATGTCGTTCCCGATTACGAACGGAGATGAAATCAATTCTGTCAATGATTCTTCTAGTATCCGTAGGACATACTCGAAGCTGTCACGACGAGTTTGCCTTTGATTTCATCTCCTTTCCGATGATATTGAAACGAGATAAATTCATCTCGTTCCCGATCGCGACAGGAGATGAAATCAATTCAGACAACGATTCGTGCATTATCCATAGGACATTCTCGACAACGTCACAACGAGTTCGCGATTGATTTCATCTCCATTCCGATAATATCGCAAAGAGATGATTTCATCTCGTTCCCGATTGCCAATGGGGATGAAATCAATTCTGTCAATGATTCTTTTAGTGTCCGTCGGACATACTCGAAGCCGTCACGACGAGTTCGCTATTGATTTCATCTCCTTTCCGATGATATGGAAACAAGATAAATTCATCTCGTTCCCGATCGCGATAGGAGATGGAATCAATTCGGACAACGATTCATGCATTATCCATACGACATACTCGACAAGGTCGCAACGAGTTCGGGGTTGATTTCATCTCCATTCCGATAATATCGCAAAGAGAAGATTTCATCTCGTTCCCGATCGCGAACGGAGATGAAATCAATTCTGTCAATGATTCTTCTAGTGTCCGCAGGACATACTCGAAGCCGTCACGACGAGTTCGCCATTGATTTCATCTCCTTTCCGATGATATTGAAACGAGATAAATTCATCCCGTTCCCGATCGCGATAGGAGATGAAATCAATTCGGACAACGATTCGTGCATTATCCATAGGACATACTCGATAACGTCACACCGAGTTCGCGGTTGATTTCATCTCCATTCCGATAATATCGCAAAGAGATGATTTCATGTCGTTCCCGATTACGAACGGAGATGAAATCAATTCTGTCAATGATTCTTCTAGTATCCGTAGGACATACTCGAAGCTGTCACGACGAGTTTGCCTTTGATTTCATCTCCTTTCCGATGATATTGAAACGAGATAAATTCATCTCGTTCCCGATCGCGACAGGAGATGAAATCAATTCAGACAACGATTCGTGCATTATCCATAGGACATTCTCGACAACGTCACAACGAGTTCGCGATTGATTTCATCTCCATTCCGATAATATCGCAAAGAGATGATTTCATCTCGTTCCCGATTGCCAATGGGGATGAAATCAATTCTGTCAATGATTCTTTTAGTGTCCGTCGGACATACTCGAAGCCGTCACGACGAGTTCGCTATTGATTTCATCTCCTTTCCGATGATATGGAAACAAGATAAATTCATCTCGTTCCCGATCGCGATAGGAGATGGAATCAATTCGGACAACGATTCATGCATTATCCATACGACATACTCGACAAGGTCGCAACGAGTTCGCGGTTGATTTCATCTCCATTCCGATAATATCGCAAAGTGATGATTTCATCTCGTTCCCGATCGCGAACGCAGATGAAATCAATTCTGTCAATGATTCTTCTAGTGTCCGTAGGACGTACTCGAAGCCGTCACGACGAGTTCGCCATTGATTTCATCTCCTTTCCGATGATATTGAAACGAGATAAATTCATCCCGTTCCCGATCGCGATAGGAGATGAAATCAATTCGGACAACGATTCGTGTATTATCCATAGGACATACTCGACAACGTCACACCGAGTTCGCGGTTGATTTCATCTCCATTCCGATAATATCGCAAAGAGATGATTTCATGTCGTTCCCGATCGCGAACGGAGATGAAATCAATTCTGTCAATGATTCTTCTAGTGTCCGTAGGACATACTCGAAGCTGTCACGACGAGTTGGCCTTTGATTTCATCTCGTTTCCGATTATATCGGAACGAGATGAATTCATCTCGTTCCCGATCGCGAACGGAGATGAAATAAATTCTGTCATTGATTCGTGCAGTATCCATACGATACACTCAACAACGTCACGACGAGTTCGCCATTGATTTCATCTCCTTTCCGATCATATTGAAACGAGATAAATTCATCTCGTTCCCGATCGCGATAGTAGATGAAATCAATTCGGACAACGATTCGTGCATTATCCATAGGACATACTCGACAACTCCACAACGAGTTCGCGGTTGATTTCATCTCCATTCCGATAATATCGCAAAGAGATGATTTCATCTCGTTCTCAATCGCGAACAGAGATGAAATAAATTCTGTCAATGATTCTTCTAGTGTCCGTAAGACATACTCGAAGCCGTCACGATGAGTTCGCTATTGATTTCATCTCCTTTCCGATGATATTGAAACGAGATAAATTCATCTCGTTCCCGATCGCGATAGGAGATGAAATCAATTCGTTTGTCAAACGACGTTGACGTACGCCCATAGAGAATGTAATTATGAAGCTGCGATCAAAATTCATATCGATTCATGCAAAGGGTTCGCGTATTCCGGCCTCCCAGTTTGTAAAACAAGTTTTTCACGATGGGCTCTGTCGTCGCTATTTTGTATGAAAATTACAATAATTTTTACATACTTTAATATGTCTTACATAAACCCTCTCATAAGAAATCCTATTCGTTTTTTCATACTGCCAAAATAAATTGTCACAGTTAGGCCTAATTTTCTGCCGCTCGAGTGGTGTTACCCCTTAAGAGAAACCGCAAACAGAGTCGCAACGCTTTGGGATTTCCAGAATCAACCCGTATCGGTACGTGAGAAATTGTATCTCAGGCGGTGCAGAAGATCTTCTCATCTATTATCAATCCTAAAAAAACGTCGTATCGATTTTCGTCTGCCGGAACCGACAGATTTCGTCTCCCCTAATGAGGAAATGGAAATCTTCTCCTTATGTTTCCTAACCCAGCTCGAACACACTTTGAGATGATATTCGTATAGAAAAATGTATTTTTGGAGATCAATCCGACTACGATACTGAACGGAGTGGTCGAATGAGAAATGGAATCCCGAAAACATCGAATTCTCGAAAATGTAGCGTCAAGTTATTGAGAATTTGTTAATAAAAACTTACGTATGTAATATATATATATTTATAGTATATCACTACATATTGGTATGTAAGGTAGTACGCATATCGTTGACCACGTGATGGATCGCAAGTTGGGAGACTGAACGAGATTCGGGGGTAGTCTGTCCCCGGCCTCGGTCAAAAGAGGATGTTAATCGTTCAAAGGCCTACGGGCAAAAACTTAATAAAAGTATTACCACACTCGGGTCAATGATTATTTATATTTTCCTGGTACCTCGGAAGTCTTATTCTAACAAATCAGAAGTGGGATCAGAACACGCAAATAAAATAATTTGAATAAAGATAAAAATCATCGAGTGACTATTAATGAACCGTGATCGTGAATGACATCACGAAATGAAGACAGGCTCATTAGTGCGATACTAACGATTATGAAACTATAAAAGTGTGCGAATTGTGTAACAAATACTTAGCCACTACTTTCAGCGACAATGGCGCATCGGTTAAACTATTTCGATTTCGCTAAACGATTAAACTTGCGTATTAAAATCCGCAGAGCAAGGGCTTACGGCCGTTATATTTGAATTCGTATATCCCAGTACGTAAGAAGTGGTGAGTCCATGTTCGGACAATTTCACGAATGGAAAGTGGATAAGGATTGTGTACAAGTTTTTGTACAAGGCCAATGTGGCCGAGTGGTTGACAATCTATTTCACCGTGCCGAATAATCCTCTCGATCATCCGAGAATATACGAGTTTTTACTTGAACCGAAGTGTGTATCACGATTTTAGAATTCCATGAAATTTATGTTATTGCGCGAGTCACTGTCTGTGTGAGACGTTCTCTGTGTGAGACCTTTATGTACGAAACATTTTCTGTGTGAGATATTCTCTGTGTGAGATCTTTCTGTGTGAGACGTTCTCTGTGTGAGACCTTTATGTACGAAACATTTTCTGTGTGAGATATTCTCTGTGTGAGACCTTTCTGTGTGAGCCGTTCTCTGTGTGAGACTTTTATGTACGAAACACTTTCTGTGTGAGACATTCTCTGTGTCAGATGTTAGTGTGTGAGACACTTTCTGTGTAAGACATTTTCTGTGTGAACTATTTATCCGGTTGAATATTAGCCTGAGGACGGGATTTTTATTGAATTTATTTCAAATTAAAGAACATGAATCCGAACGAATTTAAAGTAGCGACATTAAAAGAGAAGCTTCGTCTTCTATCACTATCGACACTCGGTACGAAGGTAGAACTAATTAGTCGACTGAATGAAGCAGATCCATCGGGAGAATGGATGAAAAATGTAGATCTCACGGACATTGATGATGATCGAAGGAACGCCGCGAAAGTCGACAACATTAGTGATACACCAGGCACAATCAAGGGGGCAGACACTTTTACCACGATGTCTTCTGGTGCTTTTGCCCTACCATCATCGGCAACTTTATCATCTGAGTTGACGAAAGAAGTTGAGTTACTACGGAGGGAAAGAGATCTAATGCAAAGAGAACTCGAGTTATTCAAACGAGAAAATGAGATGTTGTCGAGAAATCGGAATACGTCCGGCGAGCCATTGAGCGAGCGGAACCCCGTTTCATCTGAAGTTCCAGCAGCGTCGTCAAGTTCACGAATTAATACGAGTGTGAATAAAATCAGCGATCTACTTAGTGAATTTAGTGGAGCAGATGACGCGTTCTGGAAATGGGAGCAACAAGTCCGATTATTGGCAAACACTTACGAGCTAGACGACCGTTTAGCTAGGCTTCTTGCGTGCTCCAAATTAAAAGGTAAAGCACTCGACTGGTTTTACTCGAAACCGAACTTAATTGAACTGAACTTGGACGATCTCCTGGTGGAGATGAAGAACATGTTTGATCATCGGCCTCATAAATTGTCACTAAGGAAAACCTTCGAATCAAGAACGTGGAAATGTGACGAAACCTTTAGCCAATACTATCATGGCAAAGTCATTCTCGGAAATCGTGTACCGATCGATCAAGCGGAGCTAATTGATTATGTAGTGGAGGGAATTCCAGATCTTCAATTGCAGAATCAAGCACGTCTGCAAAATTTCCGCACCAGTACCGCCCTACTCGAAGCATTCACCAACGTCTCATTAAGCGATACGAAAAGTCGTCCAGCTCGTAGTTCAAACGCAAAATCCGAAACCACCGCAACGAAGATGGACGTAAAGGGTGTTGATGGAAAGCCAAAAATTGTACGGTGCTACAATTGTAACCGACCAGGGCATATTTCAAACGAGTGCCGCAATCCAAAGAGGGAACGGGGCACGTGTTTCAACTGCGGTGAAAATGGACATCGAGCGTACGATTGCCCGAACAAAAGGTCGCAAGTCAACATCATCGAGGAGGTACGGGAGGAAGACGAATTTCACCGGAATATCGAGTACACCATTCACGCACAAAAGGAATCGTACAAATGTCGATTGAATACGCTTTTTGACACCGGGAGCGCCGTGAGCCTAATTAAACAGCGTTACATCAAAGCCACAGCGATGAAAAGTTTGGGAGAATTCCACGAGAGATTTCAGGGGATTAACAACAGTACACTGGTCGTGCATGGAACTGTAGATGTTGATATGTTTTTCGAGTCTGTAATTAAACGAAAGGTTCGCTTGCTCGTAGTACCCGATAATACAATGAAAACATCAGCTCTTTTAGGACGGGATGTAATAGGATTGTTGGGTTTGGAATTGAAACGTCAATCAGACAATGAGAATGAAGCGAGCGATATTTTGAACATCGATATTTTCGAAACCGAAGTAGATCATTTAAGATGTACTCGACAAACATGTACAATTTATCACCTAGTTTAAGTTTTTATATGACATACGTGCACACGACATTGTTCGAGGACGAACAGAAGTCAGGATGGTCGACTGTAATATATATATATTTATAGTATATCGCTACATATTGGTATGTAAGGTAGTACGCATATCGTTGACCACGTGATGGATCGCAAGTTGGGAGACTGAACGAGATTCGGGGGTAGTCTGTCCCCGGCCTCGGTCAAAAGAGGATGTTAATCGTTCAAAGGCCTACGGGCAAAAACTTAATAAAAGTATTACCACACTCGGGTCAATGATTATTTATATTTTCCTGGTACCTCGGAAGTCTTATTCTAACACGTATTGATTTTTTTTTTCAATACACAAGAAAAATCGCTCGGTATATCGAAAGTCGATAATCATTGACAATTCTTTGGTTTTGTTAATTTTTATTTCTTAAGGAAGCAAAAAGAACAGGCGCTCTCGAGGGATAATCGCGGCAAAATTCATAAATGTCATTAATTGCGGCGCGCTTCACGCTTTGGCACGCAATACGCCGAGCGATAGCAGACGACAGGTGAAACGTCAAATCGTGTGTCACGATTCTCGGGCCGAATAGGTTGACAGCCAACGCAGCGAATGATTCGCTAAACGTCAGATCATGCGCGCTGGCATTTGTCAAACGCTGCTGTTTCGCAGAACCTTCTTGACGTCGGCTACGACTTCGTGGCCATTCGTCTACTCTTCTGCCCTTTTCGGTCATCCAACATGGCGGATTCGAGCGTTAATTTCGAAGATGGAATGCCTATTTTCTAATGCTTCCCATTTGATGACGGAGGCGAAAAAAAGAAAACGGCTCGGTAGAAATCTTCGGAATAATCTGCCGAACCCGGCATTTCCCGCTGATACATCTATTCTGGATCACCCTGTACGTCCAGTCGACTTGGAAATTTTAACTGTAGCTTCTTACAAGAGGGCATTCCCTACTCGTCATCACCGATTTCGCTCAAATATATAGGACATACAGGGCTTGGCTAGAAATGAAAGTACCCGAAGTGGAAACTCCAGATGGCCAAGCGTTTAGAAAATAAAAATGTTGACGTGGCTCTCGCACCATATAAGCCATTTACGTTAGCATGTTTGCCAAGCAGCGGTTAGCGTAGCGGTAAGAGCTCGGAGTAGTAATTCGATAGTCGTGGGTTCGACTCCCCGTGTGGAGACTTGTTTTTATTATTTTTCTCAATTTTTATATTATTCATTTTCCAATTAAGCAAAGAGGCGAATAATTCATTTTATTTATTTATTTATACGCAAAAGGCATAGAAAAGGTAAAGAATTGGGATTTCGAACTTTCAACAAGGGATTGTAATTAAAGCGCATACGAAAAGACTTTGTACATGAAAATTCAAAACTTTATTCATTGACATTCGATGATTGACATGTTTCGGAATGATATTTATCGTAGAAACAGGGGAAACAATAATTAATTCTGCATCTAGCAAACGTTATAAACGCCGCATTTTTACAACCACATCGTTGTTTCAACGTCTCCATAGAAAAACATACTTGATTGACATTCATAAAGCATTCTCTCTCATCGCAAAGTTCAGAAGCGAACCACGCGTAACGTAACATGTTACCGAATATTGGCGCGGATAATTGATGATGAACAATCGAGTGTATTTTTATGCAGTCTTCTTGGGAAGTTATTTCTTTTTCTTACTCGGTGAGATAAGAGCAATTTTGTATTTTTTTAATAAAGTTTTTAACCTGACCATAAAAATATACATCGCAGGGTTACAGCAGTGGAGTACATTTAGGGGGAATTACTTTGATGCCACACGTTGGCAATCCTTCTTCATCTTGGAAGAGTTCGTCGTATAATTGCGGATTTGTTTGTCCTCCCCACGAGTCAATCAGCAGAAGAAATTTGTTCTCTTGTACGTACCCGTGCGGAAATTGAGTTGGGGCTGTGATCGGGCCTCAATAATATTCCCCTAACTTTATTTGGGCCCTAATCTGGAAGCCACATGAGGGCCGTTAGCGGCTGGTCACACTTTGTTAACAAGGGCCATTAAAGGCGCAATGACCGGGGCCTGATAAGTTGCCTCAATGCCGCCTCATCAAAACCATTTTAGTGCCCTGAAAATGCCTCAACGGCGCCTCATCAAAACCATTTCTGCGCCATAAAATATCCGTATCAGTGGATATTCGTGTATGTTAAATGCGTCAGGGTATATCTGTATTTATTTTTATGTAATTGTTCCTGTGCATAGGTGTGGGTGTGAGTACATGTGTATGTATGTGTGCGCGCGTAGAAATGTGATTGCGTATTTGCATGTGAGCCTTTATGACAAACTGCCATGACAAAATTAATACAAAAAATAATGTGAGGCGAACTCTCTTCACTGCAAACAGTTATTTTTGAGGAAATATCCACTATGATAATTTTTTTTAGAATTGCGGTAGCTTGTAACACTTAGGTTTGAAATTATAAGATTATCACATTGATTATAGTTATATAGTTATGCCAGTCTTTTGCATTATTTAAACAAATATATTCTACTACACATCCATTCTAAAGAATGGATGTGTAGAATGGATGTGTAGTAGAAATGAAAAAAATATATGGGTCTACTGAATCACTGGAATCTATTTCCATTGAGGGAAAGATCTGGAAAACAAAGACCAATTTATTTACTTATCCTACACAGTTAGATAAAGTTTATGAATGGGAAATATCAGCGAAGTCTTCAGAAGAAATCATTTTCCCTATGATGAGTATTGAGCAGAAATTAGTTGCTATAAAAATGTCGAGAAAACCGGTTGGAACCATTCACACTTATGCGCTAGCATTACTCCATGTATGAGTGAAACCATGAGTTTGTATCTATGTAAAAGGGTTCTTTAATTTGATAAATAAATACTGTCTGATGTTTGTCTGAATATATGTGTTCATCGTTGATTTTTTATTTGCTAATGCCCTTACGCTTTTTCCCAATTTGCGTTCGATAATATTATTCGATCGATGTATATAATCGATTTGAATGATGGAAATACTATCAACCATGTAGCCTAAGCTATTTGTACTGGTTTATCGCTATAATAGTCAGATCTGGGCCTATTGTGGAAATCCCTACTTGTTTATCCCTATACTGGCCAAGTCTGGGCCTATTGTGGAAATCCCTACAGGTTTATCCCTATAATGACCAAGTCGGGTCCTATTGTGGAAATCCCTACAGGTTTATCCCCATAATGGCCAAGTCGGGGCCTATTGTGGAAATCCCTACAAGTTTATCCCGATAATGGTCAAGTCTGGGCCCATTGTGGAAATCCCTACTAGGGCAAGCACTAGGAAAGCCCTGAAAGGCCCTTATTTTTATTAGGGATGCCCTATCAGTTTTCCGCACGGGTACGGCATCATCACATCAGTTAAAATTTTTGTGTACAACGCTGTTGTAAGTTTTCCACATTTTGAAGAAGTGATGACGACATTCTTGTATTTTGCTGCGTATTCATCCACTGTTTTTTGAATCCTCGGTCCAAAAGAGCTAGTATTCTCTTGTAAGCATACGTAAACTTTTGGCAATAGCTTGCCGGAAAGGCTTATAGCATGTTGTGCTGTATATGAGTGGGTTACTTTGTTCATATCCTTTCTTTTAACGAAAACCGTTTTTACCCCTACATGTTCCAGGGTTCGGTTACACGTCGACTGGTACTGGCAACCTGGAAAGAGAATATACGAATGTAAATTTATTATACGCGCCGTTAAACAGAGTATTTCATTTGAAGTAGACAAATAAGAATTCTTGACTTACCTGTTTGATCAGTATTGATAAGAAAATCCTTGTCGTATTGAGGAATGAGAGCTCGAGTTTGGAGTCGGAACTTATCTGCCGCAGCAAGGATTTCCTCTTGTGTAGCTGTCTCTTTTTCCGACACAAATCTTGTAATTTTCCTCTGACGAATCTTATGCCTTTGTTTAAAGTCGATGACGCACGATTCGGAGGCTTTAAATTCCAATTCTGGAAATTGATTGGCAGCAGCAAGTGCCTATTGTTGAAAGTTTTTTGTGGTGATTTGCTGGTGACAACATCGCGCTTTTACGAAGGGACCATATGTCCACGAATCAATTGTATTGTATTTATCCTATCGAGTTCCACCATTTTTAATATGTTGTTCCCAAATTTTCAAATCTCTCATATGTTTCGAGCGAGATGCTCCTTTGGTTTGCAAACTTTTTAAACTCCACGTTGGATGCGCTTTGGCAAGATTAACCACCATTATTTAGTAGTTGAGTGGAACGTAATCTGGATCCTCTTTCATTTTTTTTCATGGGGTTCATACTCATCACTTGACGACGAACTGGCACCCTCCGACATTTGATATTCTTCTTCTTGGTCGATTTCTTCGCGCCAGACCAACTCTTCATCGCATATAAACTGATACTCCGATAAAACTTCCACTACCTTCTCGTGTATTTTATTTCCCATTTGAATATGTTCTTCGGTTATCACTCCGGAACTTTCTGATGAGATTAGATTTTCTTCGGCCAAAAGATGTAAACTATAATCCATCGCCGTCTTCAATCGTTGCTTCGATGCTTCGCTGTGGATGCTATCGTCTGGCTCCTGCTCTTTTTCCGTCGACGTTCCAGGCATACTCGTATCAATAGTTTCACTTTTGTCCGATATTTTCGATTTTTCCACAATATTTTCTCACAATTTTATCTCACAAAAATTTCGATATCTTCCAGAATATTCTCAAAGTATTCTCGCACAATTCGAGTTACTTGGCCAAGAGCTAGCAAACGAATGAGCTCCCTAGCTAGGCGTCACCTTTTTTCTACCTGCGTTTTTAAGTCATATGACCACCCCAAATATCTCCGTTGCCTTTAGAGTGACGAAAAGCGTCAGGAGGTAATTGATTGAAGGTGATTGATTTCGAAAGACTGATACGCAGTAATGGAAAATTCATTTTTGTCACGGTCAATTACCTCCTGACATTTTTTTCGTCACTCTAAAGGCAACGGAGATATTTGGGGTGGTCACGTTAAATGGTCCATGTAGAGAAGAAGAGGACACTTTGCATCCGATATATCGTTGTAATGTTGGTCATTAGCCCACTTGGCTATTCAGACAGTCGTAACCGTTTTTTTCATCGGATCGTTGATTTCGCGGACGAAACGATCCTCGAAATTCCTTTCGATCCTTTTCCATAGGTATACTTATAGCCATCTGAAAGTGATTTCAAAGACAGTCGGGCTCGCATAATGTTGAGTACAGAGACAACCGATTACTTCGCGGATGGTCCTTAGAGTGGAATGTCTTCGAAATGATTTTCGCTCGCACATATAGGGACGGGTGTGTGTCTACATATGTATTTATATGCAGGCGCGAATATATCAGTGCACTTTTATTTGTGCATATCCATGTTGGTGAAAATGGAAGCACGAAAGTATTCACGAAGAAAATAGAGTGAGCGGAAAATCGCCATGGGCGATATGGGATCGTGGGCGACCCAGAAGCGCCGTTTCGAACATTTTTCCGGGCATCGGCGGATGTGGAAGCCACTGGAAGGAAAACGACGCGGAGTGGTGTATACCCGATTGTACGAAACGAATAATTTGCTCGCCCCGGTAGTCTCAAGAGTATTCCAGAGGAATTTTATTCACTGAGTTTCCTGCTTCTCTCTCTCTCTCTCTCTCTCTCTCTCTCTCTCTCTCTCTCTCTCTCTCTCTCTCTCTCTCTTCAACTCGATCTCGATCTCCTTCTTTCGCTTGAACTCCGTCACAGGAGAGATCGTCGATGCTGCACTCGCCGCGTTGTTTGTTTGGACCGTCTCGCGCGAAGGGAGAACAAGAAAGAAAAATAAGTCATCGACAATGAAACGAATTTATTCGTGCAAATAATGTGCAAAAAAACATGTTTTTTGTCTCCGACTTCTCATTTCCCTCGCTTTTTCCTCGCTCCCCCGGCGAAAAATGATGCTCGGAAAATGATATCCGTACGTAAGAAAAGCGATTCCGCAGTTTTCCCAATGTGCCCACGGTAAAATAAACACGAACGTACTGTTAGATTCTTTCAATTACTGTAATTATCTCTATGAGTTCTATCTCGTTTCCCCTGTTTACTTTCAGCCTCCGGCTGCCAATGCGCGGAATGCTTCGCGTTTGATTTGCATATTGAATTAGCTGCGCGTCCGTCGAGTCCATTGCGTAAAAACGATCGCATATATTATTCTCGTGACCGAAAAAAGGAACATTCTGTTAGATGAAAAACAAGTTGTACAATAATTGAAAAAAAAAAATCGGTATCTTGTGTCTACAACGACGAGATTCAAGCCTGGGTTCACATCGGCCCGTCTCCACGTTATTATTTTTAATGGCTCATGCGCATCTGTCTTGAATCATGTATTTATTTAGCCGTTAACAATTCACTTATGACCATTCGGGTGTTCGGTTTTTAACAAGAATATCTATACAGATATACGCTTGTATAAAATAGGTGATCAATACACGTGTATGGGGCATTCCATACCTACTGGCTTTACCTACATCACAAGTGTGCAGTTTCATCAGACTGACAGTACATTTAAGGCAATCCTATCGCTTCACAACAGTCATACCACTGATCATACTTGAGACTTGTACAATTTATATTTTTAACATACGCAAAAAAAATAATTTGTAATAACTAAAATTTTCCATGTGTAAACTGTTTAATGAACGTTCACATTTAAGTAGAAGAAATGAAAAATACAGCTATTCCAACGATTCGCCCAGTTTTTCTAGGTTTGATATTTGGCAACATTGGTTCTATCTTCGTCTCTTTTTACTCAACCAGGCGAGTTCAAACTCCATGCCGCTCAATGTCGATCTGTCAAAACAATGTCAGGTGCGGGACATGTAAACGGAACGGGCATTGTATTCGGGCGACGACTGGTAAAAAAGTGGAAAATTTGTGTCGGCGAAATATGTCGGTTAAAAATGAAATATGTGGGGAAATTCGAATGAGTGAGATGAGGTTAGGACTACAGTCAGCTGTTGCCTTGCCGCCACGTCTCTTTATCGTAGCAAGTGGTAATAGATCCAATAACGGAAGTTCAAATTAAACTTGATATTACATAAAAATTAGGTCACTAAGCGGAATTTTTTCTGAGGGCATTGGATTACGACAAGTGTTAAGTATGTGAATCTGAGTATTTTTACGAATTTGACGGATTCCCAATTTTTAAAAGTGAAATAACGGAATTTTTCACTTTCCAAAAATTTGCTCTAAAAAATCGTCACATAATTGTTAATAACAAATGAACTGTGCAATATATAAAAAACCTACGTACTTCCATAGACAATGTATTTTTCAAGATATATTCAACATTTCAAGTGAATCGGTTGAAAATTGTCTGAGTTATGTTTCCGGTCAACTTAAAAAATGCAGTTTTGAGATAAACGCGGGACAGCCGCCATTTTTAATTTAAACGCTTAAAAAAAATATTGTATACAGTCACTGATATGTATGATAAACACCCTTTTTTGTAATTTCGATTTATTTTGTAGCTTTTCTTTAAAAAAATCCCCAAAAAGCCTATTTGTCGGCCTCTAGAGTGGCCTAAGGCCTTAAAACCCGTTTTACCTAGTAAAAACTATAATTTACTGATAAGGACTTTTTTGGTTTGGGTTTGTTTCGGTTTAAGACAAATTTTAACTAACATTCAAATTAATTTATCGGTCAATTCTAGTTTTGACGCGGAAAAACGCGTTTACACTGCAAATGGGTTTGAGCTGAGACGTGTATATATATATATATATATATATATATATATATTTCAGGAATTATAAAACAAAGCATCGAGCGAATTGATTGGATTTAAGGTTGCTCGTAACGACATGAAATATTTTGTCCTACGTTCGGAGACGCAGTAGGGTTAAAAGAGCTTGTACCAATAAGTACAGGGCCTCGGTTAACGCCCTTTTTTATTATCCTCTTCCTGTCGCGCCCAGCAAGTTCTCTCGATAATTTCCGACGTTTTATCGCGCAATGAACCAACGTCGAGCTATTAAAAATATCTAGTGATGCGTGTGAACGGACGATCGCAAAAACAATTACGAAAATAATGATTCTGCGCACAGGCCGAACATTTTTTAATTCCAGTCGACTAGTTTTTATCCTCAAGTCATTTTTAGCTCTTGAAAAAATCGCTGACGTGAATTTTTCGTCATTCACACAAATGTATTGTGTAACTGCATATATAAGCTGGTATGATTGAGTCGCTATTATCAATATCAGCTGACAACAATAAAAAGTACGTCAATCGTTTTTCTACACAATACTCCCGATCATTATGAATAAAAATCTTGATGTGTTTTTCATGTTTGAAAAATGATGTTTTCAAATTATACTTCGTCTCCAGTTTCTTTTTTTGTAAAACCAGCAAACATTTCTCACTAGAATTTTCTGTATCTTTGATAGAATTCATTAAACTTCTACGATGAGAAATTCAAGTTTAATTAATCTAGATCTATGCATTTCTTTAAATAATTTTCCAGTATCGTTGCAACGCGATATAGGTGACGACAAATAAAGTATTCATGTCTTCGTCTTCCATATCCATTCACAGATCGCACGAACGTATAGTGCAAATTTATATCCACCTTCACAGACACAATTGATATATATATATTTTTAAAGGAGACTTAGGGATTTAGAAAGACGTAAGTGAAAGGGTAGCTGGCATCTATTCTACAGTATAGGTCACTGTGAACAAACGAGGGGAAGAGTATAAGAGAGTACTGTGTCGTGAGGTGGTTGTCGTAGGTCGTGCTTTTGGACTCACGTTCAGCACATAACTTGCGTGTCCGCCAGCCATCCTATTATCATATCCATATATATATATATATATATATTTAAAATCACTTTTCTAAGTATATATATATATATATATACTCAGAAAAGTGATTTTAAAAACATTCGGCTTCGAAGATCGCCCTCATAGTAGCCAATCGTCCCTGTACTCACTAAACTAGGTGAACCCCGATGTCTTCGAAATCGCCTTCGGATAAACTCGACCATATTTATATAAAGGCCATTTCGAGGACACACATGCCTTTAAAGCAATTTTTTTCTAGGAAACTTTAAGAGCGGTCTTCAAAACAGTCGACCGTGCTGGAAGTCAACATTACGTACATATGACGGATCCAAAATGAAGTTTTCATACTCATAGACAGGTATACATGTACTATGTATTTCCATATGCATATATGTATTCTGCGCGAATAGTGCAATAGTGAAAAGAACTATGCGCGTGCATAGAACTATGCGCGTGCATAGTTCTATGCACGCGCAATACCAGTGATGGGCATAACCAAATTACATTGTAATTTGATTATTAATCTGCTTACAATGTAAATCAATTACAAAGTAATCTTATTGAATTGCAATGAAGTACATTGTAATTAAATTACTCAGTACATATTATATAATCTGTTGTAATGTATTTAGATACAAAGTAATCTGATTAGAATGTATGCAAATACTTTGTAATCTAATTACGTTGTTATTATTTATGGCATAATATAGGAGAAAATATCATCTTAACCTCAAAAGTTGGATCAAGTGTGGTGTGTGCGCGACTGTCACCTTTAGAAACACACAACTTTTGTACCTGGCGGACACGCAAACAGCGCACACTAGTGTAACGTGAAATTACACGAATTACCACATGTAAGGTCCATTCACGCTCGTGAATTGCAAGAACTGTAACTCGGACTTTTGTAACACGCACATTTACATTATTCGAATTAGGATGTAATCGATTGATTTGTATCATTAACTTTCAATTACATTACTCAGTAATTAATTATACTTGATACTTGTGGTAACTAGTTACTTCAGTAGTATATTTTGCAAAGTACTTAAATTATCAATTACAGTAGTAATTTCAATTGTTAGTTGTTAATTTCATTACTTTTTGCCCATCTCTGCCCAACACTATGTATAGTATAAAGGGTGCCTCAAAATTACCTGACATTTTTAATTGCGCGCCGTTTTTTTTGTGCCAAACACACGGTACCAATCTTTGACACCTGGCATCAGGAAGTATTGAGGTTTAGTCATGGAGAATTACACGTTCGAGCAACGCATAGGAATTGTTATTTGCTGCATTGTTACTGCATAGTTATTGCAGACGAAGTTTCATTATCGTGATATCTCACGCCCCGACGATGTGAGTTGGCCATCAAGATCGTGCGATTTGACGCCATTGGAGTTCTTTCTCTGGGATTTTCTGAAAGATGAAGTATATGCCAATGATCTACAGACCATTCCGGAGCTCAAAAAAGCAACTAGACTAGAGTCAATAAAAGTAGTCCACAATTATGCTAAAATGTTATTGAAAATTTCGTCAAAAGAGTGAACGTTTGCAAACAGGGAGGAGGCAGCTGTTTATCGGATATTGCGTTCCACACATAACCTCCATGTTTGTACTTCATATCGAAATAAAAATAATCGTACTTTTCAAATAAATAATACGTTTTATTCGTAAATTAAAATGTAATTTTGAGACACCCTATACAACAGCCTGGTACTGTAGCATTGGTGTAGTTAGGCGCTACTTTCATAGTGCTCGTTTTCGGTCCAGCCATAGGGTCATTCCACCCTCGTATGGTCAGAAAGGAAGAAGCCCTTTCTTTAAGCAATACCATCTCAGCTATATTGCACACTGTGGGTCATCCTCGCAGTTGGTCCGAGATAAAATTGTGTGCACTGGACGAACGAGACAGAAGACCTTTTCCATTTCGCAATACGTACATATGTGCTTTTTTGATGGGGATACGATTAATGTATTCCTTTCACGGACGGCCGTATTTTGTAGGGGCATAAGCAGGGCCCTTCTGAATCATAGGTAAATTCAATTTTTCTGCAAGTCACATTTTTCTAAGTTTCATCATTAATATTTTCTTTAAACTTTTGGTGCTCCCGGTTTTTATTGTCGTTGCGGAATCTTTAGATTTTTTTTCACACGCGTGAGCAGTTATATCAGGCGTCTAGAGTTATTTAGTGTATAAATTATTAGATAGAAATATGGCCAGCGTGTCATCTCCATATAGCGCCGTATAAATGAGACGATTTTTGGAGTCGTAATTTTTCGTTACAAGCTCGGTCGGCTTGCAATTTTACCAGTATACCGCGATGTGTTTTTACTTGATTATAGACGAAAATCAGTTAATTGTTAAATATTTGGGTCCGTAAAGACATACCTTAAACTCAACCACCTACCGATCGACCCACATGGCAGAATCGATTAAAGTTGTTATGGAGTTTAGCCGTCGGGGACGAAGTACGAGGGGAGCGCCCTATGCTTATGCACGGAGCCGATTGACTATTACCAACTGTTAGCTCTCAAATAATCGTCATATTAAACGTGCGCTTTTGAACTGTTTTTCTACATCTATTTGTAAAAATATGGATCTTTGAACATTCGGTGATTACATTAAGTGTTTTCATTACTTTGTATAATTATTTTCTATGACTTTTTCTCACTCAATTAACACAAAACGAATTGGCAACGTCGTAAACCGTGGTATATCATAATGCCCAGGTTGGCAGAAATGTCGCGAAATTAGGAACATATACACCCCGTTCGTAACCTCAATATCGGGCCAAGGAGCAGTAAAAAATGAATCTCGGTCCGAATACAAAAAAAATCCGCTGGAAAGAAAAAGTGTGTACTAAAGCTGTCTATAATCTCGAAGTAATCAAAAACTTTGAAATTTTCCGAAATTCTAAAAAAAAATTACGTATGGAAAAAACCGCGTTATTTTGTCTTTGCCTTGAAATATCTAAAAATGTATAATTTCTGAACATAGTTATCAAATTAATATTGAGTAATTATTACTAATTAAGAGAATAAGTACCAATAATATTCGATGTTAATTATTCTGACCGAGTAGTTTGAGGTTCCCGGGAAAAATTACCGAATACCGATAAGATAGGTAGCATTTGTGCCGTCCACGACGTTGCCATGATTGCACAGTCTATTTTGTGTTCTTGATTTTCGCACAGATTCGTTATCAAAAACATTAATAATTTTATAACGGTACTGTGAATCCCGAGTGAAATATTGTCAGGCTGGCCTGATATTTCATCCAGGCCTGATCACGTTGTAGCACGGCCTTACTTAAGGTATGCCTTAATTTGCCTGATCCGGCTGGTGTCACGCCATAGTCAGGCAACTGGATTTACAGCTCAAGTCAATTCGCCTGAGCCGGCCAGCATCAGGCAACTGTCAAGCAACTGGACTTGTACAGTTTGGCGCTAAACACGTGCCTAACCTCATTTTGTCAAATGCTAAAGACACACGAGAGAAGCGTGAGACACACACATAAGTTAGTATAACAATTAATTTTTTTCAAAGACTTTCAAAATTCTTACATCTATAAGTATAAATTAGTTTGAATCTATGACTATGAATTGATTTTTAATTTATGACTATAAATTAACATATGAATATAAAATAATCATGTGCAGGCGAACCCAGACAGGATAGACCAAACAAATAATGGTAAGTTGACAGCGTAGTTCAGTTCAGTGAACGTAATGCCATTGGTAAAGGTTAGTCCATTTGAAATACATTTCGAATCGACATTGCATTCACTGAACTGTACTACATAGTCAACTTACCTATATTTGGTTGACCTACGCTGTGCAGATTAACCTGCACCGATGGCATCACATTCGTCGGTGCAGGTTAGCCTGGACAGCCTAGGCCAACCAAATATTTTTTATTTAATTGATTTAATTTTTATTTTATTTTATTTTTACTTTATTTAAGGCATTATTTAAAAATGTGTGCCTTCTTGTATTTTGAATATTCGTGGTACTTTTTATTTCAGGAATAAATAGCACTTGTCACGTCGGGAGGCACATTGAACTCCGAGGTGACCAAGGTCTCCCACGGTTCCCTTCGAACTCACGTGCACCAAAATAAGCACGATAAGAATATTCTCATTCCTCGACATATTTCCAAAGGCACTCTATAGTTAAGATACCGCTCATTAATAGAACCTGAGCGTCGCGCACTCTCTCCATGCGGCCTCCCCTTTTCTGTCTATTCGACGGCCGTGTCGGACACTGGGCGCGACTTCTCAGAAAAGCCATAAAACAAAAACACGTAACGCGCCTTTAGGGCAACGTCAGTCAGGCCCGGGAAGATTTCCATCAATCCGGTCGTAAAATTAAGAAGTACCAAAAAGGGATATGCATATGGAAGGACCACGTAGCGCCTAACCGCTACGCTTTCCCCGATAGAAATCCGGTCACAAAAATGGACTCGTATGACCTCTGCATAAGAACCCATGAATGCGTCCCCACGTTCTCTCTAAATGCATACAAACAACATACAAATGAATCTCAGTAAGGCCCCGAAAAACTCCCAACGGCCCGATCGTAAAATTAAGTAGCACAGGAAAAGAACTCGTATGCGGAGAATGAAGATGCGCCCTCCTCCACAAAAACCTCCCACCGGAACCAGGTTCATACGTTCGTTACGTATGATACTTCTATTTCCAAATTAAAAGAGGTCAATGCTCTAACTCTCCCACTCTATGAATTCGGGAGACCAAGAAATCACATATAAAGGGAGCAACCCAGCAGTTTTTAGTTAGAGAGTGGTAGTCGCGACAGTAGTCGGTAGTAATCTTCAGTCTGCAGTAGTCTTAAGTCTATCAGTCCACGACGGTCTCCTTATTTTCTATCTACGTTCAAAGTCCTTAATCGAATTAGTCGCGTTCATACCGTCGAACCTAGAAAAGAATCAGTATACCCGAAAATTGTACGCGTGCCACCGATACCATCTGTAACCGCATCTGGCCCATTAGCGAAGGCCCTACATTTTACGACCGACACCCGCTACCTGAACGACAGGGTCGACACCGAACGAAATCATCAATGTAAGCGAATCACATTTTTACACTCTTTGTACTCGAGCGTTAATAGAATTAGCCAAACTGGCCGATTTCAATAAATCAACTGTTAATTAGAAACGAGTCATTTCCAAACAATCGGATTATTTCCATAAATTCCTTAAAAATCCTTCCTTCCTCCAGCACATCCTCTTTTTACCCTCATCCCGTGCTATTGCGCTAGGCGTAGGCAAGAAAGAGGGAACCACACTTTATATGCCCACGTCCCCTCCGGACGTGACACACTTCCTGAGTAGGGCTTCATTTCATCATCCTGAGTAGGCCACGATTTTCCACTTTGATGAAGCATTTTAAAAATGAAGCACTGATCAGGCCTCGATTTCGTACCCTGATCAAGCCTTGATGTTTTTACCCTGATCAGGCCTCGATTTTGTACCCTGATCAGCCCTTGATCTTTCACCCTGGTCGGGCCGAAGTCAGGGATTGCGTTTCAAAAATGATCAGGGCTTGATAAGAAATCACGATCAAGGCCGGATAACGAAATCAGGATGCCTGATCAGGTCATTATTGCAGCCGGAGCAAGATTTCTACTCGGGATCCTCATTTTCACGGTACTAAGGGTTAGTCCGATAATTATTTGAACTGCACCTATTTTTTCAGCTCCGTGGTAACATTCAGTTAGCAGATATCAATAATGTACTGAAAAATGATCGGGAGTTTAGCGTTATGTAATTAGTCCACGAAATACGTCAAGTTGCCGACTTTTTTCTTCTAAAAAACGGTGTTGTCTATCGTATTCAAACTGCACAGGATGATCAGCAAAGAGGTTTTAAAGGTTCAGAAAAAAATGTCAGCTCGGTGGTAACATGTTAACTTAAGGGGCTATACCAGTGTGAACGCTGCAAATTTGGGTGATTTTTGGAAATTTCTTGAACGTAAAGTACTCAATTAAATGTTTCAGAAAATTAAGAATATATTTGGCTATATTTGACTTATATTACATAATTTTTTCATCGTAAAATGTTGAGATTCAAGCGACTTATGCGCTGCCTTCGGACGCGCCAAAAAAAAGTTCCTCCACTGCTGACATGATTCCGGCCGAATGAGTAGCTGAAACCGAAAAAGGAAGAAATGTCATTAAACTGGAAGGTATTTACTGTACAATGACGTAGAATTTTCAAAATATATCAAAATCTAACAAAATGGCGTAGTTATGAAAAAAGTCTGTTTTCTTGCCTATAAAATGGTCGTTTTTTTCAATGTCAAATCGTCAATTTTCATTCAATCAAAAATATTCTACGTCATTATAGAGTAAATATATTCAAGAGTACTCAGTTCAAATTTCAAGTCAATCGGATAATTGCTCTTTGAGTTACAATGTCAGCAAATTTGAAAAATCTCATTTCGAGAAAAACGCGTTTAAAGATTTAACTATCGATTTTCGCAAGATAAAATGATTTGAGATACGGCCTTGAAATTTTTACAGGATATTCTTGAAAGTATAAACTGTCGAAAAAGGCAAAAAAAATCGATTTTTTAAAAGTGTCACCCTGGTATAGCCCCTTAACCCCACAACAACCTTAAAGTGATCGTTGTTAATGTGAACTGTCATTTTCGTTTGTTGGCGTTGAATCAACGTTAATCGATTGCACATACCGGTGCAGAAATGTGTTGTGAACTCCCGAGATTCTACAATATCCCCATAGGGATTCGGTAGAGCCGCACGGAATTCAAGTGGATTCCGGACTATTGTCCGATTGTCGTCGCTTGAGAAGTTTTTATTTGAAATTCTCAACTGGTATTTGTTGTATCTCCCACAAAAATCCGTTCGTGATTCCGTGCACAAATTTATTGAGGAGTTTCAAGATCCACTCCCATCTCTATTGGGATTTGTTAGGATCGAGGACACCCCACATAGAGAGTCCTCGATGGGATCCAATTACATTTTGCACTGTTCCCCGATGAACGCCGTTTGAGAACATTTACCACGTTCGAATCGAAAATATGTAAAAAGTCACGAGACAAAACTCGGTGCGTTGGAACATAACGAGCACGCTTCGTGAGCGTGTACACTGCAAAAACTAGGCGTGTTTGACGTGTGTTCAAAGTATGTATAAGTAACACAACATAAAGGCTAGACACGCGTTGCCATGTTGATTCTACACACTTATGCATTTGGTAACACGTAATGCGTTACAATTATACACGTAATGCGATAAAATTACACATGTGAGCGCGCAAATTTTACGCATTACATCATTACACACTTTTGTAGATGTCCCCATCAATGACACGCTTATTCGAACACACATAAAGCGTGTAGAATCAACATACAAGACGTATAAAGTCACACACACACACACATTGGACTAAAGAACACACGTTGATTACAACATACGAGCAAAAATAACATGGGAAAAAGAAACGCAGTTTAAAGGGGGATATACACCTAGATGGTCGAGGTCGAGGATTTAGAAGCTATGAACATTCCGTCGACCGTAGAAGACCTACACTATGGGCCTGGTATCGATGATTCCATGTAAATTGACAAATTTCATGATTTATTTATTCCCAAATTTTCAAACGCGGTTTTCCAAAACCACATTTTTCAAATCGGTATCCAAAATTTCTCGAAAACCAATGAGCCAATTGCCTCGAGGTTTTTTATGGTTATTCTATACACCATTATCTAGTACTTGCCAAAGGATTTTTTTTCCGTTACTTAGTTTTTGTTTCAAAGGCAAAACGATAACTAATTTTTGGCCCAAAAATCACTTCTTATGTTCAAACGTCCGCCATTTTGTCATAAATCGATATTTTCAAAATCAGCTATGACAAGTACTAGATTATAGTATCTAATTTAATAATGTTTTTGGTATTTTTTTCAGATGATTTTTGAAGAAACGCCTGTGGGTGCCGTATACGCAGATTTTTTTATGACGCTCCAAGGATCATACAATACCCTTGCATATTTTTGATATTTTTAAATAAAGAAAATTAAACATATTTTTGAATGTACCTTTTTTCCGGCTCCTAGATGTATATCTCCCCTTAAGTGTGTTAATTACTTGTCATTGATCATATGTATGAAAAAAACCACCTTGGTTACGGCATCACGTGAAACTCATTAGTTGATTTGACATCGATTGATTAACCGGTTGATTTAAGACCACACTTGGTCTTAACTTTTTGTTTCATTTATAAATCATTTTTGAGTTCGTCACGTGGAAAAACCTGAAATTTGAATCTATTTACCAAAACCTCGATAGCTGCATGGATCGTTAGCGACGTATTTTTGTTTCGTGGCCATCGCCGACAAGCAAAATGCGGCTGTCATCGTGAAGCTACATGAGAACCTAGCCTATGCGAAGACGAGAAAAACAGTGAAACCTCTCATACATACTACAGAGTAATATATTAGTACTGTTGAGTACAGTTCCATAAATGCATATATTTTGACGATAAAAAGCTTTTGTTATTCTACTTATTATTCCGACGCATCCTATGTATATACAGTACTGAAAAATAAGTGTGTTGTTTTAACACACTGAGTTTATAAATGGCTGCAGACACTTTTTACACGTTTGAACGTGTGTAAGAAAATAACACATGTAAGTATGTTGTTTGAACGCATCTATCCGTGTTATTTTTACACCGTTATTTTCCACACACGTTAAAACGTGTAAAAAGTGTATAACATCTTTACACACCTAAAGTGTATGAAAAAAAAACACATTTGGTTTTGCAATGTACGTGTGCGGTGACATCATATCAAAGTGCAGTGAAATCAATAACAACTCAAAATTACAGTGGATTTTCGCTGATGTGATGTAAATCGATTTTTAAGATATACTTTTTTAAGTGATGCACACCTTTTTAGAGCCACTTACTTTGTGTATCTATATATTTTGTTCAGAAAATTCAACGTGCAGAATGCGATGGGACCATTAAGAATCGTGTCTGCTTCTGTTCGATCCTGTGGGAATCCTTTAGGATTTAAGGCCTTAGGCCACAGTAACGCGTATAAAATCATGTGCGAATTTAACAATTTTTTTCGTATGAAAGAGTGATCCACTCATACAAAATAATTACACATCTATTTAGTATGAATATCAAGCTGTTAGAAAAAATATATCTTTTTTTTTCGTTGTACAAAATGGCCGACTACTCGAAACTTCTCGAAACAGCTTTTTTCCAATTGGCGTTACAAATAACTTCAACAATTTACACTCGATTTACTTCAAATTTAAAAGTTATGTTGCTTATTGCATTTCGCTGAGAAGTACGTACGGAATTTCTGGTTAATCGAAAACTTTTAATTTTATGAGCAGTTTATGAGCAGTTATAACGAAGATTTTCACTGAAAATTCATTTCTTAAGTTCAAATACCTACAACTTTTGAATAAAACAATATTTTTTAAATTCCGTACGTACTTCTCTAGGTATTGTAATATAGATTGACGAGCATTTTTGTTTTTTGTTCTAGGTAAAAAATTGTGGATGCTAAATGTCACGCCGCGGAGCGCCGAAAAGAAAATATAACAAAAGAAAATAACAGTAGTCGGCCACTTGTACATCGAAAAAAACATATATTTTTTCTAACAGCTTGATATCCATATTAAATAGGTGTGTAATTAATTTTTTAAGTGAATCACTTTTTCATACGAAAAAAATTGTTAAATTCGCACATGATTTTATACCCGTTATTGTGGCCTGAGGCCTTAAACTGGATGCGTACAGTATATTTCAATGGGGAGCCCCATATACAAGAGTGACGTCTTAGTATAAGGATCCAATGCGATGGCCCATTGGATCCCTTTCAGGAAGCAGGGACAAGTATGGGAATCCAATTGGATCCCTACGACAATGTCTGCACGGGTATCCCTGCTTTCGTTCGTGTCTCCAATTGAATGTGCTATTGACGAGGGAGCAATTTCCAAAAATCGCATTAGTCGAGAGACTGGGAATTTTATACGAAATGTCTCGTACACGCGTGGATACAGTGAGGTGAAGGAAGTGTCGAGGTGGGGAAAACGAGAGATCGAAAGGGAAGCAAGAAGTTGAAAGAAGCAAGAAAGACATCACGCCAACGTATAATGGATAGTAGCTCAAGGAAAGGAAAACATTTCACAGAGGGTTGATGTACGTATACTTCGGCGCTAGATGGCTCGTTGTGTTTTCGCCTACGTGCCAAAGAGGGTGGAACTGCAAAAATACCATGAGAATTTAGCCAGCAACACACTTTCGCCGACTCCGTTAATGTCGATGATTTCCAATGGAGTCTGCAGGAAAGCGAAAATTGTAAAAAATTCACGCCGTCCTCTTCGATGGAATCGAGTTCGAGGCTTTTTTTTATTCACTTCGCGGGTTTTCCATTTTATCGCCGTTTCCCACATTCGATTGATTTCTGTCTGGAAAGTTTCGTTTTGTCTGTCACGCTGCAATGTATTTCGGGATTTCACCTCTCGTTTCATCGGCAAACACTGCCTTCCACATCGTATTAGAATTTTTCCGATATGTATTCATCACATTACGAAGCGGTGAAAACGAGAGGTTAATTCATCGTTGAAAAACGAGATCCTCCAAAACTCTATCTCGGAATTTCAGATAATGTTACAAGCCCGAGGGAAAAGTGCCCTCTTCAAACTCTGAGTAGGGGAACTCGCGGCAAGACGAATACGCGCGATGAGATGAATCATAAGCCTAGTTACTAAATAGTGTGTGCGAGCACAGTGGAGTTTGGCGGGGAGGTGAATGAGTGTTAAAGTATCAACTGTGGCGGAAGCACGCGTCTCGAGTGAGAAAACAGTATCCATTTTTTGACAAAACGATGTCATTTTCGGTAAAGTTTAACATCGTTTCAGTTCATTTGAGTTGCTGATATTTATTAGAGACATGTAGGTAAACACAATGAAAGTACTAATTATTAATATAATGAGAACGGTTTGTCAGAAATGTTCAAGCTTATTGCGTGATTTTTTGTTAAGGGGAGATATGCACCTAGGAGCCGGAAAAAAGGTCAATTCAATGAATTTTTTCAAGGAAAACTATTTGAAATTTCGGATTGGGGTTTTAATTATCTAAAAGTATATACATTCAAAAATGTGTTTAATTTTCTTTATTTAAAAATATCAAAAATATACAAGGATATTATATGATCCTTGGAGCGTCGTAAAAAAATCTACGTATACGGTACCCACTGGCGTTTCTTCAAAAATCATCTGAAAAAAAAAAACCAAAAAGATTATTAAGTCGGACACTATAATCTAGTGCTTGGCGTAGCCGATTTTGAAAATATCGATTTATGACAAAATGGCGGACGTTTGAACATAAATAGTTATTTTTGGGCCAAAAATTAGTCATTATTTTGCCTATAAAACAAAAACTAAGTAACGGAAAAAAATCCTATGACAAGTACTAGATAATGGTGTATAGAATAACCACAAAAAACCTCAAGGCAATCGGTTCATTGGACTTCGAGAAATTTTGGGTACCGATGTGAAAAACGTGGTTTTGAGAAAAATGCGTTTGAAAATTTGGGAATGAATAAATCATGAAATTTGTCAACTTACATGGAATCAGCGATACCAGGCCCATCGTGTAGGTCCAGCTAGGTGTATATCTGCCCTTAATTCGGTAACGGTCTGATGGGGCAAGATGAATACAAGCTGTCGCAAAGCCGCAATATCTTACAACGTATCAATATTTACGTTAGAAAGGGTGAAATAAAACTAGTAAAGCATTTGTTTCCTCTTCAACCGGTGTTTTTACCAGGGGAAGAAAAATAACATACAAATGATTAAAATGATATGGAAGCAAGATTATTCGGACTAATCCTACAGAGTTTAGATAATTCGCTTATCGAATTGCTGGTATTGCGAATGAAACCACTTTGCATGCGAAAGATGCCCATAATTCGTGTCCCATCATTCTCCCAGCCCTGTTTCATCTTGCCCCGCATACGGGGTAAGATGGGAAAAATAAAAGTTTAATTAAAAATATATATTGTATGGTACCAATAAAAAGACTGATTTTTTTGGTTTCAAAATTGAAAGTAAAATAAATGTTGATTGGTTAAAAAAATAATCAAAGTTGACTTACTCATATATGTATTGTTTCATTTGAACATGACCTTAGCGTTGTCGTCTTGCACCTACCTCCTCTACCCATTGCATTGGCAAATTACATCCGAGGTATTTGAAATTCAATAAACGTAAATGAAAAAACGAATACCGTTCATTGCACGCGCGTGCACGAAATTCAGTATTTTTCTCAAATACAAAATCAATCGTGACGTTTTCTTTCACCATCAACTGTCTTACGAGCGAAAATTCGTAATACTTTTTTACAAATACATGGTCGATGTTCGTGTTTTACGTGCACGCTGTACGCTTGGTGTGCGTATTATCCTACGTGCACACACATCCACACGTATATGTACATACATATGTACACGCATAGACACGATGTACATGCCGTTTCGAGGCAGCAAATGCTTTCAGGATATTAAGCGTAGCTGAGTGAGGAAAGCTCTCGTGCTTTGTATGAGAGGGAATTTCACGAGCTATTTTTTCGCTCGTTCGCTGGCACTGATGTACATGTCCAAGATGTGTACGAGACAGATAGGCGAGGAACCTGCTGCGGTTCCTTCGGTTGCGTGTATGCCATTGACTGACGCATATATATATATATATATTGGAGAGAGAGAGAGAAATGAATAAAAACCGTATGAAAAATGGAGAACACAATAATATTTTTGGATCTTTCGCACGCTGTATATTACATATATAAATATACCTATATAAGCATACAAATTCATACGTAAAGAAGGGAAAATTCTCCATTTTCCGGACTGACACGAGAGTGCAAAGGATCACGCAGGCTAGTAAGGAGCTATAAAATCTCAGATGCCTGCAAATGGAGTGCGTCTGTGCAAAAAAACCACTCACAAAATTCTGATCCCTGTTTCGAGGCAACCCAACCCCAATGGTTCATGATCCTATAAGGCGGTCATCCCATGTGACAGGTCCAAAAAAACGAAAAAAAAAAAAAAATTATTTTCACGAATTCCAAAAAGTGTGTATGTGTGTTATATGGACCCGGCACAACAGACAAATGGTGAGTCAACATTTTCTTCGTGTAAATTGTCTTTGCACTTTACAACAAGTTTTTCTCAAAACCGTACTTTTCAAATTGGCATTCATGATATCGTAAAAACTATTGAACGGATTTGGCTCGAAGTTTCATGGTACTGCTAGCACATCTGTAATTCTCAGCCAAAAAAGGTCGAAAAAAGACGAAACATCGAACTTAACTTTCAAAACCGTGCCAGAAATTATAATAGTTTCTTATGTTTTTACTTTATTCTAGTGCCGGCGATAGCCTCGGGTCTACGAATTAGAATGCGGTGTGATTTTTTTAAATTTCAGATGGGCAAAAATCCGGGATCATGGCGGCCGTCAACCAACTGTTTTTTGCACACGATTGTCTTCCGAACAAGGTCGATTCAACTCGTTATATTTCGAGACGATTCAACTCGTTATTTTTGTTTGATAAAATTCTGAGGGGCTGTAAAAATATGAGTGAATGTTTGGTAATCATGCAAAGATAGCGCATACACCTTCAGTACAGTGTGTTTCAAAGTTGATAGCAAAATTCAGTCGAAGTCAATTTTTTTTACATGACTCGTAGAAATGTCAGAAAGGTAAGAATAATTGACGATTAAAGTTTAGTCTTTAGAATCTGGTACATCAAAACATTCATAAAGATGAAGGAAATCTTTGGTTTTTTTTACATTGATACAACGTCAGTGGAGACGTTGTACCAACGTAAAATTAGTCTCCAATTACGGACGTTTTCGTCGAACTAGTGTAAACAAATGTATGGAAGTATATTAACATCATTTTTTTCAATTTGTACTTATTCTTGAAGGATCCTTAAACATGTGTACACAATTTCAGAAACAAAACTGGAAGAGTTTAACAGTTATTCCATCCCAAAAGTCACCTCCAAAACAGCGCTCGAGACAACAATACTGCCTTAAATGCGTTTTACCCCCAAGGAAAGGTTGCGAGGTCGATCTCTCCGATTTCGATGAAATTCGGCATGCTTATAGAATAGGTAAAAATAGGCGATACGTATTTTTTTATATCTGCGGAACCCTATTTTTAAGGGGTGAAAAGCACCCTCGAACAATTTGATTTTTGATTTTTCACATCTTGTACCGTTAAAACGTTATTGACGAAAAACATCCCAATTTTCGAGGGTGCGGTTCAACCTTAAAAAATCGCGTTCCGCAGATTAAAAAAAATACGTGTCGCCTATTTTTACCCATTCTATAAGCATGCCAAATTTCATGGAAATCGGAGAGATCGACCTCGCAACCTTCCCTTGCTAGTAAAAACTCTCTTTGACTTTGACTGACCGCCTTACAACTAGTTTTTCCTACTTAAAACTAGAATTCATGTTTAGAAACCCAAACAAAGTCAAATCAACCCTAACAAACCTAGATAAATGGAAATAAACTAAACAAACGCAGGCCCAAAAATACCTCAACAAACCCAAACTTTTAGTGACTGCGAGCAGTTCAGTCAAAACGGGGGTTTACTAGGAAAACGTGTTTAACTTGAAAACTTGTTTCAACTCTAACATATATACCTTATGGATGATGTAGGTATCAACCATTTGGATTGCATGCAGTTGGTTGGTGGAGAGCTCTTTCATCGATCTATTATTGAT
Organism: Ophion obscuratus; assembly: GCA_964007375.1. Classification (NCBI taxonomy): domain Eukaryota; kingdom Metazoa; phylum Arthropoda; class Insecta; order Hymenoptera; family Ichneumonidae; genus Ophion; species Ophion obscuratus. The sequence continues at coordinate 28,727,624 of OZ023313.1, forward strand.
ACAGTTGGGAAAAGAGTTTTATCGAGAGCTGATGTGACGAGGCTTGACGGAAAGGTTTGCTTTTTCCGCCCCCTTTGATTCAGCCAGATAAACGTCTAGTCTTTCCCAGTTCCACGGAATTTTAGACGAAGAATTCTGATCAAAGGCCCACTTTCGGACTATATGTTGAAGCGACGCTATGAATGGTCATTGATTTTCATACGATTCGCGAAGGGCTTGCGTTCTAGCAGAACCTTGTGCACGATGATGTACCGATACATATGTATTGATGTATACGGACCCGTATATTTAGGCAAAGTAAAAAAAAAACAATATCAACTTAGTCAACATTTCTTATGTTCAAGTGCAAGAGTTCTCACAGTAGGAGAACGTTGCAAATTTTTATGTATTTTTTTCATACTTCCATGAAGTTAAGGCACGTTTCCACTTTGTTGAGGCAGAACATGTATTATTTTTTATTTTGCTGCATCGGACAGAGTTTTGAATAAGAAGAAGAACTTTATGGTTCCAGCATAGCAGATTAGGTGTGAGTTTAAAACTTTTCATTTTATTCGCACATAACCTTTAGTTTAACTGTAAACGCGTTTTTTTCTCGAAAACACGTTTTCCATGTTTGCGGAAGTGCTTCTACACGTCCTAGATGAGCGATCGTTATGGAATTTGGCAGGCACGTGTAAAACAAACGTCTTCATTAGTTGAACTAGAATTATCCAAAAATATTTAAACGTTTTAATTTTATGAACAAATAACTGTAAGTATTTCTTGGTAAAAAACTAAACTTCCCCTTCGATCACTAACAATATTTATTTTTCTATTTTTCTTCTTGATTCTAGTTCGACTTATACACAATATTGCACATAGTGAAAATATGTTTGATTTTTGTGCTTCAAATCACCAGTTCAGGACTTACAAGGAACATCCCTCAGGTGTCCGCCTCCGATTTTGTTGAAACTCATATATGTGATAGAGCATTGAAAACTTTGAGACACGTATTTTTTTTATCGGCGGAAAAACGGATTTAAGGGGGGAAGCCGCTCCTCAAAGAAAGGCGTGTCGAGGGGTGATTTTGCAGTTTCACCCAGAAGCAATCGACCGATCTGAATGAAACAAAAACAAAAATTCTTCTAATGAAAAGCAATGAAAAATCCACTATCAAAATATTAAGAAAAAATTAAATTAGGGGGTAAACCACCCCTCAATTTGCCTTTTTTCACCCCACACTTAAGAGGTTTGTATGCAAATTAATAAAACAGGTAACATTTTGAAGGGCAAATAAAATTAAAGTTGACGGGTTTTTGCGTTTTGGCGGCATAGCAAATTTAAGGAGGCAAACCACCCCTAACATAAATTTATTTATCATGGTCGTTTTTTCGGTGTTTAAAGTATATCCGCTAATTTTAAATATTTCTATAAGCTACAATTTAATGTTTTACCATATGTCAAAATTATTACATTCGTCTTAAGGAGTAACTACCCCTCTGACGAGAAACATCATTGAAGTATTAGCTTTCGATTTCGTTGAAACTCATATCTATGGTAAAGCATTGCAAATTATTAAACATGATTTTTTGTATCGGCAGAAAAACGGTGTTAGGGGATGAAACCACCCCTCAAAGTTTATCCCACAAGCAGTGCACCGATCTGAATGAAACAAAATCGAAAATTCCTCTAATATTAAGCGATGAAAAATCCACTATAAGAGTGTTGATTAGAAATATAATTAAGAAGTAAACCACCCCTTCATTTGCCGTTTTTCACCCCACCCTTAAGAGGGTTGTATGAACATTAATAAAACATGTATCATTTTGAAGGGGAATCAAAATTCAAGTTAACGCGTTTTTGCGTTTCAGCGGAACAGCAAATTTAAGGGGGTAAACCACCCCTAACATAAATTTGTTCATCACCGTCGTGTTTTCTGTATTTAACATGTATCCGCGGATTCAAAATATTGTCCCGCGTTTTTAAATTATTTCGTTTTTAAATTTTTACATTTTAAGGGTAAATTACCCCCTCTAATTGCTTTTCATTTGAAGTTTCGCGAAAGGTTTCACGAATTTCGTTAAAACTGTTTTCATTCCATCAGTAATATTAATTTTATGTTTTGTGTGCAGGCATATTCGTTTTGAGCTTTAGGAGCGGTAGTTTGGGCGTGGGGACGTGGGGCTACCCCTTACTCATAAGACTCATATTTTCGTGTCGAAACGCTTCCGATTTTAATATGCACGTCCATTAAGCATCTCCATAGGAATAAACATACACTTCTACCATATCATTAATTATAATAATTTCCAGAATAAGTTATAAGGCTCACTTCGTATATTTCGGAACGATGATGCGCCTGGATCAAGCGATAATTTAGCCAGCGACGTAGTTTTGTGGAGGAATGTATATTTTTATTATTTTACCGTTAATTTAATTAAACATATTAATGAAACTGAGGGTTTTACAGTAGGTTAACGAACATGTTTTTAATATATTTTGACATATTTCATTTGGTAATCATATCGGCTGATTTAATTAATAGTACTTGTGAAAAGTATTGCAGTCATATGCCGTCAAATCATTTTCTTGTGATATATATATTTTTTTCTAGTCTATCAACTATCAACCATCAACAATCATGGCTCATAATTCCTGCAATAATGATAATCGTCAAAAAAATGCTTTAAACACAACGACTTTTTGCACCATACACATCTGATAATGGCCGAATTATTGCAACCGGGTATTTCACAATGTGTGTTCGCTTCACCAAAACCAAAGGTAACAGGATTTTCAAAATCTTCTGATTTTTTAAATGAATGAAAATGAACAAATTTATGTTAGGGGTGGTTTACCCCCTTAAATTTGCTGCCCCGCTGAAATGCAACAACGCGTCAACTTGAATTTTGATTCCCCTTCAAAATGATACCTGTTTTATTAATTTTCATACAACCCTCTTAAGCGTGGGGTGAAAAACGGCAAATGGAGGGGTGGTTTACCCCTTAATTATATTTCTAATCAACACTCTTGTAGTGGATTTTTCATCGCTTAATATTAGAGGAATTTTCGATTTTGTTTCATTCAGATCGGTGGACTGCTTGTGGGAGAAACTTTGAGGGGTGGTTTCATCCCCTAACACCGTTTTTCTGCCGATACAAAAAAAAAACATGTCTAATAGTTTGCAATGCTTTACCACATATATGAGTTTCAACGATATCGAAAGCGGATACTTCAATGATGTTTCTCGTCAGAGGGGTAGTTATCCCTTAAGACGAATGTAATAATTTTGACATATGGGAAACATTAAATTGTAGCTTATAGAAATATTTAAAATCAGCGGATATACTTTAAACACAGAAAAAACGACCATGATAAATAAATTCATGTTAGGGGTGGTTTACCCCCTTAAATTTGCTATGCTGCCAAAACGCAAAAACCCGTCAACTTTAATTTTAATTGCCCTTCAAAATGATACCTGTTATATTAATTTGCATACAACCCTCTTAAGTGTGGGGTGAAAAAAAGGCAAATTGAGGGGTGGTTTGCCCCCTAATTTAATTTTTTCTTAACATTTTCATAGTGGATTTTTCATCGCTTTTCATTAGAAGAATTTTCGCTTTTGTTTCATTCAGATCGGTGGATTGCTTCTGGGTGAAACTGCAAAATCACCCTTCGACACGCCTTTCTTTGAGAGGCGGTTTCCCTCCTTAAATCCGTTTTTCCGCCGATAAAAAAAAAATACGTGTCTCAAAGTTTTCGATGCTCTATCACATATATGAGCTTCAACAAAATCGGAGGCGGACACCTGAGGAATGTTCCTTGTCAGAACTTCCGCAAGAAACATCACCTAAGTGCCCGACGCTAATTTTTTTGAAACTCTTATATGTGATAAAGCATTGGAAACTATTAGACATAGTATAACTAATAGACGTGTTTTTTTAATCTGCGGAAAATGGTTTTAAGGGGGGAAACCACCCCCAAAGAAAGACGTGTCGAGGGGTAGTTTTGCAGTGTCACCCACAAGCAGTCCACCGATCTGAAAATAGATAAGGGGTTACACGCCTTTCTCTGAGGGGTCGCTTCCTCCCTTAAAAACGTTTTTCCGCAGATAAAAAGAACGTATCTAATAGTTTTCAATGATTTGTCACATATATGAGTTTCGACAAAATCGGAGGCGGCCACTTAGTTGAATACGAATACGACGAGAACCGTAGGGTGGGTTAGGGCGTATTCCAACAATGAGGCGGCGGGGGAGGACAAAACAAAAAAAAACTTTTTTACAAATAAAGATATTTATTTTTATCTTAACAAGGCAAAGAGAAGAACAAAAATAAATTCAATTTAACGGAATTGGAAAAATAAATGATATATGTATTGGTAGGTGCAAAATAACCGATTAAATATCTATGAGCTAACTGCGTTTAAGGGGGAGAGAGGGGGAAGGAAATCTGACACCTTTCGGCGGACGGCAAGGATGCCACTTTTCGGCGGTCAGGAGGGGGTTGCCACCTTTCGGCGGTCAGGAGGGGATTTGCCACCTTTCGGCGGTCAGGAGGGGATTGCCACCTTTCGGCGGTCAGGGGAGGGTTGCCACCTTTCGGCGGACAGAGGGGACTGCCACCTTTCGGCGGACAGGAGGGGGTTGCCACCTTTCGGCGGACAGGAGGGGATTGCCACCTTTCGGCGGTCAGGGGAGGGTTGCCACCTTTCGGCGGACAGGAGAGGGTTGCCACCTTTCGGCGGACAGAGGGGACTGCCACTTTTCGGCGGACAGGAGAGAGTTGCCACCTTTCGGCGGACAGGAGAGGGTTGCCACCTTTCGGCGGACAGAGGGGACTGCCACCTTTCGGCGGACAGGAGAGGGTTGCCACCTTTCGGCGGACAGAGGGGACTGCCACCTTTCGGCGGACAGGAGAGGGTTGCCACCTTTCGGCGGACAGAGGGGGTTGCCACCTTTCGGCCGTCAGGAAGGAATTTAGGCTTAGGGAGCTTTGCTAGCGCTGGGAGGATTCGCCCGCAAAGAATCTGAGCTCTCGGGCTTCGCGTCTCGCCTTTTATACCCGTCGGCGGGGTTCCAGCAGCGTCGGGTGGATAAGTGCTCGGTTTGAACCACGGGGCGCTTGCGCCGTGGACAAGTTTTCGAATCGGCTTCGGTGAAACCCCACCGGCGGCGCACGTGTCGCTAAGTGCTAAATTCCCGGCGTCGGTACGGCGAAGACGCGTTCCGAGTTCACGGGTTTAACCTCGGAACGCGTTTGACAGTTCGCGTAGAAAAATGTGTATTTTTACTTCCACAGGTAAGTGTAGTGCAATTATTGCTAATACGTGTAATGTGTAGGTAATATTGTAGCTAATTGTCTCCTTGTTATCTTTCAGGTATTATTTTCTTGCAGGTTTCATCAGCACGCGAGATCTCACGCCCGGCCGGTAAGTGTCACTCTCGGTGACTTCTAATGCTTTGTTTCTTAATTTATTATTATTATTATTATTATTTTTTTTTTTAAATAATAAATTTATTGCTCCGGGCAACGCACTTCCTCAGTTTGCACTGGGAAACATTCACCTACCCCCGGGGGTTAGGCTCGGTCTTAATCTAGACCGGAACAATAACGCTGGACGGCACTCGAGGGTTCCGACATCACCTCGGCTGCCGCCCAGTCAAAAAGTCGCGCGAAAAATCCGATATATCGCTCTGCGATAGCCGCTCCCTCAAGCCAGAGGGTTAGCGGCTACCGCAGTCCACAATCGTGTTGCCTGAGTAAACGGAGGGACCCAAGTATGACCGCCTTCTGCATCTGACCCGCCAGCAACCGGACACCGGGTTTGCAAACCGGTATGCTAGCGAGGCCCGATACAAAAGACTCTTTCATCCCCCCTAGCGCGCCGATGATGAGGACAACGAGAGTTACCCTGAATCCTCGGTGCAAACGACGTAGCTCGGCCAGGAGAGGCTGATACTTGAGCCGTTTCTCCTCTTCCTTTCGCGACACGTTCACTTCGGCCGGAGCCGAGAACTCAATGACGTATATCGTCTTGTCGTCGAAATCGAAGAGGACAACATCAGGCTTAGTCGCTTGAAGCGGCCCGATGGTCGCGAATGAGAAGTTCCAATAAATCTTGCACCTCTCGCCCACGACAACGGACTCAATATCTCCTGGTAAATAAGGCGGCACGGGCTCCCGGTCTATCCCATAAGAGTGCCGTAGATGATAGTACAACACTCTTAGGGCCGCGTTATGGCGATAGATATATCCGGAGACTGCATATACTGGGCAGGCCGACAGTAGATGCATTAGTGTCTCCGGCGATTGTTTGCATGCACGACACAAAGTGGTCGGCAGAGGCTGACCCAAAACGCGACTGCGATAGACCAAGGTGTTGATGACTCCGTCTTGGCAGGCGCAGATAAACCCTTCGGTCTCGGACATCAGTCCAGCTGACCGCAAGAAGGAAAACGTCAGCTGGGTGGACAGCCCCTGTTCCTCGATGTGGTGAAAAAACACACCGTGCATGGGTCTGTCCACGTGCTGCCGAGTCAGGACAGTTTGCTCGGCAGCCCTGATTGCCCGCCGACGTCGGGACTTGGGCAACCGAGCGACGGAGTCTATTGGCAAGGCGCCACGCCGGCGCCGGCGGAACTCTAAACCGAGGGTCTCTGCCGCACGATCTGCCGCCTTATAAAGAAAAGCACCCGCTCCATGAAGCTCATGCTGGTGCACAATCTCCAGGAGCGGGTCCGAGCTCGTTATTACATCGCTTGCTATTCCGAGGACCATGCGGTCATGAAGACACTCCAATCCCAGGAGCCCACGCCCGCCGCTCTGACGCAGCATATAGAGGCGCGGAGTGGAAGATCGAGGGTGCAGACTCCGCTGGATGTTCATTATTTTGCGTGTGCCGATGTCCAGCTGTTTAAGCTCGTCTCTGCGCCATTTGACGACGCCAAAGGAGTAGAGCAGGACCGGGACAGCGAGCATATTGGTGGCAGTGATCTCATTTTTCCCAGACAGATCTGATTTCCAGATCCGTCTGAGATGCCGCCTATACTCGCTGCGGAGGGCCTCCTTGACACCCTCAGCGTCTTGTACAGAACGCTGATCGATGCCAAGGTACCGATAAGACCCTCCGGCGTCCAGGTGTTTGAAGACGCTTCCGTCCACCAGCCGAACATCAGCCGCGACACCCTCTGCTCTCCCTCTTCTGAGATGAAGAACAGCGCACTTGTCCAATCCGAAGTCCATTCCCGCCGCCCGCGTGTACGTCGCTACGATGTTCAAGAGGAGCTTAAGCTCCCCCTCCCCAGGAGCGTATAGCTTGAGGTCATCCATATAAAATAAATGGGTGATCCCTCGCCCACGCTCCCCGGGGGGCCCCGCTTCGTACCCGCGTACAGCCCGCAAGGCGATTGACAAGGGTAATAGTGAGATGCAAAACAGGAGGGGGCTGAGAGAATCTCCCTGGATAATCCCCCTCCTATACCCCACCACTCCGGTCGACACGTTGCCTTCACTAGTCTTAACTCTGAAGCGTGTCTTCCAGAGCGGCATGAGTTGCCTAATGCATCCCACTATGTAAGGACTCGCCGAAAGGCGTTCGAGTAGGTGTATAATCAGTTTGTGACTGACAGTGTCGAACGCCTTACGCTAGTCTATCCAAGCGACTGAGAGGTTACGCTTGTGCTGGACCGCGTCTTGCGTGATGCAGCGGTCCACCAGCAGGTTCTCCTTACAACCTCCCAGTCCCCTCTTGGATCCCCTTTGTTCGTGTATCTCCCGCCATGCAGGCTCGATCTCGCCCAGAACACGCTCATAAAGAATCTTTGTGAAGATCTCACAGAGCGCATTTATACACGTTATCGGGCGGTAGTTCTCCGGATGAGACAGATCCCCTTTTTTGGGGATTAACACCGTTCTTCCCTTTGTCAGCCACGTAGGGATTGGCACCGTCCCATCGATGAACGACGAGAAGATGCGGGCCAGATGGGTATGGGTGCACGTGAATTTCTTCCACCAGAAGATGTTAATCCCATCCGGCCCGGGAGCGGCGTGGTTCCTCATGCTACTCACCGCCTTCTCCACCTCACCCCGCGTGACTGGAAAACAATCGCCACGCTGACTCGGCTGTTGCCGGCAGTACGTGTCGAACCGTCCCAGAGCTGGAGTGCTTTCATCAAAATGACCCGCCTCGCTATACAGCTTTCCCCAAAACCGCTCCACCTGAACAACTGTTGGCGCTGTATCGGGAGCAGGCGTAGGTGGTTGGAACCAGCGGCCTGGGTCAGAACGGAAGAGGGCGTTGTCTAACGCCCGACCCAGCCGCCTCTCTAGGGATTGCTTCGCAACCCCCAGGTTCCGCTTCTAGGCGACCAGGCTGAAGAGAAAATTTCCCAGTGACTCTCTCCCTCCTTGTTCCCCAGTCCTCTGTCAAATCGACGCGCCAACGGGGGGATTCCGACTGCCGGGGGGTTCGATCTTGAGGCCGTCCGGCAGAGCTCCGTGCGGAACGCGCGGAAGAGCGCCTGCCGGACAGCTCTGGTGGTAGTAACAAGAGATCGTAGCCTTGTCGTCGCAAGCGGGCAGCCTGGTCTCGCAGATGTTGTTGCGAGAGGTGTGCAAGCTCTGGGTGCTCTTGGCTCCACAGGGCCTGCAACCTCGCCATGTAGCCCCGCCGCGACGGTACGCTATCCCTCCAGCAGCGGATGAGGTCTTCCTTGAGTTCCTCCGTCCACTCGAGGCGCCGATTTCGAGCCGTGGTCGTTACCGTGGATCCTATCCGGGTGCCCCTCCCAACTGATCCTTGGTCCCCATCCGAGAGGGACCGGTTGTGGGGGGCTTGACTAGGTGGTGTTCGAACCTAGTTTTCGGCGTGCCAGGTGGTTGGCCTGGAACGTCGGTGGCTATTGCGGGGGAGTTGCGCTCCCCCGGGCGATGGGCACGCCAGCTTTCCTACGCCACACGCCATATTATTATTATTATTATTATTATTATTATTATTATTATTATTATTATTATTATTATTGTGATGAAATGGCATTAAAGTTAATTAACTTCATTATTACTTGTTTATCTAATTCCTTATTTTGGTATTTTACAGCGTCTCGACGGAGGATCGACGGAGGCCTGAGACCTGGCGCGCCGAAGTCAGCGTAAAAGGTAAGAATTCACATTAAATACTATTTGTACCTTTAATATAATCTAAAATCAGTCATTCATTGATTTACTTATTCATTTTTACTTTTTACAGGGAGACGCCGGATGCCCAACGGTGAGATTTCCTTCGCTACGCTAAGGAGCCGAGGGACAGCGGAGGACTGAAATCTGGTGCGCCGCAAGAGGTAAGAGTTTCTATATCTGTTAATTTGTCTATTTTTCTTAATACTCTAATGTAGTTTAAATAATAGAGCGTAATTATAACTAGGTTGACTTTTTACAGGGCGGCGCCGGAAGAACGACGGAGGAACTTTCTTCGCCAAGGTAAGAACAAGGGACGCTGGCGTTCCTCGTTCCATATTTTAGTGTATTTGTGTTTGTGTAGTGTGATTTATGAATTTTCAATGTTGTGTTTGTTTTTTTGTTACAGGTTAAGAAGGTGCAGGGACGAAGACGACGGCCAAAAATTTAGGTGTACGCCAAAGTGGCGTACAACAACTTAAGTGATGTTCCTTGTACGTAAACATACCAAATTTTAACATTGTATATTCAATGTCTTTCGCATAAAAAAATAGTGAAAAATCGAACACTTTTTGGCCCAACAAAGTCGAAACCCCCCTCAAAACGCAGTCATCCTTCGTGAGCGCCAGGCTTCATTTTCGATTAACTAGATTTTCCAACAATCATAATCGACTCGACATGGTCAGTGATGTTCGAACATGCTCGGAGCCAGCGTTAGGAACCGTACGATAATTACCGTACGGTAATAATTGCAAGCCTACGTACAATGTATGATATCACATTATTATCGTACGCAGATTGTACGATCATTTCCATCATGGTGCAAAATTTGAGAATTTATTCTACCCGTACGCTGATAGTCAATAGCGCAATAGCAAATGCGATTCTTTTTTACTCAGCGCCTTTGGCTTATTAGGGCGTCTTCAAATTGGACGCATGAAGAAGTGCTGCCGTGGTGCAATTGCTCATTGACCGTCTCATTGATTACCATTTGCCAATCAGCGAACAAGAGAATGACATCGTTCGATGTTCGATATTTCGAATATTTCAATTATATGTATAATGTTAAGGTAGTACGTGCACGAACCTCCTCATTAGAAAAAAAATGCTTTTTTGTATGCTGTAGTAGAGACATGAAAAATGACGTCCGCGAAAACTCTGCCGCCCTTACCGGCTAAATACAGTAGTAATTAATTTACGAAATCAATGCATTCAACCCGCACCATATAGGGAATCCGTGCGTATCGAATTTTTGAATGGAAATAATAATAGTTCCCAATTAGATCAGAGCTACGCGAAAAGCGACGAGTAACAAGAAAACTGTCGCGGTCACGTATGTTCCATAAAAAATATATGTTACGGGGCATTTCGAGCAGATATCATCGATTCAACTGACTCATTTTTGCGTTTGCTAGCCGCGTCCGTCATATTTCTTGTTACAATATGCACATTACACATACACTACAACACACGATTACACATACGATAAACAAACACGTTCTTGACATGTATCGAAAGCACCTGAATATAGCATCAAATCTGATTGCGATTTTACTTCACTTACCAAACTATAATGCAAACAATTATCACATGCACTTCTCAAATAATTATTTTCTGTATCAAAATATATATATATATAATAGAGTTTTATTTGCACAACTTGTTATAAAGTTTTTTACAAAGTCTCTTTTACAATCAATCTCATTCACGAACTTACACCTTACAACTTACGTCTAAAATTCTAACCTATATCCTAACCACTACTGATCGCTGTCGCTCTCATCTTTTTCCTCTTTTTTCATTTTTGCACATAATGTCTCTATTTCTTTGAAGTAGCGGCAAATTCCCACATTTATTTTCCCGCTTAACATGTTAATGATCTCCCCCTTTATCGCAACCTCGTCAACTCCTTGTACCCACTCCTCCGCTTCTTTTCTTGCCTCTTTTGGCATCATTTCCCAGCCTTTTTTGCAAATTAGGAGGTGCTCCACCGTCTCAAATTTCTCCTCACAAATCCTGCACCGCCAATTTTTCTCCCCCTTCTTTCCCGCCCTCCATACATTTCCACATCTTATTCTTGCCCACATTTCTTTCTCCCTACCCTTCACTCCTTCCTCGTTCCAGTATTTCCATGGGCTTTCTTCGTTCTCCACCAAGTACTTGTATAAGCTATTGTATGATGATTTTTGTACTCTTTCTTCTTCCTCCTCCAGTATTTTTTTCTTTAGGTTTTCTAATCCTTCTTTCATCTTTTTTTCTAGTTCGCCCTCGTCTGTCTCCTCTCTTATCATCCCTACTAGATCCTCAATTCCCATTTCCATTAATACTTTTTTTAAATCCTTTCCCCACTTCGAGGGGGTTCCATTCTCAATCGCTCTTAGCTCCTCTCGCAAACATATTTTTGGCCATCTCGATTCCCCCATCTTCACAACCTCTTTCAAATATCTCAGAGCCCTTTCTCTAATTATGTATTCCAATGTTGGCACTCCCAACTCTCTCCTCCAAATGTAATTAGGGGTCGTTCTGTGTACCCCTAGCGCCATTTTACAAAACCTGCTCTGTATTCTTTTATAGGATTCAATTTCCCCCAATCCCCAAATCTCCACTCCATACATCACTGCTGATTTTACTATTGATTCCAGCAAATAGAGTCTCTCCTCCATCATATCTCTTCCCGCTCTTTTCCATATCCCCCATACCATATTTGTCGCTTTTTGCGCTTTCCCCGCCGTTCTTTTACTATGGATCCAGTTCGAATTTTTCGAAGTAAACCAATATCCTAAATATTTAAACTCCTTAACTATCTGAATCTTTTCCCCCTTAATCTCCCATTCTTCGTTCTTTTTACCTTTACCCCCATTCCTGAATATCATTATTTTGGTTTTTTTAGCGTTTATTTCCATTCTATTTTTTCCGCCCATTTTTCAAGATCCTTCAATACGCTTCTTAAACCTTCAATCGTCTCTGCTATTGCCGCTACATCATCGGCATATTTAATTGCAAAGATTTTTTCCCTCCCAACTACTGCCCCGCCCTCATTTCTTCTCATCCACATATCCTCCAAATCATCAACATAAATATCAAATAGGACCGCGCTTAAAGCGCACCCCTGTCTTACTCCCTTCCCCGTTCTAAAACTCTCCGAAATTATTCCCCCTGCTTGCACTTCTGCCCTTGTGTCCTTGTAAATGGTCTTTATTGTCTCTAACATTCGCCCCTCAATTCCTTTCTCTCTTAATTTTTTTATCATTATCTCCCTGTTCACTCGATCAAATGCCGCCTTAAAATCTATGAACGCGACGTATAACTTACCACCTTTCACCTTTAATTTGCTATTAATTACCGCATTCAGCGTAAATATTTGATCCCTCGTTCCTCTCCCTTTCCTGAACCCTGCCTGACTCTTGTATCAAAATATATTATATTTTGCTTTTTTCAGATAAATAATTTATGGATTTTCTGTTGACTAGTCAATCCGCTAGTACTACCTTAAGGGGTTGGGCCACAGTAATGGGTATAAAATCATGTGCGAATTTAACAATTTTTTTCGTATGACAAAGTGATTCACTCATAAAATTAATTACACATCTATTTAGTATGAATATCAAGCTGTTAGAAAATGTATTTTTTTTTCGATGTACAAAATGGCCGACTACTAATATTTTCTTTTGTTATCTTTTTTTTAGGCGCTCGGTGGCGTGACATTTAGCATCCACAATTTTTGACCTAGAACAAAAAACAAAAATTCTCGTCAATCTACATTAGAATACCTAGAGAAGTACGTACGGAATTTAATAAATTTGTTTTATTCAAAAATTGTAGGTATTTGAATGTTTTTGTAGCTGTAGGAATGAATTTTCAGTTAGACATTTCGTACAAAACTGCTCATGAAATGAGAAATTTTTTTTAAAATTTTTTTTAAAATTTTTTAAATGAATGCACAATATATCAAGAATATTGTGTTAAAATTTCAAGTCGATCGGAGTAAAATTAACGAAGTTATGAGTATTTGAGCGTCTATTGCTCCATGCCGTTCTCTTCTCTTCTGCGTTTTCCAAACCGTTTTTCTGAGACTTGTCATATTTGAAGTCCGTGTGCACGATAACTCAAAATCTACTGGACCAATCGCTTTGAAATTTTGCACAGTACTTCTTCATATAATTCACCAGGTATTGTCGAGAGCTTTTTTGTTTTGTTTAATAATTACTAATTTTTCAACAACAAATTAGCCGATTTTTTTAGCGAAAATCGGGTTTTTGGCTCCCAAGTGCTACGAAAAATCGTAAAATCGAAAAAAAAAACCTCCCGTCATTACCTCGAGAAACATCTCCTTTAACAAATGCATTTTAATTTTTTTGTTTCAAATGATTCTGTTGCGAGTTATGGTGCACACCGCAAACCAACTTTTTTTCGAGGCGCCTCCGGGGTTTAATTTTCACTCGCTCAATTTTAAATATTTTGCAATGCAAATTTAGGAGAATGTTGTTCAAATGTTACTCTATTATATGTACATTTTTCAATAAACGAACTCTATTCGTTACGCCAAAAAAAAATCTTAAAAACATGCCTTTTTTTCGCCGAATTAACTTTACCCCGCCGTTAAGGAGAGATGTACACTTAGATGGTCGAGGTTGAGGATTTAGAAGTTATGAACATTCCGTCGACCGTAGAAAACCTACACTATGGGCCTGGTATCGATGATTCCATGTAAATTGACAAATTTCATGATTTATTAATTCCCAAATTTTCAAACGCGTTTTTCTCAAAACCACGTTTTTCAAATCGCTACCCAAAATTTCTCGAAAACCAATGAACCGATTGCCTTGAGGTTCTTTGTGGGTATTCTATACACCATTATCTAGTACTTGTCATAGGATTTTTTTCCGTTACTTAGTTTTTGTTTTATAGGCAATTAATAACTAATTGTTGGCCCAAAAATCATTATTTATGTTCAAACGTCCGCCATTTTGTCATAAATCGATATTTTCAAAATCGGTTATGACAAGTACTAGATTATAGTATCTAATTTAATAATTTTTGTGGTTCTTTTACAGATGAATTTTGAAGAAACGCCAGTGGGCACCGTATACGCAGATTTTTTTACGACGCTCCAAGGATCATATAATATCCTTGTATATTTTTGATATTTTTAAATAAAGAAAATTAAACATATTTTTGAATGTATATACTTTTAGATATTAAAACCTGAATCCGAAATTTCAAATAGTTTTCCTTGAAAAAATTCACAAAAATGACCTTTTTTCCGGCTCCTAGGTGTATATCTCCCCTTAATCAGAAATTCCGTACGTAATTCTCTGCGAAATGCTATTAGGAACATAACTTTCAAATTCGAAGTAAATCGACTGAAAATTGTTGAATTTATTTGTCACGCCAATTTGAGAAAAAGCTGTTCGAGAAAAACGCGTTTCAAGTTTTACATATGCCTCTGGCCGTGCCAGCCGTGGGTTTACGTTATACGCTCAAAGTCGGTGAAAAAAAAATGTTCTTGCAATAAATCGAATAGTAACTTATTCTTATGATGATGAAGCACCGTTTTAGCGAATAAAAAAATCGCTTTTTTGAAAATTCTACTGTGGCCTTATCCCTGAATTACATTGATACTAATATTTTCTGTTTTCGCGAACATAGGATACATGGAAATATAAAAAATTCCTCTGTTTTATCTGTCACTCCCCTTTCATATTATTTTCTTCTTTAAAATACGAAATGTTGGCGCGTTTATTGAACTTGCAATGGAGGAAAAATCGGTTCAGGTCTGTGCCATACGTGAAACATTTGGTTTCATAGTGTTCTATTAATCTGAAAACGGTAGTTTACAAGAGATAAACTGTAAAGTGTTGCATACATATAAATATTACGTGTAATGTGATTTATTTATTTATTACAGACAATATCCTGATAAGTACGATAATTTTTGCCCATTTACGATAATTCTACGCACCTGAGGCGATAGGTGCTTCGCTTCAGGTTGCCTACGCTGCTCGGAGCGCAAGCACAGTGAAATACACGTGAGAAAAAAACTGAAATTTCTCTCTACCAGTGCACAAGAATTCAGACAAAACTTGCTGATTATATTTGCCGGTATGGATTATTTTCCAGACTGATTGTGAGCCAGTCAATTGCCATCAGCCGCTCGTCGGTTAATAAAGTGCTTTGAAAACTCGAATGTCTCTGGTTCACCATCGCGATACGTTCGTACACCTGGAATGTGTGGTTACAACTGCATACGGAGGCTCACTATAAATTGAATCCGAATCAATCGATAACCGCTATTTGCTGTCGGTTATTATTGCCATCGCGAAACCATCCAACGAACCGCAAGACATCATTCCCATTATGAAATTCTCGATGGCATATCTCGAAATCTCATATTGATGCACATTTTTGCAGCAATTTCCAATCGCCACGGTATGTTGACCGGGACTTCGAATTATTTTCGTTTTCATAATTGTTCGTTTATTTGTACGTCCGCATGCACTCGGCATCAAGAGTAGGGGAGGTAAAGGCACGATGATAACGCTAGGGTCATGTTCGAATAAAACAATACGTATATGAGTCAGTCAACTTTAATTATTTTTTTTAACTAATCATCATTGATTAATCTTTTAATTTTGGAAGCAAATAAATCAGTCTTTCTGATTTGTACCGTACAATATATATTTTTAATTAAACTTTTGATTTTTCCCATCTTACCCCGTATGCGGGGCAAGATGAAACAGCGCTGGGAGAATGATGGGACACGAATTATTGGCTTCTTTCGCATATGAAAGTGGTTTCATTCGCAATACCAGCAATTCGATAAGCCAATCGTCTAAGTTCTGTAGGATTAGTCCGAATAATCTTGCTTCCATATCATTTTGATAATTTGGATGCTATTTTTCTTCCCCTGGTAGAAACACCGGTTGAAGTGGAAACAAATGCTTTACTAGTTTCATTTCACCCTTTCCAACGTAAATACACTGAGAAAAAAAATCATTGATCCAATATCATTGGTGTTATTGGTGAAATTTCGTTGATTCAATTGTAAAATTGTTGGTGTAAATAATCGGATTTATTAGTCCAAAAAAAACGCTATTGACTTTAACAACATGATCAAATTAAAAGTTTCTTTTTTCATTCAAAAGATATATTGTTAATCGAGAGAAATATATTATTGAAACTATATAAAAATTATCGCGAAGAAATTATATAGTTTTGAATGCATTTTCTGCGACGAACAAAAAAAGCGTTTCAATTCATAACATGAATATTGTCGATTCGAGTACACAAGAAAAAATGAATTCCGCTCGTTTGATTCAGATAAAATTTCTATTGAGTAAATATGTTATTTTATTTTTTTCACCATATCCGATATTGATTTCCAAGTACATTATTCGTTAAAATATTAATATTTTATTTTGATGAAAAATATTAAGCGAATGTCTGAATTGGTTAAAAAATTACGCGAAAATAAAATTTGTTTCCTGCGCATTTGGTTGAAAAAATTCAACCAAATCATGGCCGAGCGCCACCGAAATTATAGGTGTGAGGAAACCCGTAGTTCTCGGAGTAACCGCTAGAAGCCGCACGTGCGCTAATTTCTCGTAAGCGTAGCGCGAACCGAAAATCTACTTAAGGGGGGATTGCCTTTTTTTTCGCAAAATTTACCGCTTTTTGGGAATTTTTTTGTGAAGAAAGTATACAACGGAAAACTTGTGAAACTTGGCATATAGTTTTATTGATCTGTTTACTACATACAAAAAAAATATTAAACAATTTCATCAAAAAATCCGCCTCCCACCCCCCTCGACGCGCGATGGTCCTTTTTTGATGGTGTGCACGATTTCTCAAAAACTATTCAACCGATTGCCTTCAAATGTGGACAGAATGCTCAGCTGACATCCTTTTATCGTTTGATGAAGCAAAAAAGCAATACGTTTCATAGTTTTTTATTTATAACAAAAAATCGATCAATTTTTTTCGAAAAATCGATACTTCAAGTTCAAAACGTCACCAAATCGTCAATTTTTTTTCCCCTTCATCGAACGATAGCTATATGTGTCTAAAGTAAAATGCTTTTTGGGTTTTTGTTGCAGGATGAACGTGAAGGCTGTAATCGTGCACACCATCAAAAAAGGACCATCGCGCGTCGAGGGGGGTGGGAGGCGGGTTTTTGATGAAATTGTTTAAAAAATTTTTTGTATGTAGTAAACAGATCAATAAAACTATATGCCAAGTTTCACAAGTTTTCCGTTGTATACTTTCTTCACAAAAATATTCCCAAAAAGCGGTAAATTTTGCGAAAAAAAGACAATCCCCCCTTAAGCGCCGGAGAAACTCTAAAGAGTATCGCTTCCTGGCCAGTGGCTAAGATCAAAGTGTAGTATCTGTTCTTATCAGTTGAATATCTGATGTTCTCTCTATGGATACTCCATTGGATATCTGATATTCTCTTCACTATTATCGCGGATGATCATTCTAATGCTCACTTTTTATTTAAGATTTAAAACAAATTGAAACAATTACGTCCCATGGCATATTAGTTTCGATGCAGTAAAGAATTAATTTTATTGATTATATTTTTGTACGAAATAAAAAATGTAGCAACCGCTTCATTATTTCATACATACATCTACGGATTGTATATAGTATGATTTCAATAGAATATAATTTTATTTGAAAGATAATGTAGATATTCAGAGAACAGAAGACCTTTTTTTCAAATAAAATAATATGTTATTTAAATCAATCACATTTTCCAATATTTTATAGTATTGTAACAATCTCATATATCGGTGGCACTCCGCCGCAGCATATTTATTTGGATCAAGCAATATATTTTTTTGATTCAATTGTTTTTTTTTCTCAGTGTAGTAGCACGTTGTAAAATATTGCGGCTTTGCGACAAGCTTGTATTCATCTTGCCCCATCAGATGGTTAAGGTAAATGTCCCAATTATTGAACACTATCTTGTATTTTCATTATTTCTCATTTACCTGCATGCATTTACGTATTTATAAAAATTTCATTCCATATATAGAACTTTTAGCAATCGAAATGTTACCTTACTTGTGCAAAAAAAGCTTTAATTAATAGAGCAAAAATTATTTAATCAGCAGCGGTGATCCGATTTGACGTATCGTGGTAACTGCTTATCGTTTTTGCTAAGACGCGCCGCTTCATGCGTAAGGGCATAAAAAAATTCAAAAACTATCGCATCTCAAAAAGTAAAGGCGTTTCAGGTTCCTCAGCAAATTTCTTACAAATAACAATTTTTATAAAAAAAAAATTATTTAATTATTTGTTAAAAAATACGGTGTTTGATCATTGGGAGATAGAAAATGCAGTGTGTCCCAATTATTGAACACTCGAACTCTCCAAGACGGCGTCATTAAACAAATCAAAACATCGAGACAGTTAACGTGTGACAGATCGTGTGAATCGGATTTATTCAAACAAAAACTGTAAGTTCCTGAATAAACTTACCTTTATTCTTTTAATAATAACTCTAAGATCGTCAAATATAGGTTTTATTTGTATTTTCATGCAATCAACATAAAAAGGAAAGTAAAAAGAGAATATGACCTAAATGTAACTTAAAAATACGAATGTACTGTTCAATATTTGTCGCTCCCCGATATTTCAGGGAGCCAAGCTGCGAAAAAATCAAACAAAAACAGAACATAAAAACGAGGAAGCTGAAAATAAAAATAAAATAAAGTTCGAGTCGAAAAGAAAAAATAAACCAAATGCGAATGAACCAAAAACCTGTCAAAAGAGACTAAATATATATTTTTGTGTTTTTACATGATTAACAAAAGATTATTTAAGTGTTTCATTTTGCTTTTATTTCTTAATATTGTACCCAAAATAATGTTTTCAGAACGAGAAAAGAGTTCTCGAGAGTGTTCAATAACTGGGACATGCCTGTTCAATATTAGGGACATAGGCACTTCCAGTGTTCAATAATTGGGACATTTGCATGCTTCACATTGTTATTCTTTTTTTTTCATTTGAAATCATTTAAAAATACTTTAAAGGGTGATTTTTCGAAAGTAAAAAAATCAAAGTATCATTTGAACCTGAAAGCGATGGTTTTTTCTTGATTTTATATTTTTTTCTCACCGAATTCAATCCCCCAGATTCTTAGCTGTTCAATAATTGGGACATTTACCTTACCGAGTAAACAAAAAATCACGCAATAAGCTTGAACATTTCTGACACACCGTTCTTATTAACTTAATAATTAGTACTTTCATTGCATTTACCTACCTGTCTCTAATCAATATCAGCAACTCAAATCCTAAAGCGACGTATCACCACAAAACTCCCTCAGTCTTCGCCGTGACTTCATTATTATTGTGAGCAAAATTGATCTCCGTAACTGGCAAAATTATCAGGTCTCCGCGGGCGAACGTAGAGGGTCATAGTCCTGAGGAAAATGAAAATATCCACCCACGCAGCCTCCTAAATTTCACACACTAAAGAAAGCTGCGCGTACAACCACGCCCGAACAAAAAAAAAAACAAATTGGCTCATAGGAAAGCTGCGCTTGCGAGATAATTACGAAAGTGAAGAGTAACGGTTGAATTTCAATTTACATCTCGGTAAAATTGAAACATTGGGGTAAGAAAAGTCAGCGGTTGGTCGCTTGGAAGCGAAGTCTCCTCTATTATTCGTACTAGAATAGCATTCACGAGCCATTTCTTCGTGTTCGCGTGTTATTCGGGAACGAGATTCCGTCCTGGCTGCGGCGCACACGGGGTGCTTTTCAGACGTTCCTGGTCGCGCCATCGGACCTCGGGCCGGAAACCAAGCCGTTAGAATGTTAAAGGCTTCCCGGTACACGCTCGGTTTACGTTAAAACGCCGATTCCACCACGTATACCTGCTCCTTACATTCCATTTACGGCCGCATTTACATACACAGGCACATACATAGAATATGGGGAATTTCACGCTTTATCGACGTTTCTACACGAGTCTCCGCGTTTTTTTTTTAGATCCTTCGGTTTCCACTTACCCTAGACTGTAAAACATTTCCGTGAAATACAACGTACGCGTTTCTACATTATTACAGCTACGTATACAGATGTGGAACATTTTTTTACGCAAAGTTCGCGCGTCCTCGTGGACAAATTGTCGTAGGGATCCAATTGGACTCCCATACGTGTCCAATGGGTTATCGCATTGGATCCATGTACTGATGAGTCACGCTCGTTAATTGGATTCTAATCGGGATACCCCAGTGGAATCCAATTTTAATCCTCAAGGATTCCCATATCATCGAACAGAATCCGGTATGATTCTCGATGGATTTCACGGCATTCTGTACGTTTAATTTTCTGAACAAAATACACAGATATACGAAATGAGTGGATCTCAAAAAAGTGTAAATCTTGTCTTAAGGTAGAACGAGCGCGAGCTCTTGATTTCTATAGATTTTGTGACAAATTTTAACCAGGCATTGCTCATGTCATTATGCATGTTTGAGTGAAATTTCGGAACAGTCGAATATTTAGATTGGGAGATAATGGGTCTGAAAAATGCAACCTTTCAAGGGATCAGCACAGTGTAGCATTTTGAAAAGATCGATTTTTTGTTGCATTACACTCAGAAAAAAGATTTATTATGTTCTAATAAATTGGCACATGAGAACATAATTTATTAGAAATTAATAAATGTTTACTCGTATAGAAACAATTTTTATGTGATTGTAACTACAGCATTTATTCGTCGTCACTAAAAATGTTTTTTTACGTGCCGATTTTTCACATAAATTAAAAGCCATATTTAAGATAGAAAATTTGAATAAATATTTCCTTAAATCAAATAAATGCTACTTTTCGATCATGAAAACCTCTTATTTCGCGACTATGATACTAGTGCGCGTATGCGCACTTTGCCCTTCAACGCGACGGGTCCGACAGCAGGCCGCTCGTCAGTGTTGCGTTTCGGAAGTAAGCAACTCGAAAGTAAGTAATAATATAAAGTAAGAAAATAAAGTGAGAAAAAAACGTTTAAGTGAGAAAATAATTGACGTGCGAAATGACACAATTCCTCCAAAAAAACCAGGTGGGGGACTATGAAGACTCCTATAAGATCCCGGGAAAAAATTTCATATCTGAATATATCTGAATCATATCTGTAGAATCAGATATGATCAGACAAGAAAATTGGCACTATCTGTTCATGTAGTGTCATGACAGATCATGTATGCTTATATCTGAACATGTATGATCATATCAGAGCCATTTTGATAATTTTGAGAGCAGACCCGTCCATATCGCAGCAGGTCTGACCAGATCCAATCC
Organism: Ophion obscuratus; assembly: GCA_964007375.1. Classification (NCBI taxonomy): domain Eukaryota; kingdom Metazoa; phylum Arthropoda; class Insecta; order Hymenoptera; family Ichneumonidae; genus Ophion; species Ophion obscuratus. Next base: position 28,749,089 of record OZ023313.1, read on the forward strand.
CCAGGCAAGATCTGATCTTGTTGGACCAGATCTGATTTTATTGGGCCGGATCTGATCATGTCAGGTAGATCTGATTTTGTTGGGCAAGATCTGATCATGTCAGGCAAATCTAATCTTATTGGACCAGCTCTGTCTGTCCGTATGAGAATAAAATACCGTGGATCCAAGTATAATTGGACATCTATGAACAATAGACCTGCCCATATGATAGAATCATAGTTTATCTGAACCATCAGACCAGGTATGACTCCGACTATATCGAAGCAAATCTTACCCTGTTGAGACAGATCAAATCTTGTTAGTGCAGCCATGAAGATATCAAAATGTTTACATATATAGAGCGGGGTTATTAACACGTCATCACTTGACGTGTTAATAATTAATAATATTATAGTAACTCACATGATCACATATAATACAGCCAGGTGAGGTGCCATATTTGATCGGATATCGTCTCATATTCTCATATATCGTTTCATATATTCAGATCTTTTCATGTGTGAACAACTGAACTGCATATACGACAAGGTATGAGTGTATAAGACTTCGTATATTTTCCAGGTTTGGTATCGTATCTGATGGGATAAAATTTTATATGAACATGCCTGTTCATATATCACATCATATATGTTCAGATATGGTTTCACGCTGCCAACTCGCCTTGGTACCTGACCAGATAAAAACATGTATGAGATCTATATAGCGGAGTCTGGTACCGTATTTGATCGGATATGATCTTATACGAACAGATACGGTCACATATCACATTATGCATGTTCAGATACAAATTTACGGTACCAACTCGCCTTGGTACTTAGCCAGATATAAACAGATATGGTGAGGCCAGATACTGTATTTGATAAGATATGATCTTCTATATGCATATGCGATGTGGAATAAGATCAGACCTAATCATATATGATACTGTAAAATGTCAGATATAAATATATCTGATACATGTATGACAATATCTGAAACATATATGAACATATCCACTCAGACATGAACTTTTTTTCCCGCTATGTTAAGAAAAACTCTATTTGTCGAATATAAAACACCCATTTATTCTAACTTGTTATCCTATTAGATGTTAAGAAAAATTCTTAGTAAATTTTAAACATAAACTTAAATAAAACATTTTCTTAGCTGTTAATAAAATCGTAGTAGGCCGACGGCGAATAAGAAAACTTATTCGCCGGGAGACAACCTTCTTTGTCTTTATAAATCTTTTTTCTGAGTGTATCCGACAGTATACACGGTTGGAAACGTTCTGTCAAATTTTTAGATCGAAATTCGAATTATTTCGATCGCTACAGCCTTCCTTAGAAAAAGTGATTGGAGTGTGAGATCCCGCGCTCCGAACTTTAAACGCGTTTTTCTCGGAATGGAGTTTTTAAAAACGGTGGCCACTCTCAAAGGACGAGTTTTCAAGCTATCCGTTTAAAATTTTATCAGAATATTCTACACGTCATTCCTGATGTTGCCATGGAAACTTTTTTGGTTTTAAAATCTTCCTTTTTTTACGATAAACATGAAAAAAGGCTAAATTTTATACTTTTTGTTCAAAGCGCCGCCATTTTTTCAAATTTCGCTAAACAAAACCTCCACAGGAACATAGCGGCTTTCCTACAGATTAATAATCATTTTAAAATGTTTGTTTCAGATAAAATTTGCGGCCCCAATCCTGGCGACTATGGGACACCATTTTTTTCCACGCAATTTTCCGTAAATAAAAACAATGTTAAACTATAAATAAAGAAATTTAAAACAAATCATTTTGTATTCTTTAACGATGCTTCTATTTGTAAAAAAATTAGACCGATTCGCATGTCCTATCCACCTACAGAAAACGTTGAACATCGGCTATTTTTCGGACGGTCACACTGTGTTGGTCCCTTAACACTATAGGGTCTGCATTGGAATAAGATAGAATAATTTTTCGTAAAAATATTTGTCCCCTAGAATAAAAGAACATATGGCAACACCGCATCGTTCCATGTATCCAATGACGTAAGTTTGCGCGGCATGTTTAAAATAATACTGCAACACAAATTTTTGTTTGGCAGTAATTTTTAATCGATAACGTTTTTAATTAGTTATGAATTAATAAACACTTTCATTTGTTAATGAAGATAACATAAACAATATAAAATATTAACATTTACAACACAAATATATTTTTGTATAATAAAAGCTTTTTACCTTAGGAATGCGATAATTTTTTTTTCTCGAAATATTGAACAATACTGTTCTGCCGTGTTGCCATATGCCTTCATATTATCGGCGACAAATATTTTTCACGGAGAATTATTCTGTCTTTACTGAACGTTTTTAGCAAAACTGAATAGTGAAGGAAATCCAAACTTTTTTTACTCTTTCTCTAACTAGTTTGCTATCTAAACATAATTTTTTTCAAAATTTATAAACACAATAGAATGGTACGAATAATTATGTGACCTGACTCTCGGTCAATGCAGACCGTGCAGTGTTAAGAGTTGCAATTTAAAAACTCAGTACCCCCCAGTCTAAGTAGTCGACTGTTATGAAATTTCACTAAAACATGCATTATAATATGAACCATGTCTGGTTAAAATTTGAACGAAATCTATAGAAATCAAGGGCGCGCGCTCGTTCTACTTTAAGGCGTTTCGGGGCAAATGATGAAATATTACCATTTTCGTTAAATTTATACAGTAAATTCTTTGTCATAAGCTGAATGCACTCTCCAAATTTTTAATCGATCGTCTACACCCTTTCTATAAAATTTACAATTGAAAAAACACTTCTTAAATAGGGAGATGGCTATGATAAGATAACGTAAGAAGTACATTATGACACTGATGAAAAAATTGTCATAATAATGTACTGAGTGATGTGGCGGTTTTGCATAACATTTTAAACATTTTTTACACACTTTTTCATGCGTAGAACTGTCATTCAGCAATAAGCGTGGGCATCTATCTCCCTATGTTGAAAAGTGTTTTTCCAATCATATATTTTATAGAAACGGCGTTCAATTAAAAATTTGGAGGGCACATTTAGTAAATGACAAAGAATTTACTTTATTCATTTTAACGGGAGATATACACATAGATGGTCGAGGTCTAGGATTTAGAAGCTATGAACATTCCGTCGACCGTAAAAGACCTACACTATGGGCCTGATATCGATGATTCCATGTAAGTTGACAAATTTCATGATTTATTCATTCCCAAGTTTTCAAACGCGTTTTTCTCAAAACCACGTTTTTCAAATCGGTACCCAAAATTTCTCGAAAACCAATAAACCGATTGCCTTGAGGTATTTTGTGGTTATTCTATACACCATTATCTAGTACTTGTCATAGGATTTTTTTTCCGTTACTTAGTTTTTGTTTTATAGGCAAAATAATGATGAATTTTTGGTCCAAAAATCACTATTTATGTTCAAACGTCCGCTATTTGGTCATAAATAGATATTTTCAAAATCGGCTACGACAAGCACTAGATTGTACTATTTAATTTAATAATTTTTTTGGTTTTTTCTTTCAGATGATTTTTGAAGAAACGCCAGTGGGTACCGTATACGCAGATTTTTTTACGGCGCTCCAAGGATCATACAATGACCTTGTATATTATTGATATTTTTAAATAAAGAAAAATAAACATATTTTTGAATGTATATACTTTTAGATAATTAAAACCCCAATCCGAAATTTCAAATAGTTTTCCTTGAAAAAATGCACTAAATTGACCTTTTTCCGGCTCCTAGGTGTATATCTCCCCTTAATCAAATGGTAATATTCTGGCAATCATCCCGAAACTCCTCAAGATGGTTTTGAAATTTGCATCGTTGCCATGCAACGAAAATATATTCTTCCTTATAGCCCATTTTTTGGCCCATTCAGCGTACAAAAATCACTGTAACATTTTTGAAGATCCCTACCCGAGCAGAAATCTAATCAGGCTGCCTGAGGATCCATCAGGCCCGGATCAGGGATCAATAAGGAGCCCTGATCAGGCACGCCTGATTTGAGCCAGACAGGGGCCTGAGCAGGGATCAATAAGGCGCCCTGACCAGGCACGCCTGATTTGCGCCAAACAGGGACCTAAGCAGGGATCAATAAGGCGCTCTGATCAGGCACGCCTGATTTGCGCCGGACAGGAGCCTGATCAGGCATTAATAAGGCGCCCTGATCAGGCACGCCTGATTTGCGCCGGATAGAAGCCTTATCAGGCATCAATAAGGCGCCCTGATCAGGCACGCATGATTTGCGCCGGATAGGAGCCTTATCAGGCATCGATAAGGCACCCTAGTCAGGCACGCCTGATTTGCGCCGGATAGAAGCCTTATCTCGCATGAAGCTCGTCACTCCGTAACCTCTCCTCTCTAGCACTAGACAGCGCCTCTGTCGGCGAAGCCTCACGAAATATTTTGACAGCTGCACACGCAGGCACGCGAAATATATGAAAACAATGGTTATCAACCGAAAGTGCGTGTCGTCAAAATTTGTTTCAAAATCTTTTTTATCATAAATAAATATTTATGTTAATTTTTTTGTATTATTGTTATATGGAATCAAAACTTTTGTATATAATACCACCAGTTCCGTATTATATACCGTATTATATACCATATATATAATACCACCAGTCCCGTATTATATACGTAGAAGAAAGCGCAACAGCCACGCCGTAGCGACATCGACACATCTCGTTCGGTTCATCAATTTCTCCTGAAGAAAGGCAAGCCCTTCAATAAAGTGCAGTGCATGCAAAATCTCAGGTAAAGTATATTTGCGATTATACTGTGGATTATCTACACATGAACAGTGATAATATATAAAATACGACTTGATGGGCGAAGACTATGCGGCGTAGCTTAACCTCACTTTGTCACTTTCGCACCATTTGTATATATATAGTGTAATATATTTCGTATCAAGAAAAAATGTTCAACAGTACAAACATACGTATATGTACATAAATGTACTCATACATACGTGCAAGGACCAGATGACGAGAAATAATTGCGCAAATTGCATTTTGTACCGTCGAACATTTTTTTCTCAATAATATATATATACAACACTATATATATACAAATGATGTGAGAACGACGAAAAGAGATTGAGCTACGCCACTACGAGGTACACCATTTTTAAATAATTATTAATTATTTAATTATCTCAAGAGAATATATCAGTCGGAGCCTATATCGCTCACTTTTCCCTGGTCGAATATATCTATACTTATAATAAATATAGATATACCCGACGGGGGGGCGGTGGCGCTCCCTAGGTCCGACTGATATATGCTCTTAATGTAAAGATGTGATTTTTCTATGTATATTTACTAATTTTTCTATGTATTCAAAATATTTCAGATGCAATCTTGAAAAAGTATGATGGTACTCCCCACGCAGGTTCTATCAAAGAGAAACAAATTTCGGATGGGCTAGCGGCGGTCATAAACAGTGCGAATGATTGGAACGGTCATCGCAAAAACCGGAACAAACACTAAACGATCAAGTCAAATAAAATAAAAACTTAAACTTTAAAAAAATGTTTTCATATTTTTAATAACGTTAGTAAACTTGATAACGTGTAACTGCGATAATAATTTAATAAATGTTGATCTATTGTTAAACAAAAAATTAATCAAATAATTGAGCCAGATGACACGCATGTCTCAGGCTGGATGAGGCACCTGATCCGAGCCAGATAAGTTGCTTGATCCGAGCCAGATATATAGTGCCTAACCCGAGCCTGGTAAGGTGCCTGATCCGGGCCAGATATAGTGCCTGATCCGAGCCGGATACGGAGCCTGACCCAGGTCTGATAAGATGCCTGATCCGGGCCAGATAAGTTGCTTGATCCGGGCCTGATCAGAGCCTGATAAGGTGCCTGATCCGGACCTGAATATGCAAAAGCGTTACATCCCTGATCAGGGCCGGACTAAATTTGCCTGACCCGGCCCGGATTTGCTATTGTGGCAGCCTGATCCGGTCCGGATTTTACCCTGAACAAATTTCTGCTCGGGTACTAGATATCCGTAAACTAAACGTGGCAAAAAGTTTAGAAAGTAATCAAAATAGATAAAGGAAAAAAAGAAGAATTTTCGTTGCACTCCAACGATGCAAACTTCAACACCATAACGAAAGAAAGTATAAATCGCTTGAAAAAAGTAGACCTTAAATATCGATTCAATCGCATTACTGAAACATATTTTCACATATTTTCGATTCGAACGGGGTAAGAATTCTCAAACGGCGTTCATCGAGGAACAGTGCAGAATCCAATTGGAACCGAACGAAGACACCCTATGTGCAGTGTCCTAACAAATTCCTATAGAGATGTGGGTGCATCTTGGAACTCGATAAATTTGTGTACTGGATCACAAGAGGACATTTTCTTGGGAGATCCAACGAACTCCGGTTGAGAATTTCAAATAAGAAATCTGAAACGACGTCAATCGGGAAATAGTGCGGTATCCACTTGGATTCCAATGTCGACTCCCTACGTGCAGCGTCCCTATCAGATCCGTATAGTGATATGGTAAGATCTGGGGACTCCGCATGAAATTTCTGCACGGGGTGTACCAAAAATAAATTAAGTCCTCGGGGGATCCACTTTAGGGATAAAAGAGGATCTTTTGCTTCGGTAGCTCTGCAAGTTGACAATTGAAAAAAAAAAAAAACATGTATTTATTACATAGCTAATCTTCCCAAAATTGCTTAGTCTGCCCTTTTGGGCTTTAAGGGACCCCTCCCTTTCCCTTCTCGTGCCCCGTTTTTTCTCCAGTCATTTTAGTTGCTGGAACAGCGCCCAGAGTGCCTACTCCTTAAGGGGAGGGTAGAGGTTTCAGCGTGAAAAAAAACACTTTTTTGCAAATTTTTTTCATCTATACGGATAGAGTAAATTTATTTAAACCTTTTGTACATTGTTAAGTGTCATTTCAAGAACATTCCGTGAAATTTATACGCAAAAATATCCACAAACAAGCCGGTGCTGCGTTTTTTCTCGAAACCACTTTTTTAAAGTCCGTGTTGACTGCCATTTGAAAACTACATGACCGATTTATTTCACACTTGGTACACACTTTGTACATATAAAATACCTCCCCCCAACGGTTAGTTTGAGTTTTTTTTACATTGAGGGAGTTTTTCACGCCCAAAATGGCGGAATTTTTCGTGAAAAATAGCACTTTTCACTTTACATGACCACCAACCATTTAGAAATGGAAATAAAAAATTATCAAAGACCGTTGGGGGGGGAGGATTTGATGATACTTTGACTAGATTTTAATGGTACTTGATTTCAGATAATTTCTAGCTGAGATACAATGATCACCGCAAGTCGTGTTTTTCCAAAGGCGTTCTTGGAAAAGCTTTGTCACCGGCTTGTTTGTGGATATTTTCGCGTACAAATTTCACGGAATGTTCTTGAAATGACACTTAACGATGTGCAAAAGGTTTCAATAAATTTACTCTATCCATATAGATGAAAAAAATTCGCAAGAAAGTGTTTTTTTTTCACGCTATAACCCCTACCCTTCCCTTAAAGTCGTGTTTTCACAAGGGCACAGGGGAATTGAGGAAAACCCGTGCCAATACACACAACTATATTTTACCCAATCGCACTTGTGTTATCAGCCGAAGCTCAGTAAAACTGACCTTGCTCAGTAGTCGACGCGCAAGCCAGTGCGCGGCGAAGCGGTCACCCATCCGAGTATTGGACCCGGCTAACGCGGCTTACTATGGAGAACCGCCGAAGCCGCACACGACCTGCGTGTTCACTACTGTTCGTAATTTGAGAAGAATATACAATGAATGGTGAAAAGTGCCATAGCCAAAAAGAACGCCCTTTACGATGCTCAATTTGTTACTCGAGACATCGGAAAGAAACGTGAGTATGCAGAGAACTACGGAGTCGTACAACGTTTGAATCTATCAAACCGTAGCACGCATACGAATACTGGAAATCGCACGCACTCGTGAGGTCCGTAATTCGATCACCAATATATGTATAGTGTCCGTTATAGCACGTCACAGCGGTCACAACATATCGTCATATTTATCAATCGCATATTCGAGCTCTTCTATGCCAGCTGGACCAAAAGTCAACCCCCTAGGAGGTTGAATTATCGACTTCGAATTTAGACGACCCTAGATTATGGGCACACTTGACAGTCTAGGCAATAAGCATGGAAGTAAGCACTTTTTAGATATAAATACGCAAAATTGATCTAAGGGTAATTGGATGTCGCTGACTCGAATGGCTATACCAATTTTGCAATCAACCTCCGAGAAAATATTTTAAAATGTTAAAGAATGTTTTAAAACTGTTTAATCCGGAACCTAATAATTGTATCGAAAAATATTAGAAACAAAAGTTCTTTGGGATATAAAAGTACGTAAAAAAGTATTAAACGGTCATCGTCGTATCTTCAAAAATAAGGGAGAAAAAAACGAAAAACCATTTAATTAAGGGACAAAAACCTCGAAATTTCAAAAAATTAAAAAATATCAAATTCGTAGATATCTCGGTTTTTTTTTAATACGCATTGCTTTAGTAAGAGTTAATCGTACTTTTTAGACATTTGCTTTATTTTTATTTGTTGTATAAGTATTAAAAAATGACGACTGAGCATTGACAACGTGACTGGTTGAGGACTACTGTCAGAAAGAGATGCACTATATGGCTATGCCGTTCGCACTCATGGGAGCTTCCTTCTATCGTTCCGCCACGCATGCGCGCAACGCGCATCACGCGTATCTTGCGTTCCTTACACTCCCAGTGGTACTTCGGCTGCAAAGCGATTTCGTCTTGCAAACAAATTTTCATTCGTCTTTTTCTCCCTGATTTTTGAAGATACGAAGACGAACGTTTAATACTTTTTGACGTACTTTTATGTCCTAAACGACTTTTGTTTGACATATTTTTCGAAAAAATTCGTAGATTCCGAATTAAACGGTCTTTAAACATTTTTTTATATTTTTAAACCTTTTTTCGAGGCTTGGTTGCAAAATTATTATCGCCATTTGATTCAGCGTCATCCAATTACCTTTAGCTCAATTTTGCGTATTTATATCTAAAAAAGTGCTTACTTTCGACATTTTTACCGGACTATTGGGATTCGTTTAGAGAACGAACGAGAGGAGAGGATTTTCCGCAAGCGTCGGACATTGCTCTTTTTTGACACAGAATGCCTCGTACTGGTATCGACTCCACCCCTCATCCATCTACTGCGACTGATACCCAGGGGGGCACTATATTTTATTTATTGATTTCTCTACACGAACTCTACGCGGAGCGTCCATAGAATCGATCCTACGACGACAATTACGAAGCTGTATCCCGCGAGATGTAGACGGGGGTGAAGAAGGAGGCGTGGGTGAGACCGTAAAATTTACGACACACCAAATCGACATTTCAAAATGAATGTATATATTTATCAATAGTTATGGGCGTGTAAGAAGATTAACAGGTGAGCGATTTAATGCGTAAAAGTTCAAATCAATATCTTTAGAGGGAACTTGCTTGTTCATTTTACAAAAATGTCTTTTTTCGTTTCCAAAAAGATCCACCCCTCTCTCTCCACAAAGAAGGGATATTGCGAAAAATAGATGATGCTTTTCTGAAATAATTGCACATACCTGAAAACGCCTGTCTCCACCAGTGGACGATAAAATAAACGTAGGTACTGAAAAACAGGAGGCAGCGCTCAAAGACAAACTGGAACTAGAATCACAAGGGCTCTTATCGAATATACCGTAAAACCGGGGAAAATTGACATTAAGGGTAACTTTGTCAGCTTTTTGGGCTACTTCAACAGAGCGCCAAAATACGGTTTTGACGAATTCTTTTTTAACTTTTTTTCCATTGTTGGTCAAATGTGTTGTTCAGGTTTATTAGAATGTTGCTAAATTTGATTGTAATGTTGCTGAAGTTGATTTTGACCTTAATGATAATTATAAGACTGATTAATTGCCTATAATAGTACCCCAGGTACTTGATATTGTTATGTAAAATGTTTGGCTGATAAAGATGACAATGTGATTGTAAAAAATCGTTGTCTTTCATTTAAGTCCATGTATAATGCATAAAATATTAAATTTGTTTTATCAACATGATGTCAAAGTATCCCTTAATCTTTCACATAAGTTGCATTTCAATGCCTTGTCAAAGAAACCCCATACTCGAGGTTACTTTGACACCGCAAAAAAAAATTATGGGGGGGGGGGGGGGTTGACAAGAAATTTTCGGTGTGTGTACTTAAATCAATGTACATTACGAAAAAAAAAATTTAAATCGATTTTTCGAAAAATGTTACTGTATGTAACCTCTTGAAAATATATATACATATAAAATTGTGGGGGCTCGCGGGGCTTGACTTTCTTATACATTTGACAGCAAAAGGACTCATTGTTCTATAGGCGCAAAAAAAGTGGAATTTACGATGCTAAAAAAAAGTTACCCACAAAAAACTTCCAAAACCTGTTCAAAGTAACCCCATTTTACGGTAGTTTTGTAATGATAGTTCTCGATTATATCAACGGAACAAATTAAAGTATCAATAAGGGTCAATTCCCTTATTGATACTTTAAGACGAGACGAAACGAGACCCGAGACAAAAAAAACACTTTTCTAACGTACCCCAACATAAAAATGAAAAAACTCTCGTTAATACTTTTATACGTAACAAAGAAACTACCCTGCCGCAAAGAAACGATTAGCGATAAAGGTGAATTTCGACGGTTTGTTTTATGGATACCCAGGTGATATAATGAAAATTGCGTTTAGTGGCATTTATTCTACATATCTATGAGTATCGTTACTAATTTTTTTTCACAAGATTTTGTAACAAAATGACGACTCTGAAACTGGGTCAAGCGAGTTACCTTTGGCTTATAGTGTCCTGCGACTGACAACGTTACGTCGACGACTCTTCACCGATTGTGTTGGAATATTTTTTAAACCTTATAATGACAGTTTACATAAAAGTACGTAGAGGATTTTTTATATGTAGAAAAGTTTTTTCCGGACAAAATGTATGTTCACCGATTTGTTTTTTCCGAAAACATTTTTTTCCGTACATGGACAATTTTATCGAAGATTGATATCATTCTATTTCCCTACGTATTTCAAAGAGAAAATATTATCTAAAACTCGAATTATTTTGAATTTTCGTTTCAGGGAAAAATTTCTAGACCTCTTGCCGGCGGCAGGACACTATCAGATAAAGGTGACTTTGTTGTCTTGTCGCTTCATCCAGGTTCAGCGCCGCCATTTTGTTACAAAATTTTGTGGAAACATTAGTGAAGATACTCGAAGATATGTAGAATAAAATATATGCAGAATAAAAATTCGTTATCTATTCTTGACTGGTAGCCTGTCTTAAGGGGGGATTTTTTTTAAGTGGGTAGACCTTTAGGCGAGATAAAAATTTGCTGATTTTTATGATTATTAAAAAAAAATCTTTACCATTTTCGAGACATAGGGTGTGTTCCAAACTGCATTTCCAAAACTGGCGTGACGTATAGCTAAAAAACTAATCGACAGATGTTGATGAGATTTGGAATAAATCTTTCTAACCTTATTGTCTAAAATAAAATTATAACATAAAAATATAACTTTAAATGTTTTTAAAAATAGAAAAAAAAGAATTTTTTTATTGCAAAAGTGGGCTATTTTTCCCCCAAAATTCAATATTTTTTTTTATTCAAACCGTACCATTTCATCGATTTTCAACATTTCTCACTTTTTCTTGGTTCATATTCTGCGCATGAGTGTTGCTGAAAGAGAAATCTTCGTTGTTTTTTTTTTCAATTAAGGGCAGATATACACCTAGCTGGTGGAGGTCGAGGATTTAGAAGCTATGAAAATTCCGTCGACCGTAGAAGACCTACACTATGGGCGTGGTATCGATGATTCCATGTAAGTTGACAAATTTCAGGATTTATTCATTCGCAAAGTTTCGAACGCGTTTTTCTCAAAACCACGTTTTTCAAATCGGTACCCAAAATTTCTCGCGAACCAATGAACCGATTGCCTTGAGGTTTTTTGTGGTTATTCTATACACCATTATCTAGTACTTGCCATAGGATTTTTTTTTCGTTACTTAGCTTTTGTTTTATAGGCAAAATAATAACTAGTTTTTGGCCCAAAAATCACGATTTATGTTCAAACGTCCGCCATTTTGTCATAAATCGATATTTTCAAAATCGGCTATGACAAGTACTAGATTATAGTATCTAATTTAATAATCTTTTTAGCTTGTTTTAAGATGATTTTTGAAGAAACGCCAGTGTACCGTATACGCAAATTTTTTTACGACGCTCCAAGGATCATACAATATCATTGTATATTTTTGATATTTTTAAATAAAGAAAATTAAACATTTTTGAATGTATATACTTTTAGATAACTAAAACCCTAATCCGAAATTTCAAATAGTTTTCCTTGAAAAAATTCACAAAAATGACCTTTTTCCGGCTCCTAGGTGTATATCGCCCCTTAATCCCGCTGACACTACCTGTCACGCCGTCGAACAACATCCGCTGCAACCCGTTTAGAAGACCTCGCCATACTTGCACCATTTTTTAAGATTAATAAAAATAAAAAAAATACCATGCTACAGCCAAAAGTATTGATAAAACGTACCCAAAATTAAAAAAAAAATTGTAAAGAAATCTTTCCTTTAAAAAAAATCATGAAAATCAGCCATTTTTCCTCGTTCAAAGCCCCCCCCGTAATCTCGAGGAAAAAGATGACGATCGCTAAATTCCAAAAATAATCCCGTCAAAGAAGAATTTCTATCATGATCGCTAATACTCGCTACAAGTACGGTTAGCGGAGTGACGTGAAAATTATCAAATTTAAGCGCGATGTGGATGATCCCATAGAGTATTGCTCGATATCGCGCTGGAATCTCCAACGGCCCTCATAACATTCTACAAGAAGCCTCTGGCTATATAGGGGCTGAAAATATTTTGGGGAATTTACCGAGGGAGCCGAGAGTTCCCGGCCCTCCTCCGGCTCAACCCGTATTCCCCTCGTTTTTGCTTCGAAAATAATACACAAGCGCTCACCCTCCTTTGGAAATGGTATATGCATATTCGGGTGCGTGTATCCGTGTGCATATCGCGGCCAAGAAAATTTCCTTCCCGAAAACGCGGCGGCGACCGGCGGCGAATGTGAAAAATAATTAGCGGCATAACTTAAACATGGAGCGAAAAAGTTTTCGAACTTGGAAGAGCACGAGACCGACGCGAATGAATAAAAGAGGAAATATAAGCGACATTAATTATTCGGTAACACTGGAAAAGACCGGAGGCATAAAGCTATACTCCTGCACTCATCTGAAATAGTATATATTGATAAATGGCCATGGGTCTGTGGACACAGCTGAATATGAGAAGTTCTTTGCCAACTGGACCAATATCGAAGCTCGAATATTTTCATTAGATTTATTTCCTTCGTATTACAGTATATATATATATGTATTGTAACTTCTTACGAAAAACTATTTTTTTTCTCTCTCTTAACCCTATGTTGACACACTGGATTATTTTGACCCGGACGAATTTGAAACAAAATGCACACCCTTCCAAAACTGAAAATTTTCAATAATTTTTTACGGCAAATTGATTTTATATTTGCCGAATTTTAATTATGCAGATATATTAACCCTTCGACTGCACACTGGATCATTTTGACCCCATTGCTTTTTTCAACTGCCTGTATCCCAAACCGGGGTAATCTATTTGGTCACGGTACAGCGCTCGAATGGTCCCCACTCCTACTCATCCGAGGTGGCCACTCGGCATCCTATATCCTGCCCGTGTACTGGAGACAGCTGTCGAAAAAGGCCTGGGGTCGAATCGACCCCGGTTATACAGTAGTGCGGTGAAAGTGGAAACTTTTTTTGGGTTAAATTTGGTGTTTTATTGCTACATGTGAGTTAGTTACGATAGAAAATGCTCATAGATATTTTTTATTTTGGGCTAATATAGTAAATTACACCAAAAAAACGAAATAGTACAAAATACAGGGGCTACACAGTTCGCCTTGGACTCGAGCGATTGCACAGCGATATCTACTGAAAAACAGTGTTGAAAATAATACAGTGTGCTCAAAGTAAATTATTACAGTTCCTATACTGTCCTCTTTGGACTCGAACCGCTGTACTGTATCTTTTACTGGAACACACAGTCCAAAATACAGTGTAGTCAAAAGTAAATTTTGACAGTTGAACACTGTAATATAAATTTAACAAAACTTGTAATTTGGTAGTTGATTAATCTGTATTATGTACAATGAATACGCCAGTTATATCGACAGAGTTTATGTAGACACACAAAAAAAGTTTATCCATTAATGAAGGTTGAAAAAAATGTGTCGAAAATATTAAAAAATCAGTCACATACACAAGACCGTACCTTTTTGTAAATAATTCTCTCTTTTTTTATAATTTCTTGAATTATGTCGCACAAATTTCAACGTTCGCATCCTATCGACCACGCACTATTTACTGGCAATCCTTTGTATCCTGGCCACGTGCTCACCCCACGCGCGAGACAAGTCCTAAGTAGACAAGAACGTACGGTTAAAAAAAATCTCTCTTTCTTTATAATTTCTTGAATTCTGTCGCACAAATTTCGATGTCCGCGTCCCATCAACCATGCACTAATAACTGGCAATCCTTTGTGTCCTGGCCTCGTGCTTCACCTCGTGCCTCATTTGCGTACAATATAAAAATCAGTGATCGCATTTAAATTTTACAGTTAAATATTTTTACTGAAGTCACTGATGTATTCACAATATCAAACTGCAAATAAACCAGTGTAACTGTCAAAATCTCAGAGTGCACAGATAACGTAACGAACTGTCGAAAGAAGAGAAAAGTACCGTGCCACACTGTGAAATTTTATGAATCACTCTGTACTCAATACAGTGTACACTGTAACCCTTGCACTTTACGTACAGTATAAAAATCAGTGACCTCATTTAAATTTTACTGTTGAATATATTTACTGAAATCACTGATTTATTCACAATACCAAACTGTAAATCAATCGGTGTAACTGTAAAAATCTCAGAGTGCACAGATTACGTCACGAACTGTCGAAAGAAGAGTAAAACTACCGTGCCACGCTGTACATTGTAATGAATCACTCTGTACTGAATATACTGTACACTGTAACCCCTGCAGTTTGCGTACAGTATAAAAATCAATGATCTCATGTAAATTTTACAGTTGAATATTTTTACTGAAAACACCGATGTATTGACAATACCAAACTGTAAATAAGCCAGTGAAACTGTAAAAATCTCAGTGTGTACAGGAAAATTCGTCATTTTTGCAGGACAGGATTTACATTACTCTGTTTTACTGTAAAATGAAATATGGCACCCTGTTCTTTATGCAGTTTATACTGTGATTTTCGCTGTTTCTTTTTTTTCGTGTATGTGTTTAGAATGCCGGTCATAAAACTAAAAGCAAGTGCCCGTTATGCAGGAGGGCTAAGTGCAACGAGCACCGAATGTACTTATGCGTCGATTGCGGACAAATGTGAATAATAGTAAGTCGTTGAAGTAAAAAAATGCAGAAAATGTACATTTTCAGCAACTAATCTGCCGAAGGAGTAGATTATTTCCATTATTCACTATCCCGAAAACGCTCAAATTCAAACCTCCGAATGAATATACTTTTTGGAAAGACGGTCGACGCTGACTTTTTCGTATCTACAAATCTTCTTCTTGAAAAAACCCCAAAGAAATTCTTTTATATTTCGAAAACAAAAATATGATATTTTTCGTGCGAGTACGTATTTTTCAACGCATCTACCACTTTGAACGAATGTTGGGCACTTAATTTTTGTTTTTCTTAAAAATACATGTTCTACCACAAAATAAGGATCATTGATTACGAAAAACGTCTTTACGGAAAAGAAATGCATGTTGACCGAAATACGACGATCAGAAAAACGTCTGGGGTCAGATTGACCCCGTATGCAGTCACAGGTTCTTGGCGGCCGTGTGCAGTCGAAAGGTTAATAAATATTTAAAGTGTACCCCTGATTTTTTCAATAACGACCGATCGAAGGGTTGTTAATGGCAGGTAGATGAAGTAACCTTTTTGACACCCTGGGCCAAATCGACCCAGTGTGTCAAAATCGTGGCCAAATATAAGTGTGTCAACGAAGAGTTGAATTCAAGCATTATTGTTTCATCGATCGCTTGACCGTAATCATGAATGTTTGTCTATCTTTTGAAGGACCCTGGACGAGTCGTGGACGTCAATTGACCGAGGGCAATAGGTTCTGAAACACGGCGAATGATTCTTTCCTTTTTTCTTCAGCCAAGCATTCCTGGATATTCATTAGGGAGTCCACAAATCCTACCACATCTCTATAGGGATTTACCGAGGACGCCGCACGTAGGGTGTCCATATTGGAATCCAGATGGATTCCGTGCTATTTCCCGATTGACGTCATTTGATAATTTTCTTTTATTTGAAATAGTCAACAAGAATTTGTCGGATTTTCCATGATAAATATCCCTTCGTGATCCCGTCCACAAATTTGTAGGGGAGTCCCAAGATGCGCCCACATCTCCATGGGGATTTGATGACGTTTAAGTTTGCATTGTTGGAATGCAACGGTATTGTTTTTCTTTATTTTTATCATTGTCCAAAGCCTTGTTTTTGGCAGTTTGAAATCCTAAATTTCTAATAAGAATACAGAGAAGCGTTTCAGCAATTTTTGGGTAATTCAAAAGAATTACTTTTCGTTGAATTCCAATGACGCAAACTTCAACGTCGTGGGGTTTGTTAGGGATGCCGTCCATAAAGAGCCCTCATTGGGACCCAATTGGCCTCTGCACTGTTCCTCGATGAACACCGTTTGAGTTTTCTTACCACGTTCGAATCGAAAATATATGAAAAGTTACGAGAAAAATTTAGGCGTGTCAAAACGTAACTTGCACGCTTCGTAAGCGTGTACGTGTGAAGTGATATTATGTCAAAGTGCAGTAAAATAAATGATAAACGATAATTACAATGGAGTTTCAGTGATGTAATTCAAATTGATTTTTAGTATATACGTTTTGAAGCGATTTATACTCCCTTAAGTTATGGTGTTGAAGTTTGCATCGTTGGAATGCAACGAAAATTCTTCTTGATTTTTTCATTTCTTGATTTTTACTACTTTCTATTTTTTTGCACGTTTAGTTTACGGTTCTTCGTAAGGATCTTTAACCCTTTGACGACCAAGCCTATTTCTGGATGGCTCAAAATCATTTCTTCTGGTAGTATAGCTAAAAAAGGGTTAAATATGAATATCCAACCATAATTTTGTCGATAAGGGGCCTGGGAAGTACTATTTTCGGACTGTAGCGAATTTGCTACTAACTTTTTCACCCGCTCGGTTCGAACTATTATACTAATTTAATCAAAACATTTCGAAGCCTTGTTCGCTCAGTCAAGCTTCCTTTACACAATTCTATCGAAAAATATTTCGTGAATGTCCATTTACTTACTTTATTGGTCAAAAAACGGGCAGCAGATCAAATGCTAGGGCAAGCGTCGTAAATTTTTACGTCAGCATTGTTGCCACATTAACATAATTAATATGTTTACGTTTGAATTTCAAACTATATGAACTGATACAAGTGATACTGAGACGCTGACATTTTTCTGTACTGCCCACCCAAAGTTTCGACTACGAGGAAGTCGTAACTTCTCTGATATCGATTGAGACTCACCTGAAGCATCCTTGTGAACACATAGCATTCTAGGTGCATCGTGATAAAAGATTATCAAATTATTTATTATTGATGTTACATAACATAAAGAATATATTTCTCACTACGGGGGTCGTATTGTGAAAACGAAATAATAGTACAGTCGTGCTATCGCCGAAAAACCCCGTAATCGGAAAAAAAATAGAAGAAGGCCAGTTTTTTTAACAAATGATTCTGTAGGTGCCGTGCACTGAGAAAACAATATATTTCTGTGTACCGAGATTTGCTAACTATCAACAAATGGTAAAGTTGGATATGGCGAAATAAATATATTCTTACAGTTAATGAGTCATTCATTCGAGCCTCTGAATTGTCACAAATAAAGGTTTGGTAATAGTTAAGAAATGGGCACTTTAATGGAACATACTCGTTCTTAAGGGCGGGGTAAAGTATTAAACATTTTTTTTTCATTTTTTTTTTTATTTTTTTAAATGAATGCATAATATATCAAGAATATTGTGTTAAAATTTCAAGTCGATCGGAGTAAAATTAACGATTATGAGTATTTGAGCGTCTATTGCTCCATGCCGTTCTCTTCTCTTCTGCGTTTTTCAAACCGTTTTTCTGAGACTTGTCATATTTGAAGTCCGTGTGCACGATAACTCAAAATCTATTGGACCAATCGCTTTGAAATTTTGCACAGTACTTCTTCACATAATTCACCAGGTATTGTCGAGAGCTTTTTTGTTTTTTTTAATAATTACTAATTTTTCAACAACAAATTAGCCGATTTTTTTTAGCGAAAATCGGGTTTTTGGCTCCCAAGTGCTACGAAAAATCGAAAAAAAAATCCTCCCTTCATTACCTCGAGAAACATCTCCTTTAACAAATGCATTTTATTTTTTTTTGTTTCAAATGATTCTGTTGCGAGTTATGGTTCACACCGCAAACCAACTTTTTTTCGAGGCGCCTCCGGGGTTTAATTTTCACTCGCTCAATTTTGAATATTTTGCAATGCAAATTTAGGAGAATGTTGTTCAAATGTTACTTTATTATATATAAATTTTTCAATAAACGATCACTATTCGTTACGCCAAAAAAAAATCTTAAAAACATGCCTTTTTTCGCCGAATTAACTTTACCCCGCCGTTAACAGCCAATAGATATACAGTTGGTCTAACCCAATGCTTCGTATTAATATACTATAAATACTTGTTGCCTATAACTGAGGCGTTTATTCAATGAGATCAGTGGAAAAGTTGCACCAAATGTAATGGATGGTTGAGTGAACGATATTTTATATTCGCACAAATCAAGATTCGTGTATAGTTACCAAATAAATATTTGGACAGTCATGCATTGATTGTCGGTAGATGAATGTGGAGTTGAATGACGTAGCACTACAGTGCTAGTGGGCAAGTGGACAAGGAACAAGTCGTATAGAAAATGAGACTTGTTCCTCGTTGGAGATCGTTGGACAAATCGTTGTCCAACGTTTTGTCCTCTAGAAGTAGCAAGTCCGTTAATCGGAGGACAACAAAGATGGTACCATCAATACGTTGTAGAGCAAGGAACAATTCTCATAGAAAATAGGCGTTCGACCAGTCCCGCGGTCGACGTGGCCACCCCTGCTCTAATGCATAATTTAATATTTTTTATATTAGGAGTACAACTTTGCAGTGACCGTTTTACTTAGAGAGCCACTGCGGCCGAAGTAGTGGCCCTAGCTCAATAAAAAAAGTGGCATTTTAAACTAGAGGCTCTGCCAATGTAAACAATTTAAAAAAGCTAACGGATACGTGTATGCATTATAAAGTTATTGGCACTCAAACATGGCAACCTACGAGCCGAATTCTCAGCATTTGCGGGAACTGCTCCAAAGACAACAAAGGAAGGGATTTTTGCACCGGATTGTGACTGGAGATGAAAAGTGGGTTTACTACGATAATCCTAAACGCCGGAAATCATGGGGACTGCCTGGTCATATTCCGTCATCGACGCCCAAACCGAATATTCACGGATCCAAAGTGATGCTGTGTATCTGGTGGAACCAGCTGGGCGTTGTGTACTATGAGCTGCTCAAACCATCCGAAACCATCACAGGGGAACTCTACCGACGTCAGTTGATGCGCTTGAGTAAGGCACTCAAAGAGAAACGGCCACAATTCAACGAAAGACACGACAAGGTGATACTGCAGCATGACAATGCCCGACCCCATGTTGCAAATGTCGTGAAAAAGTACTTGGAAACGCTGAAATGGGAGGTTTTATCCCACCCGCCGTACTCTCTAGACATTGCCCCTTCCGACTATCACTTGTTCCGGTCAATGGCACACGATTTGGCTGACCAGCACTTCGGTACTTACGAAGAAGTCAAAAATTGGGTCGATTCCTGGATTGCCTCCAAGGACCAAGACTTTTATCGACGCGGGATTCGAATGCTACCTGAAAGATGGGCCGAGGTCGTAGCTAGCGACGGGCAGTGCTTTGATTAAAAAATATGTAGCCACTTTTTTATAATAAAGCCTTAAACTTTTGAAAAAAACGGTCACTGCAAAGTTGTACTCCCAATACATACTTTCGAAAGTTCCCTAAAGATTTGGCAGGTCCCACAATACAAACAAATCGTTCATTGATGCCATTGGCGCAGAGAATAAATTCACGTTTTCACGATCACAAACTGATACCCTCTAGGTACGTGGGCATGCGGTCACGCACAGTCTCCAGTGTACCTCGATCGTATCTACGTCGCGTCTGCGCACGAACGAGCTTGTGCGACAAAGGGCATGGTAGCGTACAAAGTGAACGGTCTTGCCAAATGTACGATACTTATCTCAATTACAGATTTGTCAACTATTAACAAATCATGATGTGAGACGAGTCGTCGATTTTTTGACAGTTATTTCCTAACTACTAACGGAGCTGTATTCGATTCAACTGAAAATTTAAGAATTATTACCAAATATTCCTTTTGTAATAAGTGTACGGCTGTTACCACAAAGAACTACTGGGCCAATATTTTAAATACAGATTCATTAATAGTTAATAAATCCTTATTTGCGTCCAATAGAGAAGTTGTCGCGTCAACTGTGTCACTCTTGGCTCAAATGCGGTCGAGATAGTCGTTTTGAATGAAGATTAGTTAATTGTTATGACATGTTCATTTGCATTGAACACAGGATAGTCGTGGCAACTATACGTTAACGGCCCCGAATCTAAATATATTAATTGTGAACAAATCTCTACTCCTTTGAACTGTATTATCATATCACAATTTCAACTCGTTATTCGTTGACCACGAACATCTACTGAGGTAAGAAAATAAAAGTGATCAAATAAATCATTATTTTCAATGAAATACTATAGCTATAAAATTTTGTCATGAGAATACGAATATTTCTTAACGACTAACAAATTTTGTAACAGTTAATGAATATTTGAATCAAAGTGCCAAATAAATGTATTTCTTTACTATGAATAAACTGTTTTCTCATTGTGGGTGCTAAATCCAAGTTTACCCAAAAATCCGGGTGTAGAGTTTTTTAGGGGCTGAAGGGGGATGAGAGTTGATCAATGCCGAACTACAAGCCCTACGAGGTCGGCGCCGTGTGACAAAATATTCCGAAAAATCCGGGCTTTATCTTTGTCCACAGCGCCAAAGTCAGGGAAGCTCATTTTGGGGGTGAAAAAGTGGGCTGAAATTTGGAAAGATCAGTTTCAATTCAATAACTCTTTGGGAAAAATTCGTACAATTTCTGATTAAATGGAAATATTATAGCCCTTGAAAAGACGCGTCGATTGAGTATTTGATCATACCTCTGCGATAATATCTTCGCCCCTAAAAAAATTGTTGAAATATTTTTTTAAATTCGCTTATTGTATAACTAAAAAGGAATCGAATTTTCGAGTATGGTTGAAATGTATGAAATGTAGAAAATAATCTTCTTTATGTTTTCATTACTATGGACCACCCTTGAATTGTGCTTTTTTTCAATGCCTCTCGGGGGTTGAAAATTGAAAATAAAATTCTGGGAAAACTATTGACCGAATGAATTCACCGCTGTGAAACGATTTGTAGCCTGAACCTTCCGCTACATTTTTGTCCACAGCGCTAAACTCGTGACTCTTTATTTTCGATTTCTGAAAGTGGGGGAACGTACCAAAAATCAGTATTTTGAGAATAACCGTTCGGGAAATTTGTTCTGAACTCCATTCAAATGAAAAAGTTGTAGCTCTCAAAAATACGCGTCGATTGGGTATAAAGTCATCTCTTAACTTCAAAAGTACCCCCCCCCCCCCCCCCCCCCATAACGAACGACGAAATACTCTGAAAGTTTTGTTTTCGTGATTAATCAAAAACGGTTAATTTTACCGGTGCCGTTTCATTGTACGAAGTGTAGTAATTGATATTCTCTACATTTTGGTTCATTATAAATAACCCTGGAATCTTGCCATGGTTTCATCCGTTAACGAAAATAAAAATATTTAAATCTTTTGCCGGAAAAGTTTTGACTTTATGAACATTTTTTTGTCTCACGGCGGCGAGCTCCTAGGGTTTTAGTTTGGCATCAATCCACCCCCGTCCCCCTTCATCGCCTAAAAAAACCCTACGCCCCAATTTTTAGGCTAACTTGGATTTAGCACCCCCAAAACGTACATAATCACCTGTCAAAAAACTAGCCTTCTAATTTTTTCTGATATCAATAAACAGCACGACTGTACTGAATTTATCGTCAGTATATTTAAATAGCATTGTCCGCGCAATTACACACAAAAATACGCGTGATATGTCACAACGTTTGTTTTCTGAATGTTTGTTCAGAAAAATCAACGTGTACAATGCAATGGGATCCAACAAGAATCGTATCGGATTCTGTTCGATAATCTGGGAATCACTTAGGATTCACATTGGATTCGTGCACCCCAATGTCCGAGCGTGACATTTTCGTATAGGGATCCAGTGCGATGGCTCATTGCGTCCCTATCAGGAAGTAGGGACAAGCATGGGAATCCGATTGGATCCCTACGACAATTTCTGCACGGAACATTGTTTCATTGATCATTTGACTGTAATCATTCATTTTTATCTACCCCTTGAAGGGTCCTAGAGGGGTCTGTATGGTAATTGACCTACGGCAGGAGATTTGTCCGAATTTGAGTTTATATCTCTACACTTATAAACGGAAGAGTCTGTCAGGTTGGCTGTCGGTTTATCTGTCGGTTTTTCTGTACCCTATAAACTTTGGAACCAATGGTCCGATTTGGTTGCGATTTTCACCAGGGTCTAATGTATTTCCCGGCACAGGTTTTAAGCTCCATATCATCAGCGTAGGTTATCGGGGGTTGAGCACTGAACAAAAATGTGAGACGTGCATTAAGAAAATGGACGGCGTAAACATGCGCGAGCGAGCCCGCGCCGCTCCGCGCTCGCCTTGCATCGGAGCGGAGCTGGGAACGCAGCTAGTTTGGATCCCATGTAGGTTTCGCCAATCGAACCGTAACGGCCAATACTTGGACCAATGTTGGCAGGACGATGATCGATTAACCAATTGTACGCCAATGCTCGGCTGAGTATTGACTAGCCAACATTGGTTTGCTGATACGAGGTCAATGTTCGGCCAAATATAGACTCGCTAATCATTGGCTTGTCGATACGAGGCCGATGTTTGGCGAAGTATAGACTCGCCAATCATTGGTTTGCCGATACGCGGCCAATGTTCGACCAAACGTAGACTCGCTAATCATTGGCTTGTCGATACGAGGCCGATGTTTGGCGAAGTATAGACTGGCCAATCATTGGTTTGCCAATACGAGGCCAATGTTCGGCCAAGTATAGACTTCTTTATTATTGGTTTATCGATATGAGGCCGATGTTTGGCGAAGTATAGACTCGCCAATCATTGGTTTGCCGATACGAGGACAATGTTCGGCCAAATATAGGCTCTCTAATCATTGGCTTATCGATACGAGGTCGATGTTTGGCGAAGTATAGACTCGCCAATCATGTTTTTGTCGATACGAGGCCAATGTTCGGGAGAATAACGCATGATCGAACCGCAATTCGTATATTGACGATTGATTGTTTCGCGTTGAAGTAATTGAAAGACGAGATAAATACTTTTTACGAGTCCATTGGACACTATTCTTAACAAATATACTACCAAAAGAATGCACTCATTGTTGGCCGATTCTCGAACGAGCTCATACGCGATATTCTGCCGATTTTTATGAACCATCCTACACTGACAGAAAAATTCTATTAATATTAACTAACCGCGTCTATTTATTTTTTATTCGAATTAACTAGATTTTTCGTGAAATCAAATTTTTCTTATTGCATTCCATTATTGGAATTATTCATTTTAAATATATTTATTTATTCAAATTAAACTTGAACTAATGAACTAACGGTCTGTCTTTATTGCAACACACATATTAACGGGTTGTGGGGGTAGAGAAGTTGGAGAGAGAGGAATTATATATATAGGTTAGGTTTGAAAATTCTATAACATGTCATCCGATAACACTCTCTAATTATCACAATGATATTAACTAATTGATATAGTTTATGTGATACAAACAATGATGAGAATCCATTTGGTATCTTATGCCATATCTGCGATTCAAATGTTACAAGCACTCGGTAGCATAGGGGCAGCGTGTTTGGCTATGAGTAGGGAAGTTCAAGGTTCGATCCCCATATGGGTGAAATATTTTCTTCGAACTAATCATTTCGAAAGACCAGGTAATGACGAATTACAATACAAAAATAATAATTTTTTTTTTGCCAGTGCAGGACCAATTTTGGTGATCTATATTGGGTCACAATTATCCTCCAAGACTCGGTCGATAATCGGGCCAAGCTCGAGTGCCAATGATGGCAATCTTGAGGGGGCTTATGGTTGGCCGATTCTCGAATGAACTCCTACGCGATGCTCGGCCGATTCTCATAAGCCATTCTACGGCCAATATTGATTGCGAATATCGGGCCGCTCTTATCATCCAAGGCTCGGTCGATGATCAGGTCAAGTTCAAGTGGCAATGTTGGCAAGCTTGGCGTCGAGCATCGGCCAATCATTGGCCACTACTGATCACCCTACATGGGATATAAGGTACCCGCGCGTAATAAGACCTGTCGGGCAATAAGGCCTAACGAAGGTAACGAAAATTGTATTTAAAATAACCGCTCACGCTCAAGGCCACACTCACAAACGCCTATTGCACGAATATATCGCTACAAGTTTGCGGAGGCGCGTGTGTTCCTGCCGCCAGTGCTGCATTATCCATCATAAGACGCGGCCACGCAGCACCAATAATAAAAATCGGTAGTATTTTTAAATAATAAATCGTAAGTATTTTTTGTAATATTACACTTATCTATCTAAAATCACGGTCTTAATCTTTATTAATTCAAGCTTCGATGATCATAAATAATTGAACAACGCATCGTGGTCCAAATATTTTTTATTTGGTTTTTCTTACATCCGTGGTCGACGGTTATTAATGCCTTGGGCCACAGTAACGGGTATTAAATCATGTGCGAATTTAACAATTTTTTTTTCGTATGAAAAAGTCATTCACTCATAAAGTTAATTACACATCTATTTAGCATGAATATCAAGCTGTTAGAAAATATATATTTTTTTCCATATACGAAATGGCCGACTACTAATATTTTCTTTTGTTATCTTTTTTCAGGCACTCCGCGGCGTGACATTTGGCATCCACAATTTTTTACCTAGAACAAAAAACAAAAATTCTCGTCAATCTACATTAGAATACCTAGAGAAGTACGTACGGATTTTAAAAAATATTGTTTTAATCAACAGTTGTAGGTATTTGAACTTAAGAAATGAATTTTCAGTGAAAAATCTCGTTATAACTGCTCATAAACTGCTCATAAAGTGAAAAGTTTTCGTTTAATCAGACATTCCGTACGTACTTCTCTGCGAAATGCAATTAGGAACATAACTTTTAAATTTGAAGTAAATCGAGTGAAAATCGTTGAAGTTATTTGTCACGCCAATTGGAATAAAGCTGTTTCGAGAAGTTTCGAGTAGTCGGCCATTTTGTACATCCAAAAAAATATATATATTTTCCAACAGCTTGATATTCATACTAAATAGATGTGTAATTAATTTTATGAGTGAATCATTTTTTCATACGAAAAAAATTGTTAATTTCGCACATGATGTTATACCCGTTACTGTGGCCTGAGGCCTTAAGGCCTACTAAATTTAACCATAAGCTTTATTATCCTCCTACTTCTTGTAGCAAAGTTTGTTTGTTTTATAATGTATATTACATTACTTTACGATGTTACGAATGTAAATAAGTAGTACGCAAATTTATTACCAATTGATTGATCGTTATTTTTAGTGCCTCGATCCCGATACCTCCAAAACGAGTGTTGGGGTCAGAAAACAACCTGGTGTCAGCTGTCCGAGCAGTGCAAAGAGGAACTTTGACATCATACAAAGCTGTAGAGGATTATTGATCTCAAATAGAAAATATATTACATATAGTTTGATTATTTAAGTATGTTAAAGCCATAGGACTTGTTATCCTACCACAGTAAAACAAGGCCTACAATCAAGTTTTTTAAAAATGTTTATTTTTGTTTTTGTTTATGGTACAGGTTACCATTTTCCGTTTATATTTTATAGAAACTGAATTTGAATAATGATTATAATTAAAATATGTCGATAAAATTGGATATTTTTCATTTTATTTCAAATATCCCTTAGCTAGGCCTCATTACCCGCAGGTACCTTATATGTGTAACCGTGATTACTGGGTGCCTCTGGGTAAATTGTATGCCAGGCTATCAAATAAGGTAGTTTATCGGAAGATTGATCTATCAGATAAATTTTCATGGGTGCCGTTCAACTGTATTAGCGGTTGATCGAAACACCCAGGATTATCGCTACTGCAATGACATTGCATGTACACACTAGAAATTGGATCGATGAGTTTGGCGCCTCGTAATCAAGATTCAATAAGATCGAACTTGATTTTGCACACTGGATTTTCATCCAGTTGACCCAATCACCAACCCTATCTTCCCACTAAGATCGTATCGTCTACTAATTATAATTTATAGTGTGATTATCCAGAGACGTAGCCAGGACTTGCTTCAGGATGGGGGGAGGAGGGCAAAGCGAGGAAAATTGATATGAAGTACCTATTCAACCATTTTTTTAAACTGTAAATGACTTCAATCATGTCAAAACTGCATGCCGTAGATACAAAAATCTTTGCGGCCTCCTCACTCTTCTGCAACCTTTCCCTATCCTGGCATAGCAGCTCTGAGCTCACTTCGTAGGCCGTACAAATCGACACGTTGGCAACCCTGAGAATAAAATAATAAATATTTCGGGACAATTAGTAAAATGTGAACATTCGAGTTAAAGTTTTGCCGAATACACGTTTTGGTTGTAATGGTCTTCATAATTTTTGGGTACTCGTTTAATTAACGTTACAAGATCAATCTACTCAGATACATAGATACGACTAATGCCATTTGTCGAATTGGTCAGCAAGTACCATTGCTTCTTTATGCAATGCGTATGCAATCCAAAGCGTCGGAAATTGCGAACGAAAAACGAAGGTTAAATTAAAACGGTCGCAATTCCGTCAAAAATGAAAAATTTCACAAAAATCCTACGTGGCGAACGAGTAAAACTATCGAAGAATATTGTATCCAAATTTGGACAAAATCGGACAAGCCGTTTTCGAGATACATCTGGCACCGACTTTGAAAACTATGTTTCGAGATAATCGCGTTTGAATCGCTTCCAGTCAACGAAGTTATTAAAAAGAATTCCTAAACATACCTCAATGTTCATATTTTTTAATAAACAAAACCCGGATCCAATCGAAACATTAGTTTTCGAGATAAAAATTCCCGAAGTTTACCTGTTTTTCTCGCCGTATACTCCGGTACATTCCCTTAAGGGACAACACCACTGTGACCCCCTGTTTTTTTGCCATTTTTCAAGAATCTTTTTTTGTGGGAAAAAAAGAGATATTCGAAAAAAAAAAATTTGTTTTGTTCGTTATTTATTGAAGATACATAAAAAAAAAAAATTCCAATTTTTCACGCCCCATGGTGACGCTGAGGAAGCTCCCGCGTCAGGTACTGTTGCTTCTGCAGTGATTCGCGGCACGCAGCAGAACTCGCTTCAAAGTCGATCTGAAAAAAAATACCGAGTGTTTTTGTTAATAATATAATATTTTGAAGAGAAGTACATAGGGAGTTGAAAAAATATTGATTTTTAAAAAATAGGCACGCTTTTGAAATTAAAGGACGATTTTCGAGCAAAATTTCTCGTCGAAAATAGGCTATAACTTTTTTTATTATTGAGATATCGAAAAAATCCTATGTACTTCTTTAGATAATCTAGTTTTATTGATGCAGTCCAAACTTGAAGTCGATCGGATAAAAATTGCTCGAGTTCTGCTGCGTGCCGCACTCAAAAAAGTGGTTTTGAGAAAAACGAGTTCAGTTTTAGGTTTGTTAATTTATGCGATAAATTGGGAAAAAAATGTTTTACCTTTAATCAGCTATGCCGGCACCATATAGCTGGCCTTCAAGAAGCAAATCATTATCCCTAGCATCTTTTCTCGAACTTGTAGAGGCTCTTCTTGCCTCTTTTGCAGCGTCTGTGAGCGAGCGCTCCGCCAGCTCGATCCGCGCTGCGTCGGTTTCAACGCAAAAATTGAAACAATTTTGGCCGATAGTTATCCCCAACGTCTCCAAAACTTTCATGAGGCTTCTCAGGCCATCATTATATAATAATACCGCGATTTCAGCTGCAATATCGACGATTGACGATTGACGACTTGAACATTTTTCAATTATCGCCACCTATGACTTTTTTTCGAAACTATATTTATAACAATAGCCGGTTTTTGTGAAGGGAGACAAAAGAATACCTGGGAAAGGCCCGGTATACCTGCCGACCCTGAGGCGCGCTGCTGCGCGGGACCCCGAGCGCTGCACCGCTCCACAAAATATTCAATATCTCTGAAAATAATTATTTTTTTGACCTGGGTCCAACGGCATCTTAATCTTAAATGTATTTTAGATTTTTGTAGATGGTTTTCAAAAAATCGATTTTTTGAAGCCGTCACAGTGTTGTCCCTTAACTTTTTGTTTCATCTATAGATGATTTTTGAGTTGGTCACGTGGAAGAACCTGAAACTGGAATCTATTTTCCAAAACCTCGATAGCTGCATTGAATCTTTAGCGACGTATCTTTGTTTCGAGGCCATCACCGACAAGCAATAAGCGGTCGTCATCGTAAAGCTGTATGAGAACCTAGCCTATGCGAAGACAAGAAAAACAGTGACACCTCTCATACATACTACAGAGTAATATACAGGGTAATTTTTTTATCTTGAGACTGCTAAATATCTAGAAAAATAAGCCTTATATGACAAAAATGTCCCAAATAAACCTTCAATAGTTTCCAAGAGGCAATTCAATCCCGAAGAAATGAACCGCTTGCCGCCCCTCCTAAGGTTGGAGCGGGGGGGGGACTTTGAAATCTTAAATGGGAACCCCTACTTTTCATTACAGATTCAGATTATACATAAAAAAACACGTAACTTGTGTCTAAACTTTTTTTTTAAATTCGTGATAGATGGCGCTGGATTGGTAGAGGCGGAACGATACATTGGCCTACCAGATCGCCAGACCTTACGTCGCCAGATTTTTTTTGTTGGGTCTCTTAAAAACTGTAGTTTATCAACAAAAGTGCCAACAACTCGTGAAAACATGATTGGACGAATCAGAAATGCTTGCGCAAACATTAAAGCGAACAAACTTTTGAGTTGTGTACATTCATTCGAAGTACGGATCAATAAATGCATCGAAGTTGAAGGTCATCAGTTTGAACACTTATTGAATTAAGGGGTTAAAAAAATGGCCGTTTTATAGCCAAAAAACGGCCGTTTTTTTCGTTAAAATCGAACCATCAACTTTGACTGGCCGCCATTTTGTGAAAAATGAATATTTTTTAAAATCCTTCGATTAAAGACTAGTTTATACTTATATTTGACTAAATCCATCCGCATTTTTTTCTTCAGATGATCCACTTCGCCGCCATGTTGGTCACCGCAAACCGTGTATATAAAAACATTATTTCATTGACGGCCATTTGCCACTAAACAATGTAATATTTTTCAATAAAAAAATTACTGAAAGTTCTTCAAGATGTGTTCTTTAAGATGGTATATTGATCGATTAAAAAAGTTTTGTAGTTTTTTTTTTAATTCATGAAAAAGGCCTTTTTTGCGCTACAAGTGGGGGTAACGCCTTAAATGGTGAGATGCAAGGGGACTCACGATAATCAAACACCCCGAATGTTAGAGGCAAGGGGACTCACAATAATGAAGCACCCCAAAGGGATTAAATTTCGGTTCAGGTCGACGTCCTTAATCCTGGGTGAAGCTAATAACGGATACAAAATTATAGTAGATATTTACGGTAATAAAAAAAAACATGTTTCCGACAATAGTTACTTTTGTTTGACGTAGCTCCATTATGCAATAAAACATAGGGGATTTCCCTTGAAGAAAAGGAAGGTTGCCCAATCTTCACCGAGTGCAGCGCCATCTATCCCGAATTAAAAAAAAGTTTAGACAAAAGTTACGTATTTTTTTATGTATAATTCGAATCTGTAATGAAAAGTAGGGGTTCCCATTTAAGATTTCAATGTTCCCCCCCGCCCACCCCCAGGGGGCGGCAGGCGGTTAATTTCTGTAGGATTAAATTGCCCCTTGGAAACTATTGAATGTTTATTTGGAACATTTTTATCGTATAAGGCTTATTTTTCGAGATATTTAGCAGTCTCAAGATAAACAAATCACCCTGTATAAGCACTGTTGAGTTCAGTTCAATAAATGCATATATTTTTACGGTAAAAAGCTTTTGTTATTCTATTTATTATTCCAACGCATCCCATGCATATACAGTACTGCAAAAATAAGTGTCTTGTTTTTGCACACCTTGAGTGTGTAAATGGCTGTAGACACTTTTTATACGTTTTAACGTGTGTAAGAAAATAACACACGTAAGTGCGTTGTTTGAACGCATCTATCCATGTTATTTTTACTCCCTTATTTTTCACACACGTTAAAACATGTAAAAAGTGTCTACAGCCATTTATACACGTGAAGTGTGTAAAAACAACACATTCGGTTTTGCAGTGTAGATCCAAAGTTTCCTTTGTGCAATTCCGCTCTTTTGAAGGGCCTAAGCAAACCACTCTCCAAGCCCGGCCTTTTCGGCCAGGCTCGTAACCTTCTGGTCCTTCAAATCTTTGCGTGTCAGGAACGTGCTCACCCAGAGTAATCGGTGTACATACATATAAAAAAAATCAAAATACATAACCGACAAATCGTTTGACACGTTTTAAAATCGTTTCATTTGAAACGCTGGAAAGTAAAATTATCAACTGGTCGTTTCAATACTATTCTGTATTAATTTTGTACTAATTTTCAAATGTCAATATTGAAATGATGTAATTTTTTAAAAATATTTTTTGCTTGATAGCTGCCGCTGCGGGGGGGGGGGGGGGCAAGTTCCCCATCCTGCCCCAACGTTCCGCCCATGTGATTATCGACGACTTCGGTGCTTTCGAAATTTGCCTTTCAATTACTCGGCCTCGAGGCTCTTGCGAGCTTCTTATATGCAGATTTTCGCGACAATTCAATTCGACAATCGTCATCTTTATTCGAATCTAATGATCACATTTGTGACACACGTTGCGTTGTAGTATGGAAAATTTCAAGCCCTTTCATTTCTCAGAAAAAACGGTGATTTTGACCAGATCCTCAACGACGTCATGGTCGACCCATCGCATTTTAATCAGCGCGGTACACCGGCAGGCCCGGAATCCTCCTACCCTCTCTTGGCCGTATTATATTCTGAGCTTCAAAATCGGAGGTATTAGGTTCATAAAAGTGAATTTTTTCTGGCAAGTCGTCCCACTGGGATATATCCGGCGATGGAAGCGTGTTAACCCTTCCGTGAAACGATGTAATAAACGCTTACGGTCAATATCGTAATGAAATCCTCGCGATCTCGTTGCCCAGCCGAGCACATTATTATGACCGTTAATTGGATATCGAATTTCGGTCGATTAAACCCTCTTGGGTCAGGATCTATTGGGTGGCAGAAATGTGCGAAGGACCAACAGACCGACGGCCACACGAATAGTAGGAAATTTTGTGCATACATTAATGTCACTTTGTATAAACGCCGAGCAATAAAGTTTCCCGAAATATTGAGTTCGTCAACTTCCGTTGATTTGACGTTTCTCGAGATTAGAAACGGTCAACGTCTCTGTAAAAATTCCGGTGCATTTGAAAATAATAAAGAATGGTTATGATACGTATTATATTGAACTAGCAACACTCGGAGAAATCATCATCCAAGATCGTTCTTGGGCTTTTGTGTAATGTGTCTAATGATATATAAAGAAAGACGGATATCTCGTTCGCCAGAGGACTCTCTGGGTTTCTGTGAAACAAGTATTTCCTTATCATTCGACAATTAACACGCTACCTCTACCTAGGAGGGTAACAAAATTCATTTCAAAAAATATTTTCATTCGATAGTATCACCGTTTAGCTACTTCCCCTAGAAATGTCATTGAAATATTCCTAAAATTGAATGAGCTACGGCTCCTTACAGCTCGGCCGGGCGAGCGGCAGCAGCACCATACTTCAAACTTTAAGGGGTCTTCTTACTTTAGACACCAAAAAAGTTATTTTCATGCATTTTTTTGATAGGTTTATATTATAGATATTGATATAAAAATTGTTACACTTAATAAATACACTTTCGAAATACATTTTTTTAAATTTGTAATTATTTAAGTCACTATTTATAGACGAAGATAGTAGTTAAAAAAGACCCCTTAAGAAGTAGTTAGAGAAGACCCCTTAAACGCGTTATTCTCTAAACACTGTTTTCAACGTTGGTGAACATGATATCTCGAGAACGACTTGATGGATCGTTTCCAAATTTACAGCAGAATCAATGATACACATTTGAAGGTCGTTGACGATGTCACTTTTTCAAATCGATCTTTGTTTTTAACAGTTACGTAAAAATGACGACTTTTTTCATAGGCTTTTTATGCTTGAGGCTCAATTCGTCGCCACGGTGTTAAAGATCATGATCTTGAAAATCGACTATCATCAACGACTCGAATTTATTGTTAAGTTGAATATCCCGTTTGGTTTTAAGATTCCGGATAGACTGTTTAAGCTGGAGAGTGGCCACCGCAAACGTCGCAAAAAAAAACATCATCTGCCGGTGCAGTGTAAAATTTAAAAAAATATCGATTTTTTTTCTCCATTATTCGATAGTATAGGCGGTCATGAACACGGACCTGGCATCACCGATTGATTATAAGTAGACAATTTATATGAAAATTCCGCACTCAATACTTTGAACGCGTTTTTCTTGCAATGTCGTTTTTCAAAACGGTGTACACTCTCAAAGGAAGAGCTATCAAATCAAGCTATCCGTCTCAAAGGCCATAGCCGGGTAAGTAGGGAAAAATCGCCCTCGCATTTTCACCAGCGAAATTTGGAGTATATTCTGAGGTATAAAAAAAAAAAAAAATTCTGAAAATTTCATCCCCGTGAACGCAATGGTTTTAGAAAAATGAATTAAAAAAAATAAAACAACAAAAAAAAAATTCCGGAAACGCTTCAGTGGATCGAATCGATTTTTTTTGGTACTTGTTACGGTCAAACGTGTTACGAAATAAAATTATAGAACATCTTGTGAAAGATTAAGGTTAAAAGAAATAATGTTCCATGTTTTATTTTTTTTTACTATAATCCACTTGGGGTAAAATAACGAAATTTTTTTCATATAATCTTTGGGCACCTTATTAGATTATATAATTTTTTCAAAATGATCGGTTTGGTACGCCACAGTGAAAAAAAAAGAAAACGACTTTATTTATATATTTTAGTTATATATCTAGATAACTAAAATATATCAATAACGTGTGTTTCTTTTTTTTTCACTGTGGCGTACCAAGCCGATCATTTAGTCGCATATCAGACTTTATTTATATACTTTAGTTATATATCTATATATGTATACCAACTATATATATACCAAACCGATCATTTTGAAAAAATTATATAATCTAATAAGGTGCCCAAAGATTATATGAAAACATTTTCGCTATTGTACCCCAAGTGGATTATAGTAAAAAATAATAGAACAAGGAACATTATTTTTTTTCAAACCTTAATCTTTCGCAAAATGTTCTATAATTTTATTTCATAACACGTTCGATCGGAACAAGTACAAAAAATAAATCAAATCGATCCAGGCTATGGCCTTTCGAGACATTCTTCTCGCCATTCTTTATCTTGCTATGGAAGCTTTTTTTTAATCTTCATATTTTTTTTCAACGAAAAACTGTCGAAAAATAGGCTAAATTCGATACTTTGTTTTCCAAACTACCGCCATGTTGTCAATTTTGATTTTAAGAAACCTCTATAGCAAGATGGCGGCTTTCATACTGATTAATAATCTTTTTCCAAATTTTCTTCCAGATAATATTTACGGCCGCAACCGTGTATACCGTGAGGACTCCTTTTTTTCGAAGACATTTCCAACCGTGAAAAAATGTAAACAAAAAACAAAAATTAACGTTAAAAAAAATTATTTTCCGTTGTTCATGAGTGCTTTGATTTGACATAAAAAAAATCACACTGATTAGCGTATTTTAACCATCTAATAAAAGAATAGCAAAAATTCGGTATTTTTCGACTTGTTACACTGTGTTGATTGCTTAATAGCAGATGAATGACCCTATCCGGTTCAAATTGACCCGGTTCGTGGCCAAATAATAAGGGTGTCAACGAAGGGTTAATCGTCAAATGCAATGAAGCCAATTGTACAATTGTGTCCGTGTATTTGCATACCTGCAAACATTTTTCCGAAAATAGCAAGATGTGCAGTTTGGGGGTAAACGATGACGACGGGACTAATAATGCAACAGTCTCTTTTTCTCCCTCTCCCTCTTTCTCTATACCTCTCTCCATTATGTTAATTAAAACTTTGCTCTCAGCTCGACTCTCCGCAATAATCTTCAGCTTTCACTGCCTCTCTCACTCTCATTCTCTGGGGTCGCGAAGAATCGCTTTCGTATATTATAAGCACTCGGTAAGGGAAGTATGGGTGGCGGGGAGTTGTATAACCGCAGTCTTAGCTTTCCGAATGCGACCGACCCCAAGCCTCACTCCCATCGTCTTCGTACGGGTCTCTGCACCCACTGTGTTTTCTCACCCACTGGTTCTCACGTTATGTATACGTCTTATGTGCTCCCTCACCCGAAGATCTCGCTACGTTTCAATTTGCTTAATCTTCGTTCAACCCTCTCTCATACTCCGCGAACTCTGTCTTCTCCCTCGCTAGGCCTGTATCTCCGGAATTGAGATGCCAGTGATCTATGTACTCCCCCCGACCCCCTCCGACTCACGGGAATTCATATCGCGCATGCATACAACCTGCACCTCGATCCGTATCGAAATTTTCGTTGCCCTCGTAGTAACCTTCTTGATAAAGTGATAACCACTCGTCAATAGGAAAAAAGATAGTTGCGATTCTTTGCAATGTGCGGTAAATAATTACCTGTGTGATTTCGCAAAAACCGTCATTTTTTAAAACTTTTTGTGAAATGCAAAATGGAAAATCGATATTTTAATCACTTCCCGACTACTTAGAGCTGTGAAATTTTGCAAATATGCATCTAAACGGTGACATCAATAAAAAAAAAATATATATATATATATATATATATATATATACATAACATTTTTAACTTTTCATGTAAAATTAGCGATATCTAATCATCCAGTCAGTATCGAACACCTATTAAAATGAAATTCAAATCTAAATATCTCGGATCACTGCCAAATATTCGGTAGTGATCCGAGATATTTAGATTTATATCATCGATACTGACCTTGAATGACCTTGAACGACTTTGACTCCCTAATGTTGTTTTGCGGTTTGAGGCAGTTCACAAGATGGTTGAAAAACATGTCCAATTCCATTTTAAAAAGTGGAGGTGACCTCCACTGTGCGGCAGCGTCTTCACCGAAATGAAAAAAAAAAATGGTCGCATTTGATGGCCCCCTACACACCATACAACTTTTGTCGGGAACATTTTTTTGTGACGTCGATAATTACCGAGCTATTTTGGGGTGGGAGAGATAAAAGGGACACCCTATATATGAAAAACGTATCCTGTTATAAATGGATAATCCGGCATCTGTCGATAGGTCAGATCATGTTCTACTACATGCCGGAATTTCGGCTTCGTCAAAATCACACGGTTTTCAAGATAAAAATCATCTGCTTTTGGTTTTTCGCATGCTATTTCGACAAATAATAACTTATTTTACCCATTGAAACGAAATGATCTCGGTTATTTGTTTTATCTAGAAAAGTCTTCTTATTAACCATAAATGTTAAGGAAACTTTGTGAAAAAAGATCTTATGCAGAATTTTCGTACAAACCAATTCGAACTTTCGACTTTGATAGCCTGCGGTGTAAAAAAAGGACTACGCATATCGTGCCAATTACTGTAAAAAGTTGCTTAGTTATTGTCGATTCGTATCATTTGTAGAAATGGCATGCAAAAATCCAAAAGCAGATGATAAAAAAAATAACACAAAGCCCAAAATCTCGAAAACCGTGGGACTTTTATTAAACTGAAATTCCAGCATATAGTAGGACATGATCCGATCTATCGACAGTTGCAGGATTATCCATTCATAACAGGATACCCTGGATATTGCGTATACAGGTTAGGGGTCCAAAACTCTGCGCGTCTGATTTTTTTGAAAACATAACATAAAGCACAGAATCTCGAAAACCGTGGGTTTTTTATTCAATTGAAATTCCAGCATATAGTAAGACATGATATGCCTATATATATATATATATATATATATATATATATATATAAACGTGTGTGTGTGTGTGTGTTTGTGTGCGTGCGTGTGTGTGTGTAGCTTACTTTTACATATGTGGATAGTATACAAAGTACGCTCGAGAGATTTCTCCGATGTCATACGCCATTTTCTTGGATACCAGTACAGTGCTCGATTTGAGTTTAACTTTCGTCGCATTGCCTGTGCAAGTCGCGGGGGGTTGCCCTTGGCGTTTGAGAACACTCGCGGGTAACGGCAAATTGGCTACTCGCTCTCTGCCACGTTAACTCTTTCTTGTCTCCTTTCTTTTGCCATCCCGGTTATATATCTCTACAGCGAACCTCCTTTCACCACCGGCTTTTTCTTATATTCTTCTCGAAGTCTTTACTTCCCTCTCCCTCGCTGTATCTCTCTTCATGCGGTTTTTCTCCTTCGGCCGTTATCATCTCTTCCCTCTCCGTAGCTAAAAAGCTCCGGAGTTCTCGGTTACTTACCTTACTGCGAAGTACTCGTGCAAGTTTGGCGATCGTTTCAAAGCAGCGCTCGATTTCCTTCAGCTTTATCCAATTTATAGAGCCGAGCCTTTCGTTCGGCTCTTAAATTGAGGCTCTTTGAGTTTGTTAGGTGCTCTAGGCTTTTCCCTACTTTTGGATGCTTGCCTGTGGAGCTTAACGCCCAGTTTGTCCCTTCGGATGTGCTGGTACCAGTGGTACAGTGGATAGAATGAAGTACTGGATGAAGTTTCTTTGCTCAAAGGCTTGATGGCTGGGCAAAAATATCAAGAATATTGATAGCCAATAGGCATTCCAAATTAAACGGTATTTCTCGTATTCCCAATTATGAGCAAAGTTCAGTCAGTTGACGTGCAAACAAACAAGGAATTTCATCCTGCAAAGGGGATTGTAAAAATGAGCTCGGAAAAAATGGAAGTTCTGTGAAAATATCGATGTAGGTACATGAATAGTGGAAAGAGTTTCCTCGATCTTCGATATCAAAGGCAAAAGTTTCGAAGATACATTTTCAAGCATTTTATTCATCATCCCCATACTTCATTCTCTTTAGTTAGCATCAATTATGGAGGAGTTTGTTCAGCAGAATGAACAAACTTTTCTACATGATGCATGAAGTTGCGGAAAGACGGTGGGTCAAAGGCTCACCGGCAAAGGCCACCGAGAGGGCATTTTCGAAATATTGTTTGCACAAGTTTGCTACGAGCAAAACGATGCGCTAGTCCGAAGACGCTTGAATTACTGGCGGACTGATGCACGCTTGTTTGACCAATAATGTTCCAAAAGAATGAAAACTACTGAAATAGCCAAACTAGGGCTCTGCATTAAGGCCTTAGGTCATAGTTACGGGTATAAAATCATGTGCGAATTTAACAATTTTTTTTTTCGTATGAAAAAGTGATTCACTTATAAAATTAATTACCCATCTATTTAGTATGAAAATCAAGCTGTTAGAATTTTTTTCGATGCACAAAATCGCCGACTCCTCGAAACTTCTCGAAACAGCTTTTCTCCAATTGGCGTGACAAATAACTTCAACAATTTTCACTCGATTTACTTCAAATTTAAAAGTTATGTTCCTAATTGCATTTCGCAGAGAAGTACGTACGGAATTGCTGATTAATCGAAAACTTTTCATTTTATGAGCGGTTTATGAGCAGTTATAACAACATTTTTCTCTGAAAATTCATTTCTTAAGTTCAAATACCTACAACTATTGAATAAAACAATATTTTTTAAATTCCGCACGTACTTCTCTAAATATTCTAATCGTAGGTTGACGAGAATTTTTGTTTTTTTTTCTAGGTAAAAAATTGTGAATGCTAAATGTCACACCGCGGAGCGTCTAAAAAAAAATAACGAAAGAAAATATTAGTGATCAGTCGTTTTGTACATCGATTTTTTTTTAAATATATTCTCTTACAGCTTGATATTCATACTAATTAGATGTGTAATTAATTTTATGAGTGAATCACTTTTTCAAACGAAAAAAAAATGTTAAATTCGCACATGATTTTATACCCGTTGACTTGACCCTGTGACTTGAGGCCTTAATTCTCAGCGTTATCGGAGAATCTTCAGAATCATTCGATACTCGCATAACAAACCAGGGTTTCGACTGGCGTTCTATACGGGGGGTGCATCCAATAATGCTGTCAGTTTCCTCAGTATAAATTATACGAAACTGATAAAGATATATTAGGACATTGAATAAGTTCTCGCTGTTTTCCAACAGATGACGTTACCAGAACTACGTGCGTGTAATTTAAGGCCTTATATACACTTGTGATGGTCGGGAAAAAGTGAAAAAATTTGATTGCACATTCTTCAAGTACAATATCTCAAGAATATTCTCACCAAATTTCATAAAGGTTAAGTTATAGATATTTCAACTGCACGACCCCGCAAGTTGCGTGTTACACTTGCCAAGCAGCCAGCGCACGCAGCCACAACAGAAGGAAGAATGGCTCGTAGGCAGTAACAAATCAATGTTTTAGAGGCTGCAGAGGATGCAGAAGGATTACTGTATGGCCCTGGGATTGACGACTCCATGTTAGTATAAATAAATTAACTTTGAATGTAAAAGAAACATACTTGAATCTTAAACGCGATTATCTCAGAATCGACTTTTTTGAGAAATACCTTTGCGGTGGACACGATTACTAAACCACTATTAATCCGATCCATAGCAAATTTATACCACTTATTATTTATTATGATAATAGCTAGGGTCTGGACGGAGGATTTTGAATTTTGTTGAAAAAAGGAAAATTTGTAGCAAAAAAAACCGAAAATTTAGCATTTAAATAGACGATTTTTTTGTTAAAATTATCGTCATTTTTTAAATCAATTTTTTTACAAATCCTTCTTCCAGGCCCAAGCTAATGCAATATACTAATAAAAACTTTTTTAAATTTTGATTTCAGATGAACCGTTCTCGAGTTATCATGTCCACCGCAACTGATGCTCAAAAGAAGGCGCTCCTGGAAGGCACCTGGAGTTCCATCATTTTGGAATATTTTTAATAAAATTTTTTTTATAAGTACATGAAAGTTTGCACTAATCTGTTCACATTTTTTTAATGATCATTTATTGTCGCGTTGAAAAAAAATCAAGAAAATCACGTCCCTTCGCCCGCTACAAGTGTATATAAGGCCTTAAGGTGGTAACGCATCTATAAAGAAGTACTATAAGCAAGCTTGAAACTTAGTGTATGTCATTTCTTCGAAGCGTCAACACTTTTTTTTTCATAGTGTTAAACATGTCAAATTTCGTGCCAAAAAAACAGCATTTGTGGGAAATTTTACTGCACTACTTAATTCAAAAAAACCTGCGGCTGAAGTACACAGAATTCTTGTTGAGACTTAACATGCTCTGCAGGACACAACATGTAGAGATTGGTTTAGACTCTTAAAAATTAATGATTTTGACCTGTTGAATTGGAGGCATTGCTTCATGCACACTTATGCCAGACGCTAGCTGAACTTGCAGATTCATTAGGAGTTGATCACACAGCAATTCCGAAACTTTTGAAAGTATCAGGAATGATTTTTTCAAATATATCATTAATTTTCATGAAAAAAAGCGAGAACTTATTCAACATCGCAATAGTTGAATCAATTTCTCCACGAGCCATAGAAAAGCTGACTAGCGAAGTTCCATTAGCCTCTTCTTTTTCCAAATCTCATGGAATCTTTTCTAGCCGGGAGACTAATTTAGAAGACCCTCAGGTTGTAATACCCAACCGATTGACCTAACCCTGACAGCTGCCAGTTTGTCGCCCCACTGGAGTGGGACACTCGAGGTGATGTTGAAGTTTGCATTGTTCGAATGCGACGAAAATAATTCTTTTTAATTGGGAACAAATCTTTTTGGCCGATATGGTCTGTGAACAGCACTTAAACATTTTTACGTATCCTCATTGGAAGTTCACAAGCTTAATAGGGGCCGGAAATTCCGAACTTCGAATGCTCCGCCGGTTTAAAATTCTGAATCTTAATATTCCGAATCTTAATATTCCGAAATTCAAGATGGGGCCGGTTTGAAATTCCGAACTTTGATTGATTAGAACGCTCAAAACTCCGAAAGATCAACTTCCGAAAATCTGAAGACCGTCAAAATAATTCGGTTATGGAAGTTTTAAAAGCTTCAACATTTTCGAAAAATCGACGAATTATTTCAAGAATTTTTTTTGTTATTAAGAATGTAATGTCAAACGTTCTCCATCATTTATAGTCAACTCTGTAGACTTTCGCTGGCAGATCTTGACACGGGGACAGGGTTGAAATTCCAAACTTTGAATCCACCGACGGGCTTAAAATTCCTAATTTCAATGTTCCAAAATTATAAGCTCCGTCTGGATCATGCCAGCGAGAGTCTACACAGTTGACTGTAAATGATGCAGAACGTATAACATTGTCTAGACCAATTTCAAAATTGACGTAAAATCACTCTTTAAGGCCCTGGGCCACAGTAACGGGTATAAAATCATGTGCGTATTTAACCATTTTTTTTCGCATGAAAAAGTGATGCACTCATAAAATTAGTTACAGATCTAGTTAGTATGAATATCAACCTGTTAGAAAAATATATTTTTTTTTCGATGTACAAAATGGCTGACTACTAATATTTTCTTTTGTTATCTTTTTTTTAGGCGCTCCGCGGCGTGACATTTAACAAACGTGACAAAAAACAAAAATTCTCGTCAATCTACATTACAGTACCTAGAGAAGTACGCGCGGAATTTAAAAAATATTGTTTTATTCAAACATTGTAGGTATTTGAACTTGAGAAATGAATTCTCAGTGAAAAATTTCGTTATAACTGCTCATAAATTGCTCATAAAATGAAAAGTTTTCGATTAATCAGAAATTCCGTAAGTACTTCTCTGCGGAATGCAATTAGGATCATAACTCTTAAATTTGAAGTAAATCGAGTGAAAATTGTTGAAATTATTTGTCACGCCAATTGGAAAAAAGCTGTTTCGAGAAGTTTCGAGTAGTCGGCCATTTTGTACATAAAAAAATTCTAACAGCTTGATTTGCATACTAAATAGATGTGTAATTAATTTTATGAGTGAATCACTTTTTCATTCGAAAAAAAAATTAAATTCACACATGATTTTATACCCGTTACTGTGGCCTAAGGCCCTAATAAAAAGAAAATCTTGAAATAACTCGTCGATTTATTGAAAATTTCGAATCTTTTAAAACTTCTGTAGCCGAATTATTTTGACGGTGTTTAGATTTTCGGAATTTTATTCTTTCGTGTAAAATTCTTTCGGGGTAGTATTTTATCGCAATTTTGAGCGTTCTGACCATTCAAAGTTCGGAATTTCAACCCATCCCCATTTGATAGGCAAAATAAGAGTAAAAATAGAAAAATGAATTAAAATATCGTTGCATCCCAACGATGCAAACTTCAACGTCATCACTCGACGTTAAAAGAGTCTTATGTGTTTCCCCTCCAGTTAGTTTATCCCCGAAGCGAGACGTATGCCGTGTCCATGTAAGAGGGTTAACTCTTGCAAGCACAGGTTAATGAGGGAATGAGAAATTACGCGGAAAATATAACGCGAGCGTTGGAGATGAGTTTTCAAAAATGCTCCAGAGGTTCCGTACGTAGAGCTATAACGGGAGCTTACACATTAAACTGAAAAAAGTGCCTGCTTTATACCGCCTTTCTCTCGTGTTCCCCCGGACCACTCGGGGAAGCCACATTCCCTCGGGTTCCACCGAGGCGGAAGTGAAAGCCACCAACAAAAACAGACGTTCGCGCACACAAAGCCGAGCGCCGAAAGCTCGTCCGAAATTGGATCAGCACGCGGTGTAATCCTTGGATTACGAATCTACGCGGATTTAGATTCGAGCGAGACCCTCACCAACGAGGTCGTTGTTATCGCTCTATAGGTATATGGATGTATATAGGCGTCCTGTGTATGGGTGTGTGTACCGGAAGTCTCGCTCGTTCCTCGCTGCTGTACTCCTATCGCGCTTGATGAATATCTGTATCGCGTTGCTCCGATTCTCGTTCTTTCGCGGCCGCACTGAGATCCGGAGCAACCTTTGTGCGTATCTGGATAACGCGGAACGTAATCCCGAAGTTTTGGAAGAGGGAGAGAGGGAGAGAGAGAGAGGGGGGGGATGAGGGAGACGGGGAGCTTGAGGAGGAATGAAGAGGAGGATTCCTCGTTGCTTTTCCGTCGTGTACAAACAATAATGATCCATCCCACAAGAGTGTCGTCATGCCTGCCTAGCCTCTCGAGCAAAAATATTCCCAGACAATGGCGATCCGGTGTCTTGAGTGTTAAGACTGATATACACGGATACGGAAGATGGAAATGATTATACAAGAGATTAATTCGAACGAGTAAGACTCTCAACAAATTTACTTAATCCCTTTCCTTTTGTTTGCTTTGGATTGTTTTTTCGCTTTGTTTGCTTGCCGGTGCGCAGGCACGTTGATCATTCTCTGCACCCGCCTCATTTGGAAACCGTATTTGATAAGACAGTCGGATTTACGTTAGGAATTCGTAGAGGTTATCTTG
This sequence comes from Ophion obscuratus, assembly GCA_964007375.1. Classification (NCBI taxonomy): domain Eukaryota; kingdom Metazoa; phylum Arthropoda; class Insecta; order Hymenoptera; family Ichneumonidae; genus Ophion; species Ophion obscuratus. The sequence continues at coordinate 28,792,354 of OZ023313.1, forward strand.
TTGAACTTTGCATCGTTGGAATGCAACCAAAGTTCTTGTTTATTTATATTCTTCTCCATTTTTATTGTTATCCAAAATCATTTTTGTTATAAGTTGATGTAAGTCTCTAATAAGGATCTTGGTAAAGTTCACAGTAGCTTAAATTTGCCGAAAAAATAATTGGCATTTGGAGAATAATTAATTTCGTTGTGTTCCAACGTTGCAAACTTCAATATTGTTAGATTAGGTCATGACTATGCCTCGGATGACTAAAATTGGAAACTCGAATGTTTGCACGAAATGTTCATCTTACACTGATGAGAGATGCAGTACTTAAACTATATTTTATACTTCCCTGAGCGGACAATAATATTTTAGAGCCATAGTTACCACCAAAGGTATAGTACTATTCATTGTTACTTTAGCAGTTGCATAAACTATGCGACATGCAATAAAGTAGGATTTCATAAAATGGATATTGCTTGACACTATCAAATATGTACTCCCCCAAAATCCTAATAGCGAACAGGATTAAAATATATATACATTGATTAAAAATGTTACCTGTGATTTGCAACCATATTTATAGTGATTTTTACCATGTTATAAGATACGACCTGCCATACGCTTAATTAGCGGCCTATTCGATTCTTTTTTATGCACTTCATGGGTGCTGGTTCAAGGCGTCTGCTCAATGCATAAATATTTCATAAATCCAAAATAACAAAATACTCAACCGAGACATCTACCTCAATGATTTTTTATTATAATTTGTCATTGCCTGACCTCCTGTAATGATTAATTTCGAAGAAAATATTTCACCAATACGTGAAATCGAATCTACAGCCTGCCATTAGGCTATCGAGTGTTTGTGGCATCTTGATCGCAGATATGGCATAACAGACAAGTAATTCCTGCTGCCCTTTCGAATACCTGTTACTTCCGGTTTTGGGAAATTTTGCACGGATGTTCTTTTTAATTGATAATATCAGTCACTGCTTAAATGGATTTTTGGCCCATCGAAATAGTTTTGTACCATATTATGCGATGCGACCTGCCATATGCACAGCAATATGTTTTACAATAACAGAAGGTGAACTACAAGAAGAAGTGTCGAATTGACATTCTATTTTTGCAATGCAACTAACATACTCTGAAACAGTTCGTAAGACACGCGTAGTTCTTTAACCTGCTGTGCCATGGGTGCTCCAATGCAAGTTATTAACGGCTTTGCTATAAGTCAATATGACCATAATTTTTTTAGAAAAATTACTTTTATAAGGTCTCGTGTAAGGTAATCGTGTAAGTTGTACCTACTTAAGCAGAATAGTAGGAGTTTGACCTGAATGCAACTTAACGTACAGTATACAACATTAGTATTAGTGTGCCGATTTTGTGATAGCACTGATTTAACCATATGTATATTGTCAATCCTCTTACAAAAGTTAAAAATTATTTCGGGGATACCAGATAGTCAAACACGCCACCCAAATCGCATGTTTAGATATACTCGTTGCCTATAGTTGTGTAAATCTCTTTTACCATGGGGATTTTTCGTAAATACCATGCGCTTTTCCACAGTCTATGGACTGAAGCAATGCATTCGATCGTTTGCTCCAATAAATCTCTACCCGGATCGATAGCAGGTAACCATTATCTCCTCCTACAAGATGCTATGATTTTAACACGAAAAATGTTTTGATTGAGGGAAGGTTCTGCCTTGTTGGGCCAAAAAATGTTCGAGTTTTCAACAATTTTTTATGCGAAAAATATTGAATATAGAATGTTGATATTTGGTATGTTGACGAAGCGGTCTTTATTGAACATCAAAATATTTTTTAAAGTTTGACGATACATGGTGGTGGGAGTGGGAGAAGCCACGTACGTCGGTGTGCGGGCGATGACATTCTTCGCTTGCGGAAGTCCTAAGTCCCGGACAGACGATCTGAAGCAAAAAAAAATCAAACATATCTCAACTTTGTACAATATTGTGTATGAGTTGACCTAGAACCAAGAAAAAAATTGAAAAATAAAAAAGTAGTGAGCAGAAAGCTGTGAAAATTTTTTGGAAAAAACAAACTTCCTTCCGATCGCTGACTATTTTTTTATTTTTCAATATTTCTTCTTGATTATAGGTCAACTTATACACAATATTGTACAAAGTAATAATATGTTCGATTTTTTTGCTTTAAATCACCTGTCTGGGACTTAGGACTTCCGCAAGCGAAGAATGTCATCGCCCGCGCACCGACATACGTGGCTCCTGCCACTACCACCATCATGTTTTGTCAATCTGAAAAATATTTTGATGTTCAATAAAGACCGCTTAGTCAACATACCAAATATCAACATTCTATATTTAATACTTTTCGCATAAAAAATTGGTGAAAAATCGAAAAATTTTTGTCCCAATAACATAACATAAGCCGGAAACATAACTCAGACAATTTTCAACCGATTCACTTGGAATGTGGAATATATATTGAAAAAACACATTGTCTATGGAAGTACGTAGGATTTTTTTTTTATATTGCATAGTTCATTTGTTATTAACAATTATCTGACGATTTTTTAGGCAAATTTTTCACTTTCCACCTTAGAAGTGCGCCATTTGGCCAAATATAAATATATCGAAAAAATGCTTTGTACTTCTATAGCAGTTATGATGTATAATTGAAAAAAATCATTGGCTCATTATAATTCAAAACTTACAGAAGCTGTTTGGCCGGCCGTGGACCTTGAAAAAACGGAGACGTCGCAAAAACGCTGCACAGCCGCCATTTTGAAATTAATCGCTTCAAAAAAATTATTGTATACAGTCACTGATGTGTAGGATGAATACCTTTTTTTGTATTCTCGATTTATTTTGTAGATTTTCTGAAAAAAAATCCCCAAAAACCGTACTTTTCAGCCTCTAGAGTGGCCTAAGGCCTTAATATCATATTCGGAAATTGAAATCCCAATTATGCCGCATGAGTCGTATTTATAATGCTGCCAATAACGTGGAAGCGTAATCCTCTAGGAGAAGCGGACATCCACATCCGCTCCCCAAATTTTTGTTATCTCTGCACCGAGTAGATCCTGCATGTTATTCAAAATATCATTCGGGAAAATGACGTGCCCAATTTCGGACATTTCAGA